>NW_026844103.1:1839879-1918669 GCF_029531705.1 Pantherophis guttatus
CGGAGTTTGCGCTGGCCACAGGTCCCCAATTTCGACATCTTCAATTAAGTGGCAATTTTTCTCCTGGTGCAAATGGCCTTGTCACTTGACATCTATTCTTTTTTTCTGTAGAGATGTTGAAAGCACATGAAAATTCTCTCTCTCTCTCTCTCTCTCTCTCTCTCTCTCTCTCTCTCTCTCCCTCCCTCCCTCCCTCCCTCCCTCTGTCCCTCTCTGTTTCTCTCTCTTTCTGTCTCTTTCTCCTGCCCTCCCTCTCCTTCCCTCTCTCTTCCTCTCTCTTTTTTCTTCCTCTCTCTCTCTTTCTCCCTCCCTCTCTCTGTCCTTCTCCCTCCCCCTCTCCTTTTTTCTCTCTCTCTTTCTCCCTCCCTCCCTTTTCTTTCTCTCTCTTTCTTTTTCTTTCTCTCTCTCTCTCTGCCTCCCTCCCTCTCTTTCTCTTTCTGTCTCTTGCCAGGCGTTTCCGTGCACCCTGGGCCTCCGTGGGGGCTCACATGGGGCGAAAATAAATAGAGGTTGCACAGCTGGGCTGGCAGATTGTGTCCTCCGCCTGCCGCCACTGAGCGTTTTTCGTATCTTCCAGCCCTTTGAAGAACGAAGATCGCCGAAGGCTCCGGAGTTTGCGCTGGCCACAGGTCCCCAATTTCGACATCTTCAATTAAGTGGCAATTTTTCTCCTGGTGCAAATGGCCTTGTCACTTGACATCTATTCTTTTTTTCTGTAGAGATGTTGAAAGCACATGAAAATTCTCTCTCTCTCTCTCTCTCTCTCTCTCTCTCTCTCTCTCTCTCTCTCTCTCCCTCCCTCCCTCCCTCCCTCCCTCTGTCCCTCTCTGTTTCTCTCTCTTTCTGTCTCTTTCTCCTGCCCTCCCTCTCCTTCCTCTCTCTTCCTCTCTCTTTTTTCTTCTCTCTCTCTCTTTCTCCCTCCCTCTCTCTGTCCTTCTCCCTCCCCCTCTCCTTTTTTCTCTCTCTCTTTCTCCCTCCCTCCCTTTTCTTTCTCTCTCTTTCTCTTTTTCTTTCTCTCTCTCTCTCTTCCTCCCTCCCTCTCTTTCTTCTCTTTCTGTCTCTTTCGCCTTCCCTCCCTCTCCTTCCCTCTCTCTCTCTTTTTTCTTTCTTTCTCTTTCTCTTTCTCTCTTTTTCTTTCTCTCTCTCACTCTCCCACTCACTCTTTCTCTCCTCTCTCTTTTTCTCCCTCCCTCTCTTTTTCTCCCTCTTTTTGTCTTTCTCCTTCCCTCCCTCCCTCTCCCTCCCTCCCTCTTTTCTTTCTCTCTCTCCTTCTCCCTCCCCTCTCTCCTTCTCCCTCCCCTCTCTCCTTTTCTCTCTCTCTCTGTCCCTCCCTCCCTCTCTCTTTCTTCCTCCCTCCATCTCTTTCTTTCTCTCTTTTTTCTTTCTCTCTTTCTTTCTCTCTCACTCACTCCCTCTCTCTCTCTCTTTCTCTTTCCTTCTCTCTCTCTCTCTCGTGCTTTGTCCCTCCCTCCCTCTCTCTCTCCCTCTCTTTTTCCATGCCTCCATGAGCGTCTATCAAATATGGCAAATACTCTTAATGTCTGCTCTCTGCATTGATTGCAACAGGCTGCAGAGAGGGAGGGGAGGGGACATTTTTTTCAGAGCCGTTAAGTCCAAAGAGGAGGGGTGGGAGGCTTGTGCTGGATAAAACTGAGCCCAGGGTCGTGTTAAAAGACAACCAGACCAGGATTTTCAGAGGAAAACCTGGCCTGAAATGTCCTAGATCAGGCTTGGATTTTAAGATGGGTTGGAGGCTGCTTCTAATTTTAAAAAAACCCTAAGCAAATGGGATTGCACTTCCCTTCCCCAGTTGTGTTGGACTCTGATCTTTTCCAATGTTTTGCGACATTTGAGAAAAAAAGCACCGAAAGGATTTTGCTGCCTGTAAAGGATTTTCAACTATGTCATAGTATTTGATTTTTCTTTTTTCAGCCAAGGAACGGAAGTCCACCTCGTCCATCAGTTTCATTCCCCCACCTCTGCTACGACACCCAGTTTGCTGTAGTGGGGAAGACGGCATGGAAGGCTTTGAATGGGGAGGGTGGGGGGGTGAGAGGAAGAGACAGCAGGGTCCTGTCCTCCCCCCCCCCCCCCACTCCAGGGATTTAAAATGGAGATTAACCCCGGCTGGTCGTAAATGCCTCAGTAGACTTCTGAGCTGTTTCTCAGGCCAGGTTCTGTTGGGTGTTGACCAGGACTTTAAGCTCCCAGAATGTGTTACAAGAAGCAGTGAGCAGAATAAATGTAGTGAGCCTGGCCAAAATTATTAGGGAAAAAAGAAAAAAAAAAGAGGGCAGAGAAGCATCACAAACATGATTGTCTGGTATAAAAGCTCCAGAAAAGGCAAATGGTAGGAAGAATGATATATGGGCCCCTTTGACACATCCGTTCCAGAGATGGTTCTAGACTAGGAATCTCCAACCTTGGCAACTTTAAGCCTGGTGGACAACCATTTGTCTCAGATGGTATGAGGACTCCTCTGCCTTGGGCAGGAGATTGGACTAGAAGACCTCTAAGGTCCCTTCCAATCCTATGGTTCTAACCCAGAACTTCAGAAACACAACATCTCAGTTCATGGGAGGATGGATGGAAGCCTCTAAAATGGATCCATGATTAGTGATCAAGACCCCACCATTTGACTGAGTCGAGGGGTAAGTTACGGAGTGGACGGCCTCAATCGAAGCAGCGAGTTTAGTCAATCAACTGTTAAAATCAAAACACTTAAAACCTAATCAAGACCGCTAAATCCTTTAATTGGATGGCAATCCTCAGAGAAAACACTCAACGGCTCCTATGTCAGCAATGATTCAAAGCAACATTTGGAGTCTTTAACTCTTCCGTATTTCCACCGAAGCAGCCGAAGATCTCCGTCTACCAGCACCGTGTCCCTTGATCGAAGCCATGGTGAAATGGAAGCCCACCAGAGATGGAGGACATCCTACTTCAAACGTCAAGGGAGAGGTGGTGGATTTCCAATTCAGGGGTATCGACCTCTTGCTGCTGACCAGAAGTTCATTCCACACATACCTTGTCAAGGTCGCAGCCTAGGTTACCACAGCCAGTCGGAGAGGTGTGTTCTCTACAGCCCGCGAAAGTGCTCCATTGGAGAATGTGATTTATGACACACCCTGGGAGGAGTGGGGGAACAGGGTCATAGGTGGGACGTAAACTACATCGGGCAGAGCTGACTCCACTTGGGTATGTGCCGATATGTTGCTCCTAATAAATAACTGGATTTCTTTTGAAATTTGGCTCGAGGCTCATGAATTAATTAGGGCATCTGTCAGAACCTTGACATGGACATACACGTGTCTGGAGCGATGTCTCTCTCAATCTTGGCAGGTTGAGTATTTCCGAACCTTGTTCCATGGGGAATTCTGGGAATTGAAGTCGTCACAAAAGTTGAGAGACACAAATCTGGAGAAAAAGAGAAATGATCCATTGGTTTAAGAAGGTGACCTTTTTCCACTGAAACTGCATTTCTAGAGGAAGATCTAATCCATATGAAGATCTCTAGTCATTCCTGCTAGCAGCATTTTTAGATTTTAGCATCTCCAGAAGGTCACTTCTGGACCCCCACAGAGCAATAGCCATTCAATGACACAGTGGAGGGTTTGAAATTCTCCTGGGGGTGGGTGGGTGGGGGCGGAGAGGTTGGCCACCCAATTGCCAAAGGGGGACAGTGGGTCTCATCTTTCATGTACAAGTTTGTTTTTAAAAGACACAACTTTATTTATTTATTTATTAGTCCAATTTATATGCCGCCCTTCTCCGTAGACTCAGGATGGCTTACAATGCATCATAGCAATAGCCTGCATACTTTTATGTATATACCTGCTTATTAGGGCTTTCGGGGGCCCCCCCTAAGCGGTGTTGTTCTATACAAAGTCGGCTTATTGCCCCCACAATCCGGGTCCTCAATTTACCTACCTCGAAAGAATGGAAGGCTGAGTCAATCTTGAGCCTGGCGAGATTCAAACTTGCACTAATTGCAGGCAGCTGGCAGCTAAGTGCTAGCACTTAACAGCACTTTAGTCTGCTGCACCACTGAGGCTCTGTCGAGGAGAAGGAGAAGGAGGGGCAGAAGCTGGGGCGGGGGGCGGAGTCAAAAGGGGAATCAGCCTAGAATCCCTACATAGTCACCAGCAAACTAAGTCCAACCTCCCTTGAGTTCCATTTCCCCTTATCTAACTCCAAGCAGAGGCTCAGCCCTAGGTGAGAAGACTCCCGTACATCTGACGTTAGAGCAATAAATCACTTTAATTGGACCTTCATGCACGCACCTGATCTTTCACACCTGACAAACCTTAGATGCTGGTCAGCATTAAGTAAGGGCTGCAATTTCAGATCCTACAATATATATATATATATATATATATATATTTTGACCCGAAGGTTCACAGCAATGTCAAGAGGTCAGCCACCGCCATGCATTCAAAATCCTGTCCATTTTTGCAGGCATTAGGGCCTCTCTTTAAAAGGGGGGGGGGCTCGATTCCATAGTCGCGGTCAACGTCTTATTTATTTATTTATTTATTTATTTATTTATTTATTTATTTATTTATTAGTTCAATTTATATGCCGCCCTCCTCCGAAGACTCAGGGCGGCTTAAAATGCACTTATAGCAATAGCCTTCATTCTTTTGTATATACCTGCTTATTAGGGCTTTTGGCCCCCCCAAGCGGTGTTTCTACAAAGTCAGTTTATTGCCCCCCACAATCCGGGTCCTCAATTTATCTACCTCGGAAGGATGGGAAGGCTGAGTCAACCTTGAGCCTGGTGAGATTTGAACTCGAAGTAATTGCAGGCAGCTGGCAGCTAAGTGCTACGTAACAGCACTTAGTCCGCTGCACCACCAAGGCTCTTGTCTTAAGTTTTTTACCTCTCCCCCCCCTCCCCGGCCGCCCACAGACCCCTTTCGGTGTTGCCGACCACACAGACAAACACAGTGATTCTGAAGTAAGCTGGAACAATTGCAGGTGGAGGTTAGGATCAGGGCAGGCAGCCGAACGCGTCTGTGGCTCCAGGCATTGTTCTTGTTATGATTTTTAATTTACAAGGATGTTAACCTTTCCTACAAGAAAGATGCTTATGCCACAGCAATATATCATGTGTTGTGTCAGCAGAAGCAAACGTGGATTTTGTGTGTGTGTGTCCCCTCCACTCATTTATTATTATTATTATTATTATTATTATTATTATTATTATTATTATTATTATTATTATTTTGTAGTTCGGGAGGCAGCACTGTGGCTTCCGTGATTCGTTTACGCAAATCTGCACGGGTTCAAGAAGATCACTGCATCAAGATTGGTAGCTGATGTGTCTCTGGAAGCAAGGAGTTTTATCTAATCCGGAGCTGCTCAGTGCCAGATGGAGAGAGAAGGCAGATTGGACCTCTGGTAAAAGCATCAGGGTAGTGAAGCCATGAAAATCCTCAAATGCCATTTTGGTGGGATGTTGAGACCCTAGAACAGTGTTTCTCCACCTTGGTAGCTTGAAGAAGGGTGGACTTCAACTCCCAGTTCTCCAAACTACTCAAAATTTCCGCTACTGGTTCTCCAGAACCTGTTAGAACCTGCTGGATTTCACCCCTGACTTCAACAGTCCTCCAGAAATTCAACCTAGAAATAAAAAAATTTCTGACCTTGAGAACAATCAACCGATGGAACAGAAGTTGCCTTCAGAAGTTACGGGAGCTTCATCCCTGGAGGCTTTCAAGAAGAGACTGGACTGCCATCGGTCAGAAACGGTGTAGGGTCTCCTGCTTGGGCAGGGGGTTGGACTAGATGACTTCCAAGATCCCTTCCTACTCTATTCATCTATCTAAAAAAAATAGCACTCCTCCCCGTGGCCCTTGGAGCTCACGGCTTGTGATCCGACGGTCCGTCATTTATCAAAGCCCCAACGATGAGATGGCCGGCAAAAAAAATACAGCGTTAGCCGGTGCTTCATTTGTCGTCATTGATTTTCCCATCGCTGTTTATTACCCGTATTTGCTTCGTAAGCCTCCAAAAATAAACTCCACGGCCTGGCAGGACACGTTCGGAAAGGCCTGTGCTAAACCGTCTGCATGCCAGCTTCTTTTCCCCCCACGGAGGAGACCAGCCAAATAGAGGTCGTGATCTTTGCAACGGGGAGGAAAACATCACGCTCCGTGTAAAAGAGGCTGTTGTTTAGCGAAAGCTACGTGTAGCCCAGGGCTACGGATGCCCAGCAATATAGATTCCCCTCTCCCGATTCCCCCTTTCTCTCCGGCACGCGCACACCCACGCCCAAGTTTCTAGTCCTTAATATTCTGAGGATGCTTTTCAGGGCTGACCTGGGAGACTGCTCCTGTAGGTCGCAACCAGAGCCAATTGCACAAACCGGCGGACAATTATAAAAGTAATTGGCCATTTTTCATTTGGGCCATTTAACCAGGCAGCAAAAGCCTAGCTTTCCTTGGTAGGGAATTTTAATGTTTTCGTGTAGATTATGTGTCTTGGCTCAAGAGCGCCGGATAACCAATAGAGCCGTCACTCAGCGAATGAAAGATTAGTCAATTATTGGTCTGAGTCTTAGTCAATCAATTTAATTTTTTTTTTTTTCAATTATGTATGCCTGCATTTGCAGGAGCTCAACCCACAATAAGTTGCTGCTTGAAGCAAAGGATGAAATGGCGCCACTTTCCTTCCTCTTTCCAGGAATCAAAATCAGACTGGAAGAAGGGGATGGATTTTAATTCAGGAGGGGTGAAGGCGGCGGGGGGGGCAAACGCCTCCCCAAAAATCCTGCATCTAATTGTTGGAAGAACTATCCTTCTGGGTTCAGCTCCAAGTGGGGAAAAAGACAGTGGGAACATGGAGACTGCTTGGAAAGATGGTTTAATGGTGGACAGGATCACATGGTTTGAGTTCCTGAACAGAAAAGTGGGGCGAGATACAGCGAGTCCCCGAGTTTTATGCCCTCTCTGGTTTTGAACTTCCTGGGGCACCAAAAGAGTATCCTGATTGGTTGTCAGACTCCCAGGGGATGGGGGTCTTAGCTAGCCTTGCTGGCTGATGTAATCTTCCCAGGTGCCATATGGTGAGTTTCTGTTGCTAGATGGGTCCTATTGTGTTAGTTTCTGTTGCTAGATGGGTCCCATCTAGGATTCAAGTAATTTAACAACCAGTTCTCTGCCCTAATGATTTCTTCCAACAACCAGTTTGCCAAACTGCTCAGAAAATTAACAACCGGTTCTCCTGAAGTGGTGCGAACCGGCTGAATCCCACCACTGGACCCATTGTGTTAGTTTCTGTCCCTAGATGGGTTCTATTGTATTGCAGATGATGGTCCTTTGACAAAGGATTGGGTTTCTGCCTCTGGCCCATTGACAAAGGGTGAGGGCAGGAAGATGGGAGCTGCTTCGTCTTTAAAACATGCTTCTCCATTTCTCATCCAGGGAAACATAACGTTCTGCCTTTTTAATATTTCCCAAAATATTTCATTCCTCTAGGAAAGGGGTAGGTGCTAACTTCCTACATAAGCATTTGGTGCCGTGGTCACATGGACTTGCTTAACGTCCATGCGATTTGCTTAATCGCCTCACGATTCACTGAACAACGGTGGCTCACTTCATAAACGCTGTAAAAATTGTCGTGACATGAGATCCGACTCAATTTACAACAGGAAGTGTGGCCTTAAGTCAAGGACTGCCTATAGAACTGCACCGTGAAGGATACATTTTGAATACTGCATCCAGCTCTGGTCACCACAATATTAAAAAAATAAAATAAAATAAAAATCCTTCGGCAGGGGGTTGGACTAGAAGACCTCCAAAGTCCCTTCCAGCCCTAGGATTCTATGAAAGGTTTGGTTTCCTCGGGGTTCTGCTCTTGAATAAAGCAACATTATAAACAGAAAACATTATTTAAAAAACAAAAAATTCTGTGGAACCTCTTTCTGATTTTCCCCCTTTCCAAGTTGGTTCTTTCTTTATTTTTCCCCAAGAAAATACGGTCACTCCAGGGGTGGGGCTGCTGGGGGTTCGCAGGGGTTCGGGAGAACCTCTAGCTAAGATTCTGTGCAGTTCGGAGAACCCCCAAATTCCACTCCTGGCTGGCCCCGCCCACCCCTCCCCACCCCTCCCAGGAGTCCCCACGCGGCCCCTTTTGGATGCAGGAAAGTGCAGGGCCCATGTGGAGGCTCGGGGAGGGTGAAAAACAGGCCTACCAGAAGATTGGGAAGGCTGGAAATGGGCCCGTTTCCGGCCTCCAGAGGGCCTCCAGAGCCTGGGGAGGCCGTTTTTCACCCTCCCAGAGGCTCAAGGAAAGCCTCCGGAGCCCGGGGAGGGCAAACACACACCACTGTGGTGCAGGAGGCAAACTAGGCCAGGCCCACCATGGCCACGCTCAACCAGCAACCGGGCTTGCTAAAATTTTTGAAGCCCACCCCTGCCCGCTAGCGCCCGCAACCTCTCTCCCTCCGAGGCCCAATCCAGAGGTACTTCAGATTCCTTTGGAGGAAGGCTGCAGGGAGCAGAAGGACGAAAGGAATATTGAGATAATTCTCCTTCGGCCTTTGTACATCATCTTTTCAACCTGCCACCGGCAGAAGAGTGGCGGGCATATAGGATCTCTGAGTTAGAGGACAGCTGGGAAAACTCCGAAGAGGTAGGAATATCAATAGCTATTAACTAAGGTGCTCTGGGAATGCAGAGCTCATAATGAGTATTTGGCAGCTTGCTGTAAGTCAATAACTGGGAGCAAGCTATTAAGTGACTCCAGCTGGAACTAAGTACCAAGAGGCCACTGCGTAAACCGTGGGGTGACGTTTCCGCTCAGATTGTGCCTCCGTATTGGTGTCCCCCCCAAAGTCACCAAGGGCTAAGAGAACGAAGATGTGGGAGGGAGAGAACAAGCCAATCGGGGTCCAGCGAGAGCCAGACGGACACTGGAAGTCTTCTTCGGGGAAGGCTCTGGTGGATCAGCCTTGGTGGGAAACATTGAGGGTGGGTCCTTCCTGCTTTTTGCAGAGCAAGCAAGTCCCACACCCAATGATACGTGGGGCCGGATCCAACTTTTGAAAGCTTGGTGAGAACTCTATTCAATGTTATTGACTGCAGCCTTCGGTATCTTTCAATTCAAGCAGAAAAGAGCTGGAAGGGACTTGGGAGGTCTTCTAATCCAACCCCCTGCTATCCTATCCCATTGCAGACAAATGACTGTCCAGCCCCTTCTTAAAAAATCTCCAGTGATGGAGCCCCCACAACTTCTGGCAGCAACTTCTGTTCCACTGGTTAATTGTCCTCACTGTTAGGACGTTTCTCCTCAATTCCAGGTTGCTTCTCTCCTTGGTTAGCTTCCATCCGTCGCTTCTTGTCCTGCCTTTGGTGCTTTGGAAAATAAGTTGACCCTCCCCCTCTTCTTTGTGGCAGCCCCTCAAATACTGGAAGACTTCTATCATGCCATCCTCCTCCTCCTCTTCCCCAACCCTTCTTTTCTCTAGACTGGTCAAACCGTCATTAATCCTCCCTCCTTTTCTTATTGTGAGTCTTGTTATTAGGAGAAGCAATTGTTGACTCCAGTTAATTTAGAAGACCAAAGGCCAATGTGTTTTTTTTTATTATTATTGTTGTTATTTTTATTCCCCCTCCCTCTTTCTTCAAGTTTCTTTTCTCTAAAGTACATTTTGAGCAACAGGATGGAAAAGGGTGAGAAATGATGGCTGTTTTGAAGGATCCTAGCTCCCTCTACCGTCAAGACGTTTGTTAAAGCCGCATCTCTGCAAAGATGGGTGGGTTGCAAAAAAGAGGCTAAGTCTAGCCAAAATATTCCTTATTATTCCTATAGATAGTCCTCGACTTACAACAGTTCATTTAGTGACGGTTCGAAGTTACGATGCTGGAAAAAAGTGACTTCTGACCCATTTTCCGCACTTACGACCATTGTCAGGTGATCAAAATTCAGATGGGTGGTGATGGGTTCATATTTATGATGGTCGCAATGTCCCGGAAGTCACAAGCAATGTCAGATTCGCTTAACGGCCGTCGATCCTGGCTTACTTCATGTTTTAATTCCGTTCCTTTTTCATGTCCTGCGTGTAAGCCAAGAGGTGCCTTCTTTTAAAAACACCGGTGAGAAAACCCGGCATTAAAACTGAAAAATACGTGCAGCATCTCTCCGGAATTACTAACCCCCCAAAGTAGTGACGATTGTGCATTAAGAAACCCAACCATCTCCTTGGAACCCTAATGCCGATGGGGCAGGAATTATGGCACGGGTAAATATTCATTGACAAAAGAGACCTGGCACGCTTATTTTAGACTTCATAATAGAACTGCCCGGGAGGAAGAAAAGACGAAAGCGGGCACGGAAATGAGAATAAAATACAACTCTCTTGATACAAACAAATAATACAAACAGGCTGATTTGGTTCTAGCGGGACCAGGAAATCTTTACGCAAAGTTAAACAACATCCACGCCAATTAGTTGAATTTTAGGCTGGGAAATTACATCAGGGGTATCGGTGTTTTAATTGAACCGGGAGAGGGGAGGGGGGAATTAATTCTGTCAAGGGGGATGGAGGGTTGAGAGGAAAAACAAATGCCTACAACTTTAAACTGCTGATGCCAGCATTCCTCAATCTGTCACTTTCCAGATAAGTCAGAAAACCGGTTCACCAAATTTCCAAGCCTTTGAACGTCGTCGTGGAGTAAATCCGAGCCAGTGCCAGGCTGGGGGCACCAACTTACATCTCCAGCGTAATCCATGGGTGTCTCACCTGAGAAATAAGCGTGTTAAAGTCTCCTCGGTCCCTTTGGGAAAATTAACAACCCGCTTCGGTCTTCTCCAGGATGGGGGGGAGTAAAATCCGTGTAAAGGAAATGTGCTTAAGCTTGATTAGGTAATCCCTCCTAATCTTTTAAACACAAGATTAGAAAAGCCGGTTTAACGGATCCAGAAAGGCTTAAGATCTTTTGCTTAGACTGGTTGGGCATCTTATCTGCGGACGGTGGGGGAAATGGATTGTAGTTCGGCTTTATTGACCAAGCGAGGGGCGTGGAGTAAGGAACAACAAGGGTTAGTTACGAGCTTGTAAATTTTCCAGAATCGATCACCCCTTACGCCCTCGGGAATAACGGATGGATATTCAGAATCCACGCTTCTTCTCTTGAAATCTTGCATCGGGCCAATCTGCAGCTTTGGGAAGAATTTTGCCAGAGCTCCCCCCCACCCCCCCGTTACTGGGGGGGGTCAGAGGTCACATATAATCCAGCTCCAATGATTTAGGGCAGTGTTTCTCAACTTTGGTAGCTTGAAGATGGGTGGACTTCAACTCCCAGAATTCCCCAGCCAGCAGCGCTGATTTAAGGCTTAATGTGATTTAAGGCTTAATGATTTAAGGCTTAATGTGTGAACTGATTTAAGGCTTAATGTGTGAACCAACTAGTCTAGGAGAGCATTGTTCAAATCACCTATGCTTTAGTACAGTGTTTCTCAATCTCAGCGAGTTTAAGACCTGTGGACTTCAACTCCCAGAATTCCCCAGCCAGCTGGCTGGGGAATTCTGGGAGTTGAAGTCCGCAGGTCTTAAAGTCGCTGAGATTGAGAAACACTGCTTTAGTACAAGCTTGTACAAGGGATCCTTCTTGTTAAATGACTGGCACTTGAGTTGACGATCTTTTTGCCACGATTGTTCAGCGAACCGCTGTGGTTGTTAAGTGAACCAGGTGGCCGTTAAATGAATCCGGCCTCTCCCCTTGTCAGAAGCTGGCTGGGAAGGTCACAAAAGCGGATCATGTGAGACACAGACCCCTCGGGGGAAGGATACTGTAAAATCCCCATTCCCTCCCCACTCCAGGGGAAGGATACTGTAAAATCCCCATTCCCTCCCACTCCAGGGGAAGGATACTGTAAAATCTTCATTCCCTCCCCACTCCAGGGGAAGGATACTGTAAAATCCCCATTCCCTCCCCACTCCAGGGAAGGATACTGTAAAATCCCCATTCCCTCCCCACTCCAGGGGAAGGATACTGTAAAATCTCCGTTCCCTCCCCACTCCAGGGGAAGGATACTGTAAAATCTTCATTCCCTCCCCACTCCAGGGGAAGGTTACTGCAAAACCCCCTTTCCTCCCAATCAACTGGGACTTGAGAGGCAGAGAATAGATGGGCATGGGGCCAGTCAGAATTTTTACTACCAGTTCTCTGAACTACTCAAAATTTCCGCTACCGGTTCTCCAGAACTGGTTAGAACCTGCTGAAACCCACCTCTGATACACACCCATCCACAGCTTCTCCTGCGTACCTTAATTCTGATTTAAGAGGAGATGGTGTAGGGTTTCCTGCTTGGACGGGAAGGTTGGACTAGATGACCTACAAGGTCCCTTCCAAATCTGTTAATTTGCAATCTGTATCTGTATCTTACTGGGTGCTTTTAAATGCTAGCAGGAAAATAAGCAGGGGGGAAAAAACAGGCACTCTCTAATGGCCCATAATCAATCAGAAAAGTGAGATAAACCCTTAACGTTAAATGCCTTTAATCATACGGCCCCTTATTTCTGTTAGCCCTTTAAATGTTTCAATTAGTAAAACCCAGGAGTTTTTTTTTTCTTTTTTAATTTAATTTTCTTCTTGTCCCTAAAAAAAAAGACATCAGGATTCCTTTATATATAAAGGGGAATATATATATATATATATATATATTCCCTGCAGTCATTTCCCAAACTGCTGCAGTTTCATATCGCCTGATGTGATTTATCTTTCCCTTTTTTAGCGCTCCCCATCTCCAGCCCCCGCTATGAAATAACATGAAATGTGTTCTGTCATACGGCTAAGCATATTTTGAGCCATCTTTTTCTTATTATATTAATATTGATCAGAGGTCTTTCTCCTTCTGCCTCTTGAAAAATGCACACTTCAAAAAAGAAGAAAGGGAAGACGGAGCTTTGATTGGCTCGGCTGTAATAAGAACACAATGATCCGAAACGTATTAACTTCGCAAAACATGCTTTTCTTTCCCCTAACCCAACCCAACCCCCAACCCAAAATCTTCCCTTCTGCAAATAGAAGAAAACAAGGGAACGGCTCAGTAGCCACCAAACTTGGTCTGTCTGTTAAAAGGGCCCCCCATTTAGATCCATGCTGGTTAAGGCTCATGTTAGGTTTGTCTGGCTCCTTGTGCAAAAAAAAAAACATGGTTAGCATTAAGCAAAACACAGGATGAGGTCCAGTATGGTTAGGGATGGAAACTGGAGCTGTTTTCCCCTTTGTGGGATCTCTCCACTAACTCTTCCTGACGGCCTCAGTTTTTGGGTTGCAAAGCTGAATTGGCAGCGGAGGTGCATCGAGGGAGAATTTAAGCAGAAATTTGGGGATTTCTGCGCCGAAATGGATCCGTTTCCCAGGGCCCTTTCTCGGTTTATTATCTATGGCATCTTCGTTCCGTTCTGTTTTGCTTTTCTGTGGTTAACCACTTGTAAACTGACCCGAGTGGCCTATAAACAAAATAAACGAGATTTCAACTGGGTTTAAAGAAAAGGGACGCAGTGGTTCAGTGGCTAAGATGCTGAGCTTGTCGATCGAAAGGTTGGCAGTTCGGCGGTTCGAATCCCGAGTGCCGCGTAACGGGGTGAGCTCCGGGTTACCTGCCCCAGCTTCTGCCAACCTAGCAGTTCAAAAGCACGTAAAAAATGCAAGTACAAAAAACAGGGACCACCTTTGGTGGGAAGGTCACAGCGTTCCGTGCGCCTTTGGCATTGAGTCATGCCGGCCACATGACCACGGAGACGTCTTCGGACAGCGCTGGCTCTTCAGCTTTGAAACGGAGATGAGCACCGCCCCCTAGAGTCGGGAACAACTAGCACGTATGTTAGGGGAACCTTTTAGTCTAAAGAAAAGAAGGACTAGGGTGACATGATAGCAGTATTCCAGTATTTGAGGGGCTGCCACAAAGAAGAGAGGTCAAGCTATTCTCCAAAGCACCAGAAGGCAGGACAAGAAGCAATGGTTGAAAACTAATCAAAGAGAGAAGCAACCTGGAATTCAGGAGAAACTTCCTAACAGTGAGGACAGAAGTTGCCTTCAGGAGTTATGAGTGCTTTGCCACTGGAGGTTTTTAAGAAGAGACTGGACAGTCACTTTTCTGAGATGGTATAGGTTCTCCTGCTTGAACAGGGGGCTGGACTAGAAGACCTCCAAGGCCCCTTCCAGCTCGATTCTATTCTAATTCTAACTTTGCTGCACTGTGCAGGAAGAGTTGGATTCACATGTTATCATGGCCATAATTCATTTGGGGTTGGTTTACTATGGAATGCCGGCCCATAGTGGTTTCAGATTTGTGATTAAACACTATTACATGATGTACTAATCAAACCATACTCTTCCCCCAACTGCTTGCAGAATAGGCCAACCTACCTGAGTCAGAATTTGAAGGAACTTCTACTCAAGACTTACTTCCAGAATCAAACCCAGCTCTTTAGGGCTTCAACCACTACTATCCAATGCATCTTTTTAACCACAACTTAGGGCAAAAACCCATTAAAAAGAAGAGCGCCGGAGGAGGAGAAAAAGAATATCTAATCAGCAGGATTTCTTGGGTTTAGGACTCAAATGTTTTCTCACAAAAGGCTTCAGCCCCGTTGTCTTGATGGAGATCTGGTGACATCTGGTGGGTGAGCTAGCAAAGGCTTCCAGAAGGAATGGTTTTTCTCCGGGAAATATTGAGCACAGTGTTCTGACTTAGGCTTCCTGAGTCATTAAAACCCACGAGTAGTCCCAAAAACCTCTTTTATTGCAACAGCTGTGAATTACGTTCATTCACAGCTGAGTCCCAATTAGTTGCAAAAAGTCCTTCGGGATAATCACCAACCTTTATTTCCCTTGACACGCTGCCAAAGACCTACTTGGCAAAGCCACACCGAGTCCAGAATCAAACAAAGATGCCGACTGGGAACAGAATTAACAACGTTGCTTTCCTGCAAAGGGCCCATGTGCCTTTGCTCCTCTTTTAAGCCTTATGGGAGGGGCCAATCATCTCCAGGCCTTACTCCCAAGTCGTCCCTTTTGTTTTAACTGTTCTTGCCTTCTGGCAGCCCTGCGCATGTGTGCACTAGGAACAGGCTCCTCCTGTTCCTCTGCCTCTCTACTGTCAGCCTCTGGAGGCTCCGGAGTCTGTGCATCACTCCCAGATGGCTCTGGCCGCATCTCTGCCTCTGACGCAGAGCCCTCGTCCAAGCCTTCCCCAGCCTCCAGGACTGGCCCATGGTCCTCCCCAGCCTTCTCACTGTCAGACTCTGCTGCCAGCTCCGCAGGCTGCTGGCAGACCACAACACACAGCATAAACTCTGAAAAGAAAAGACAGGCTGAGTTTTCTGCATTTTGCCCTCATTTTTTGAGCTTTTGGAGATGTTGGGCTAGAATAGAATAGAATAGAATAGAATAGAATAGAATAGAATAGAATAGAATAGAATAGAATAGAATAGAATAGAATAGAATAGAATAGAACAGAACAGAACAGAACAGAACAGAATTCTTTATTGGCCAAGTGTGATTGGACACACAAGGAATTTGTCTTGGTCCATATGCTCTCAGTGTACATAAAAGAACAGATACATTCATTAAGAATCATAAGGTACAACACTTAATAATAGTCATAGGGTACAAATAGGAATAGAGAGGAGAGGAGAGAAGGAGGTAATGTTGGGTTGGGCTGGGTTGGGTTGGGTTGGGTTGGGTAGAATAGAATAGAATAGAATAGAATAGAATAGAATAGAATAGAATAGAATAGAATAGAATAGAATAGAATAGAATAGAATAGAATAGAATAGAATAGAATTCTTTATTGGGCAAGTGTGATTGGACACACAAGGAATTTGTCTTGGTCCATATGCTCTCAGTGTACATAAAAGAACAGATACATTCATTAAGAATCATAAGGTACAACACTTAATAATAGTCATAGGGTACAAATAGGAATAGAGAGGAGAGGAGAGAAGGAGGTAATGTTGGGTTGGGCTGGGTTGGGTTGGGTTGGGTTGGGTAGAATAGAATAGAATAGAATAGAATAGAATAGAATAGAATAGAATAGAATAGAATAGAATAGAATAGAATAGAATAGAATAGAATAGAATAGAATAGAATTCTTTATTGGGCAAGTGTGATTGGACACACAAGGAATTTGTCTTGGTCCATATGCTCTCAGTGTACATAAAAGAACAGATACATTCATTAAGAATCATAAGGTACAACACTTAATAATAGTCATAGGGTACAAATAGGAATAGAGAGGAGAGGAGAGAAGGAGGTAATGTTGGGTTGGGCTGGGTTGGGTTGGGTTGGGTTGGGTAGAATAGAATAGAATAGAATAGAATAGAATAGAATAGAATAGAATAGAATAGAATAGAATAGAATAGAATAGAATAGAATAGAATAGAATAGAATAGAATTCTTTATTGGGCAAGTGTGATTGGACACACAAGGAATTTGTCTTGGTCCATATGCTCTCAGTGTACATAAAATAAAAGATACGTTTGTCAAGAATCATAAGGTACAACACTTAATGATAGTCATAGATTACAAATAAGCAATCAAGAAACAATATCAATATAAATTGTAAGGATACAAGCAACAAAGTTAGTCATGCAGTCATAAGTGGGAGGAGATGGCTGATGGGAATGATGAGAAGATTAATAGTAGTGCAGACTTAGTAAATAGTTTGACAGTGTTGAGGGAATTATTGTTTAGCAGAGTAATGGCGTTCGAGGAAAAAAAAACTGTCCTTGTGTCTAGTTGTTCTGGTGTGCAGCCTTGTTTTGAGGGTAGGAATTGAAACAGTTGATGTCCAGGATGCGAGGGGTCTGTAGATATTTTCACAGCCCTCTTTTTGACTCGTGCAGTCTACAGGTCCTCAATGGAAGGCAGGTTGGTAGCCATTGTTTTCTCTGCAGTTCTAATGATCCTCCGAAGTCTGGGTCTGTCTTGTTAGATAGAATAGGAAATAGGAATAAAAACTAGACCAGCACTGGAAGGGACCTTGGAGGTCTTCTAGTCCAGCCCGCTGCTCAAGCAGCAGAACCTATATATATATAGGTTCTGCTATAGTATATATATATACTATGATGCAAAATGAAGAGCGCTGGACTCCAAATCCCATAACTCCCACGCCTGACTTAAGGACGATGGGCGAGACAGCCTATTATAGACACTCCTTTCTCCATTCATAACCTTCTCGCCCGGGTGACGTCACGGTCCCTTTCCCCTCGCGCCCAATCACCGCCCGCTCCGCCCTGACCCTGGGAAAAACCCGCCCCGCCGCTCTTTCTCTCTCTCTCTCTCTCTCTCTCTCTCTCTCTCTCGCTCTCTCTCTCGCTCTGTCTCTCAGATAATTTCCTCCCGCCCCTCGCCCGCTGATTGGCCCCCGGTCAAACCCGCCACGCCCCTCCGCGGGTATTTCCCAGCCTCCCTTGCCACGCCGACCAATCAGCGCCCGCTCCGCCCTGACCCTGGGAAAACCCCGCCCCGCCGCTCTTTCTCTCTCTCTCTCTCTCTCTCTCTCTCTCTCTCTGTGTCTCTCAGATGATTTCCTCCCGCCCCTCGCCCGCTGATTGGTCCCCGGTCAAACCCGCCACGCCCCTCCGCGGGTATTTCCCCGCCTCCCTTGCCACGCCGACCAATCCGCGTCGGCGTCGGGGCGCGAGCGCCGCCTGGGCCTCTCCCGAGGCCCCGCCCCTTCGGGTGGGCGTGAGGGCGAGGACGGAGGGAAGGTCGCGGCGGCTGAGGCGGCGCCTTTCCCGCCCGGGCCTGTCTGAGGGGGCCGCCGCCGCCGCCGCCTCCGCCTCCATGGCCGGGGTGGTTCGCTCCCTGGGCCGCTGCCTGTGGCCGGCGGGAGGCGACCCCGGGGTCGAGGCGGCGGCAGGGCCGGTGGAGCCGGGCAAGGAAAGCGGCCTTCCCCGGGCGTCGTCTTCCCCGCCGCCGCCGCCGCCTCCTCTTTCTCTCCGCCGCCGGGAGCTGGAGCGTGAGGCGCGTCGTCGGAGCCGCGAGATCGACGCGCTGCTGGCCCGCGAGCGCCGCGCCGTCCGCCGCCTGGTTCGGATCCTGCTGCTGGGCGCCGGCGAGAGCGGCAAGTCGACCTTCCTCAAGCAGATGCGCATCATCCACGGCCGCGAGTTCGACCAGAAGGCGCTGCTCGAGTTCCGAGCCACCATCTACGAGAACGTCGTGAAGGTGGATCGCCGCGTGGCCTCCTTTCCTTTTTTTCCCCTTCCCTCGCCTGGCCACGCCCCCTTGTGCCCCTCCCTGGAAAGCCCCGCCCCCCTCCCCCGCAGGGTGGTATTGAGGGGAGGGGGGGAGTCTCTCCTGCTGGAGCCAAGGGTGGGGGGGTTGGACTAGAGGACCTCTAAGGCCCCTTCCCCGACCTGGGGTGGGGTCTGTTGCCTGCTTTCCTCACCCAAGGATGTTTCTTTCAAACGGGGCTCCTGCACATGATGCTTTCCTTGGGGGTGGGAGGGGAAGTGGGGGGGGTCACCTGTCCCCATGTTAAGTAGAGACCCCTGGATAGGCTGCCCTCCCTTGGAAAGAGGGATTTGCCCCCCCCCACAATGCAGTTAGGGTCAATACATACGCACACACTTAGGGCCCCTATGACCCCTCCCACACACACACACTTAGGACCCCTCCCTTAGAAAGATTACACACCCACACACACTTAGGACCCTGTAACCCCCCCCCCCACACACACACTTAAGCCCCCTATGACCCACACCACACACACACACACACACACACACACACACAAACACTTAGGACCCTTCCCTTAGAAAGACACACACACACTTAAGCCCCCTATGACCCATACACACACACTTAAGCCCCCTCCCTTAGAAAGACACACACACACACACACTTAACCCCTCTATGACCCACACCACACACACACACACACACTTAGGACCCTTCCCTTAGAAAGACACACACACACACACACTTAAGCCCCCTATGACCCATACACACACACTTAAGCCCCCTCCCTTAGAAAGACACACACACACACACACACACTTAAGCCCCCTATGACCCCCACACACACACACTTAAGCCCCCTCCCTTAGAAGGAGACATTACACACACACACACTCACTTAGGGCCCCTTGAGAGCCCCCCTTGATGTAATGAGTCCTGCCTTGGATTGGGAAACCAGTGGGGTGATTAGGGACCCTTCCCCCCACAAACGCCCAACCCACCTTCACAGGGTGGTGGCCTGCTATTTAGCTTTCTTCACATTCCCCCCCCCCCTTCCAACCTTGCAAGATTTCCTGGTGGTCTCATATCCCCCTGTTAAGTAGAGACTTCCGGGTTGAATAGCTCTGCCCCCCCCCTCCTCCCCTCGGAAAAGAGGGATTCTCCCCCTCCGGATGTGCCTCCTTAAGAGCCAGTTTGGTGTACTGGGTAAGCGGCTAGACTAGAAACCAAGAGACCCTGAGTTCCAGTTCCTGCATTGGGCATGGAAGCCGGCAGGGGATTAAGGGCTTGGCCTCTCCCCTCATCCCAACCCACCTTGGCAGGGTGGTACCCTGCTATTTAGCTTTCTTCACATTTTTTCCCCAACCTTGCAAGATCTCCTGGTGGTCTCATATCCCTTTATTAAATAGAGACCTCCAGGTTTAACAGGGTCTGCCCTTTGGAAAGAGGGATTGGTCAGTCTGCCCTGCTTCTCCCCACCCCCCCACCCCAACTTTGCCTGCAGGATTTTCTGGTGGTCTCCTGCCCCCCACAACAGAGCTGTCCAAGTTGGAACAGCCTATTCCCCAGCACCCACCCCCTTGTGCTCCAGGTCTGTGTAAGGGCTAAGCAGCTAGGCTTGAAACCCGAATTCTAGTCCTCCCTGAGACTAGGAACCCACCCACGGAGGATTTCACATCCTTCTGTCTTTCTCAGCCCACCCATCATCCTGAAAGTCTGTAAGGACTGCATTTCCATAACATTAAACTAAAATTTAATTTTCAGTATCCCATGAGTGGATTCAGAAAACCACGAGTAAATGACCCATGGATTATCGTGGCAGCCATGTTTTTATTAAAGTTCCTGGAGGAAAAAATAATTTATTTGGGGCGGGGGGGGGAATGTTACAACATTTTCTCCCCACCACCCTTTCTTGAGAGTTCAGAAGACATCTAATTCGACATGTGCCCATGTTATTTCTTAATGTGCACGGGGCAGTGAAAAAAGGATATACACACCCTGTTAGCTGCACAGGCTTGTCTTCAGATATGGCTTCCCAGCCTGAGGGTTAAAAAAGAAAAAAACCTGTTCTAAATCTTAGGAATCCAGACTGTTCCTCCTGCGAACCGATCCTAGATTATTGACCTAAACCACAGTTTTTCCTAAGAAGGAGGGGGGGAAAAAAAACAAAACATTTGTTTATTCCGTGCAAGGTTTTGCTGGACCTCTTCCTGTGCCTTAAAAGTGAGACTTAACAGAAGTTCGTCTCCCAACAAGCGTGGTCGTCTGCTGCAGGTGTTGCAAAACTTAATTCTTGCCTTCTTCGCCCGCAGTAGCCTTGCTGTGTTGGTGGTACACGACTACCCACAACAAATGGGAATTTTATCTTTAAGAAAACCACATCCCGGCTTAATAATAAGGATGGAATTTGGCTCTCAGAGTTGTCTAAAATATCTTGGAATGTAGAGCAAGGGAGAACTGGCCAAGTAGAATGCACGTGGTTCTATTAGTGTGTTAAAGATTGAGCATAGATGGGCAACATAGGAGCTAAAGTGTATTTCTCTGTTTTTGGTTTTTTTTTTTAGGGCTGCAGGGTTTTAGTCGATGCACGCGACAAACTGGGCATTCCTTGGCAGTACGCGGAAAATGAGAAACATGCCATGTTCCTAATGGCCTTTGAAAATAAAGCGGGCATGTTCATTGAACCCTCCATGTTCCAGTTGTATGTACCAGCTCTGACCGGCCTGTGGAGGGATTCTGGGATCAAGGAAGCTTTCAGCCGCCGAAGTGAATACCAGCTGGTGAGTAAACTGAACCAAAAGCAAACATTCCGTGTACAACCCCTTCACTTGTTTGAGAAGGAGCATCTTGTAGCAAGAGAGGTGGTGTTAGTTTATGGTAGCCAAAAATCAGGAGGAATCTGGTTTTTTAATTAAAAAAAACATGCAGTATTGTGAGTTGCAGCTCACTTCATTAGCATGGCTTTGTTGGGTTGAAGAGAAGAGAAATGGTTCGTGAAATCATAGAATTTATTCATCTGAAAATATGTTGCTAGGCTCTTTCTGGGTTTAAGGATTATCTTATAACTTTCAGGCTATTACGTGCTGAAAGATTCGGAAGCTGCTTCTGAAGTAACAAATGTGGGAATTTCGGCACGGGCTTTGAACTGGATCTGAGCTTTGTTTTAAGCAGAGAAATTCATAGGGCATTATTAATGCCTCCTTTGTTTTTATTTGTAAATACAAGAACAAGCTCTCACAGAATTGTTTCCCCACAAACCGGACCACTTCCTTGTTAAGCAAGAACACATAATAACATTATCCTATGAATGCGGTTCTACCACTTTTAAATTGGTTAGACTGGAAAGAAACACAAAACTCTGTCTGTGACTTTGGGTCTTTGGCCTTCTACGGAAGATTGAAAATTGCTTCAAAGTAGCTCATAACAAATTGGAGGAGTATATTATTGACATACGTGTCGCTCCAAGATTAGCAGAGAAATCCTCAAACATTCAGGCAGAAGATCATGTATGAAAACCCCCGCCCCCCCAAACAAACAGCCAGTACAGGCAGACTTAGACATACGACCATAATTGAGCAGAAATTATGATCATAAGTCAGTTCAGTGGCTGTTCAATAGATTATCACTTGACTGACCCAATTCTACAGTGATTGTTAAGTGAATCGCCAAGGTCACTAAGCGAATCTATGGTCGTTAAGTGAACCCATAACCTGTAAAGGGCTTTTTCTTTTTTTGCCCAAAACCTGAAATAAGTTTGGTTTACTTTATTGTCATTGCACCTCGTACAACGTGTACAAGGTGTACATTATAATTATAAAAACAAAATCCAAACACACATCCTTCACATTCTATACAATTGAATTAAAACTTCTTAAAGGGTGTGTGGCTTGCATCATTGTTTGAACTGATGTGAGGAGGAGGAGTATATTTCTGCTGCAAAGGCTAAACCCCAAAACAGTCTAGCTTTCAAACCTGTGAGCGGATCATCGGACTCGGGCCAAGAATCCTAAATTACCTCCTTGAGAAATGTAAGCATGAAATGTAATCAAGATCCTAAGGAAACCGAGTTTGGTCCTAAATCCATTTGTAAACAACCCAACAACTTGAGGCTTTGTGAAATCCATCGAGTCAAGCTCAGCTTTTTCATAGCCATGTCTCTTGGCAGCAGTGCTAGCCCACTCTGCCCTTCCAGATGTTTTTCCATTTTACTTCCGTGTCGTCACAGGATATGAGGTTCCATGAAAGAACCTCAAAACCCCCCAAAAAATAATTCTATACATCAGCAGTTAAATCGCCTGTTTACTGCCTAACCCGAACTGCAAATTAAAAATACCTAAAAATTAGTTAAAATACGGAAGATCACTTGTTTGAGTAAAGCGTACCAGATATTAGCATCGTATTGTCGCAATTGTCTCTGTGCCTAGCTGAGCTGTGAACACATGGACAAAATCTAGGAAGTGGTGCGAGGTATTGCTTTGGGGGATGATAAATATGGTTTTATTTATTTATTATATGTGCTATATAATAGAGGCAAAATCCAAGGCTCTTTGTAATACCCAGTTTGAGGACCCAGTTTGTGGGGGCAATAAACTGACTTTGTATAAATATACAAAAGAATGAAGGCTATTGCTTAGCACATTGTAAGCCGCCCTGAGTCTCCGGAGAAGGGCGGTATATAAATCAAATTAAAAAAAAAAAAAATACCCCTGAATAAGATGTTGACACGTTGATAGCACAGGTAGTCCTCGATTTACGACCACAATTGAGCCCAAAATTGGGCTTTTGCTGTTATCTTGAGTGTTGACCGTTAACATTTAAGGAACTGTGCGGTATAGAGAACGAGGTGGAAATTCACAGCATTCTGTGTGTTGTAGTTTGAATTTGGATTCTTTTTTAAAGGAACCCTATACTAACCTTGTAGAGGTAGTCCTTGACTCACAACAGTTCATTTAGTGACCGTTCAAAGTTACAACGTCACTGGGAAACGTGACCTATGACTATTTTTTTCACGACCATGGGAGCATTCCCATGGTCATGTGATCAGATGCTTGGCAACTGGCTGGGGTCATGGGGGGGTGTCACCTTTTGCGACCTTCCGACGAGCAAAGTCAGTGGGGAAGCCCGATTCACTTAACAACCGTGTGACTGACTTGACACCTGCAGTGATTCACTTAACAACGGTGGCAAGTAAAATGGGGCAAAATTCACCGAACAGATGTTTCGCTTAGCTCAATTGTGGTCGTAAGTCGAGGACTCCCTATGCTATCAAAGTGTCAACATCTTATTCACATTATATGGCTTAGCTCAGGGGTCAGCAACCTTAAACACTCAAAGAGCCACAAAGGTCCTAACCGGAAGCCCCCGTTCAATTCTGGAGCCGACTGGAAATCCGGTTTCCCCACCATAGAGTCTCCTCCTAGCACAGCATCCTTTCTCCTCTACCTGTCCTAACCGAAAGCCCTATCAATTGTGGAGCCGACCAGCAACAGGGAGCCACAGCAGAGGGATGAAAGAGCCACATGCGGCTCCAGAGCTGCAGGTTGCTGACCCCTGGTTTAGCTGAAATGCATGCTAGGACCTTATTTTTGGGGGGGGAAACCCAATCCTTTTACAGTAGTTCAGTGTTACCCGTGGCCTTAAAAAAAACCCACCCCTTGTTCGCTTAACTTCAGTTTGTTTCCATTACCTCCCATGGAATCTTCTAGATCTTGCCCATAAATGGCAGTTGTCACAACACGGCGAGGTGATGCGGTGCTGTGTCTTGAGTTACGTGGTGTTGGCGTGTGGGTTTATTTTATTTACTCTGCTTTACTGAACACGTTTGTGAGCCGTCTAGGATTATCTTGCCATCAGATAGATGGCCATATAAAACGTGGGGAATCCAGGGTATGTTTGACGCACTTTGGGCAGAGATCACCCCTGAGCATTTGAACTCAGAATCCATCTTTCAAAAGGAGCATGTCTTGTCTGTGGGCATCCATTCAGAAAGCATGGAGCCTTTGCAGCGATAATTCTAATTTTAGGCGATGGTGAGAGATGAGGGCTATTTATAGCCCTACCGGGGCAGGAAAACTGCTCATTCACAACTATATGTCACTACATTTGTGGGGCTTATAATTTTGCGCTGGGATAAGCCATGGAGCATAGCTATCTGGGCAGCTGGCATGCATTAACAAGAGATGTGTTTTCAGTCCTTGGCACTCGTAGTTCAGGGGTCTCCAACCTTGGTCACTTTAAGACTCGTGGACTTCAACTCCGGAACTCTGGGAGTTGAAGTCCACGGGTCTTAAAGTGGCCAAGGTTGGAGACCCCTGCTCTAGTTAGTATTTTTGTTTCCTTATACAAGTAGTCCTTGTCTTAACGACCAGAATTGAGCCCCAGATTTCTGCTTTGATAGAGTGAGGCCGTCGTTAAGTGAGTTTTGCCCCATTTTTACGACCTTTCTTGCCACGGTTGTTAAGTTGCAGGAATCTGGCTTCCCCGTTGACTTTACTTGTCAGAAGGTCGCAAAACGGGGATCGCATGACACTGGGACCCTCCAACGGTCATAAATATGAGTCAGTTGCCAAGCGTCCGAATTTTAATCACCTGACCATGAGGAGCGCTGCAACGGTCATAAGTGTGAAAACAGGTCACTTTTTTTCCAGTACCGTTGTAGCTTCGAATGCTTGCTAAATGAAGCATCGTTAAATCGAGGACTACTTGCACTCTCGTGTGCTAAAACGGAATTTTTTTTTTTATAGCCACTTTCTCTGTGTTTTATTAAATCAGTATGACTCACCTAGCATGTGAACAGCCTGAATTTTTATACTTTATAACTGTAAATTGGACAAGATGAAAGCAAGGAGAAGCTCCGCAGTATCGGTCCGAAATAAACAAGATAAAAACTTGGAACAATGCTCCGATGTGGGAGCTGTCTTATTTCAGGGCTGTAGTTCCCAGTTCTGGGTTTTCAAATTCCCAGATGTGGGATGACTCATGGCTGCTGTTCAGCGATGGGGACGGCACCTCCTCCTACGTCGTCCCAGTTGGCCGGACTGACTCAGAGGATGCACGAGAAGAGAGAGATATAAAGTGAAAATGAATCATCTATATTTTTATATTAACTCTTTAGCTGTAATATATATATATGTAAGCGATCTGAGAATTATCTCACGTATAATGAAGCAATCTTCCACAGCAGTTTCATGTGGAATTGTGGGGTGTTAAATGGCTAAACCTGAACAAAATATTATTTCCTTTTGTTGCTATTTGCTTATAACAAAGATATGTTTTCCCCCACCAATCCAAGGACAACTGAGAGGTTAATGATTTGAAGACATTGTTGGTATGATGGAGGGTTTAAGAATTAAGAAGTACACTTCAATCTCAGTCAAATCAGATAAGAGCACTAGATGAAACTAGAACTAGATCAAGTTGGATTAAAGTGTTCCCACTTAAAATCTGACGTGTGTAAAAATTGTGGTCTAACCTTGGATATTATTCAGGAGTTAAGATTGTTCATAGATCTGGCTGTTTTGCGTACTATATACTAATTGCCATAAATGCTGACCGCCTTCCATTCTTGTTGGCGAACAAAAGAAACACAAAGGCAAAATAACACAATAATGTAGCAAGACAAAACAATCCTACAAGGGACATTTACCAACAACTGCAGTTAAAATTGGAATATATTTTGCTTGCTTGAGAAATACAAGAACGGAGGGACCATACGTAGCTCTAAAGCAGGGGTGTGCAACCTTGGCAACTTTACATTTTGTGGACTTCAACTCCCAGAATTCCCCAGACAGCTATGCTCTTATGTCAGAGGTCTTCAAACATGGCAGCTTTAAGACTTGTGGACTTCAACTCCCAGTCTATGTCAGACTCCTCTGACATAGAGCATAGTTGGCTGGAGAATTCTGGGAGTTGAAGTCCACAAGTCTTAAAAGCTGCCAAGTTTGAAGACCTCTGCTCTATGTGTTCCTTCTGCGGAGGTATCTGAAAACAGTTTAGGGTTTTCAAGTGAATATTATGTGCTTTACTGGAAGCCACATGAAGATTGGCTTATCTTGTAAGCAATCCGGATAAACAGAAAGCAATTCACTTCTGTATTGTGGGGTTTGGGGTTTTTTTTACTTTGTAAGAAAAAAAAAAAACACCACTCCTGTCCAGGTATTGAGGAAACAAATGAAAGAGCCATTGTATTTATATCACCAGAAGAATCTATGGCCTGTCCTAAGGGCATAAAGACAAAGCTATTTTATTTTACAGCCTGCTGTGTAAATTCTCTTCCCCAAAGTGTACACAGCTCTTGCTTGGTTTATGGACTGTCCCATAAAGGGATCATCTCAAGGCAGAGCCAAGCAGTGTAAATATGTTTTCAAAGGTTGATTTTTCCAGATTACAGTTCTGGTTCTGAAGCAATACACCCAGTTCTGTGACGATACACTTGATCCCAGCACTTATACTGTAGTTTTACATTTCTTAACGTAAACGAAATTTTGCAGAAACAGCTGCTTTGATTGCCTTGTAATTGGATGGTTCTAAAATAATTTAAGTTGACCCCAAAACGTCAGTTAGTTGGTACAGAATGCAGCAGCTTGCACGCTGGCAGATGAGAAACATTTCAACGGATTATTTTGGATACTACATTGGTTGCCAGTATTTTTCCGAGTACAATTCAAGGGGTATTAAAATCCTGATGTGGGGAAAACGTGGCTTTTTCAGAGGAATATTGTGCACTAAAGTCTTTAGTATGTCTTAACCATGGGACATTTTAATCTAAATATAACTCTTGTGAGCTGCTCAAGAGTTTGTTGAAGTAGGCAGGATGTAAACCATAAGTAAATACACTCTTCTTCTCTTTCTCAACAGGGTGAATCAGTAAAATATTTCCTGGATAATCTGGATCGGATTGGCCAGTTGGTGAGATTTTCTTGTTGTTTTTGTGTCATACACGTTCAAATCATAGATAAGAGAAGTAATAGCCCTGGAAAATGTCCCTCAAAATCATAGCACTGGATGTTTGAGCATGTGGATTTAGTAAATAATATCTCTTCTAAAGCAGACTAATAATTTCTTATATGTAGGAGCTTTTATTCTTCCTCTGGGAAGAAGAAAAAGTATGTTTTGTGCCCACTGTTTAAAAAAACCAACACAGGATGAATGCATCCATTGTTCAGACAAACTCCCTGTAATAGCAGTGACAGTTTGCCAGTCTCAGCATCAGAGAAACCTAGTTTATCAGGAGCTCTAGATTTTTACTGCCTAGGTTGAAAGGGTGGCACGTAACTTCAGAGGCTACCGAAACCAGGCTGCAAAAGGTTTGTACACTACTGAAATTCATTCTTCAGATTAAGTTTGCTAACCCTCACTTCAAGCAACCAAACACAAAATAAGGGGGGAAAAAATAACCTGAGATAAAAGTGAGCTCTTAACACAAACACAGACGCAACCTTGGCTTCTGAACAGCCTGTGCAAGATTAGCTTCTAGCTTATCCTTCCCAGCTTCAGTTCCAGAATCTTCATTCCACCGTAGTGTATCTAGACGCTCCCTTCAGCGGACTTAACTTCCCTTTTGAAGCGTGGTCTTTCTCCTACTTCCTGAGTTTTTCTTTTTTTCTTCTTCTTCTTCTTTCTGCAGAATTATTTCCCCAGTAAACAAGACATCTTGCTGGCTAGGAAAGCGACCAAAGGAATCGTGGAGCACGACTTCATCATTAAGAAGATCCCTTTCAAAATGGTGGACGTGGGCGGGCAGAGGTCTCAGCGCCAAAAGTGGTTCCAGTGCTTCGACGGCATAACGTCGATCCTGTTCATGGTCTCCTCCAGCGAATACGACCAGGTCCTGATGGAAGACCGCCGCACCAACAGACTAGTGGAGTCCATGAACATCTTCGAGACCATCGTCAACAACAAGCTCTTCTTCAACGTCTCCATCATCCTGTTCCTGAACAAAATGGACCTCCTGGTGGACAAAGTCAAGACGGTCAGCATCAAGAAGTATTTCTCGGACTTCAGGGGCGACCCTCACCGTCTGGAAGACGTCCAGCGCTACCTGGTACAATGCTTCGACCGGAAGAGACGGAACCGCAGCAAGCCCCTTTTCCATCACTTCACCACCGCCATCGACACTGAGAACATCCGCTTCGTCTTCCACGCGGTGAAGGACACCATCCTTCAGGAGAACCTTAAGGACATAATGTTGCAGTGAGCGAAAATGGAATCGTCTCTAGGGAAACCTAACCCCCGTTGTAGGCCGACCTGTCACCGCTTGGGTGTCTTTTCTCCGAAGATCCGTGCTGTGCCTTGAGTTAGGAAAAGCCGAGAAGCAGAAGTAGAAGAATTGCAGAAGTTCTAAGCGAGCTGCTGCATCGCTCCTCAACTAAGAACGCAACTTGAACGATAGATTTCCTCTCGGCTTTTGAAAAGCCAAAAGTGGTGGGGACAAAAAAGGGCGCCTGTGTGAATTAATCTTAATTCTGCAACAGTGCCAGAATGTTCTGGCTTCCATACCTGTCAGCCTTAAACTAGTTTTGGGTGCTGGAGTGATGCATTTGGTAATATATTTCATTTCTTCACCGAGGGTTCTTTTTAAGAGAATACATGGTCATAATTCCAAGGTCAGTATAGGAGCCAGGTGGATACCCAGAGGTTTGCCAACGTTCGGGTTGCATTTGCCAACGGGTTGTCTTAGCTCTTGTTTAAGGAATCTGTCTTCAGCCTTTCCTCATGTAGGAAACCAAATCCTGGGTCGGAAGAAGATGGCTTTGTATGAGATTGTTACTGCTTGGTGAGACAGTAGTAGAGAAAATACACACTTAGTGCTTTGGTAAAACATCTTTGATTCTGTTTAAAATTAGATCTGAATTTTAAAAAAAAATTCCCTTGCTGTTTAAAACAAAAAAACCAGTGTTTTGGAGCCACTGAGTTTGGACTAAAGCAGGGGTCTCCAAACTTGGCCACTTTAAGACTTGTGGACTTCAACTCCCAGAATTCCTCAGCAAAGCTGGCTGAGGAATTCTGAGAATTGAAGTCCACAAGTCTTAAAGTGGCCAAGTTTGGAGACCCCTGGACTAAAGGGTCTTGCTTTGAGTTTATTCTTAATTATATAGGGGTTTACCAATGTATGTCATGATGCATTTAAAAAAAAAAAAACAACCATAAACCCAACACGTGTAATTTGCCCCTTTGAGGCTAGAATAGAATATGTGTGAATTTGCAGAAGGCTGTGAATAACATTGATGTGAGCTTATTATTATTTTTTCCCCTCCATTCTAAAACGTTTATATTTAACTATGGGTGCCTTTCTTTTGTGTACAGGCAGTTCACACTTTTTGTCTACTCTGAGGTATGTATTAATCCAACTGAAGTCCTGCCTTATCCACCCTACAATCATGATTCAGGGATAATCTTCAAGCGTGAGAAACGTTTACTGTGACTTTGGTACCATATTTTGTAATAAACCGAAGGGCTTCGTCTTTCCTATTATTATTATCTTCTTCTCTGAATGTCGGGCACCCGTTAGGGACAATCAAATGCGAGGCAATTGTCTAGGCGCTGGTAGCACAAGTCAATAAAATCTTTTGTGACTTCCAGTTAGGGCAGAGGTCTTCAAACTTAGCAGCTTTAAGACTTGTGGATTTCAACTCCCAGAATTCTCCAGCCAGCATAGCTGAGTTAGGGGAATTCTACATTTCTTTCACCACCATCCCCTGGTGTGTAGTTCACTTAGATTTACACTGTCGTTTTTTTCTGGTGTGATGTCCCTCATTCTAAAAGCCACATTTTTCCATCTTGGTAGTATATTCTGTGCAAAACTGAGCTGTTTCTGAGAAGTGGGTTACATTTGTTTCTGGGTTTGAAATCAAAGTAAGGCAGACTTAATCATTAAAAGGCACAGACGTCTGTTTCGGAGGCTGCTTCTTTTAAGGGCTTACCTACCGGCACACACCTGGAAGCAGTTAACCTCTGGAATCCATTATTTTTTACCGTTTCTAAATAAGATGTCGCCTTTTGCCAAGAGCCTAGAGTTTTGCAAGCTGTAAAACGGTTGTCTGGTGAAAAAAAAAGGGAAACGCCTCTTAAGTTTGATGGTCAGTTGGACTTTATTTTATCATTAATAGCTAATGCCATATTTATCCTTTGGAAATCCTAAAGCGGCCCAGGGACTTCCGATACATTTCTCGAAGAGTAGTCTTGCCACTCTGAACTCTGCGAAGTTCAGGAACATCGTAATGGCACATGTGTACATATTTTAATTAATTTCTTTGCCGGGGTTTCTTCGGTGTAGATGAAAATCGGTCTATCCGGTAACCTGACTTCTAAAACGGACTCCAGTAGCAGCACAAACCGCTTTACAGGTAGTACTTAAAAACCTGGATTATGCCACCAGTGTGCTAATCCACTGTATTTATCAAAACTTGCTTTTTATTCTTTTTTATTTTATTTTTTCTATTGTAGAAGCGTGCCTGGCCAAATGTATTATACAGCTCTGCGTCTCTTCGCTAACCAAACAGAGCTCCTTACCGAGGGAAACAAAACAAAAAGTTTTGATAGCCAGATAAAACTTTCAATTGTCTAATCCGCCCAGTGGATCTTGCAGGCGGTTTATATTGCTTTTAGGACGTGGTTTAAGATTTTTACTCCTTCGCCTTTGTTGTAAGCTTATTCTCATGACCCTAACCATCCTCTTAAGGACTGTAATTGACATTCAATTTTTTGTGGTTGCCACAATACTTGTATACCAGCCAATCTTTATTTATTACGTTTAACGGTAAAAGCCAGCTCTAATTCTCCCTGCTAGCTCAGTCCTTAAAAAATCTATACTGTACAGCACTTGCCTATATAACATAAGCACATTTATGTTGCTGTATATTGTTCGGTTAACAACCTCTTCCTTTTTTGTAACCCAGTGCAGAAATATGACCTGATCTTTAGCCATCTAAGCCCTGTTTCTATGGGGTTTTTTTTTCTGATAGAGCCACAATGTTTTTTAATCTAATTGCCTTCATTCCTGCCCCAGATTGTTCTCTGTCAGGGCATTTATTAATCCCATGTTTGGCTCTGGGACTAATTACTCTGGTTTAGAGAAGATGAATCGAGGCTTATTCCAAGTTGCAATATTCTGAAAAGAAACGCGAAGGAAGGTTTCTAATAAAACTCATTTATTTGTTATAAAGAAAATAAAACACCTCACTAACTAAGAAAAGCACACTTGGAAAAAGGAAAATGTGGGGAGGGATGTAAAAAAACCAGATTTGAAGACAGAGCATTCGACTAACCAGGAAACGGGTCGTATATAAAGACAATTGATTTTCAATTTATACTCCGCAGAGTTGTGTTCCAGTTTTTGAATAGCCTGGAGTGAGTTGTACAGTTTGTCCTTTGTCCAAAAAAGCCTCCGTCAAGGCGTGTCGCTCTGTGTAACTTCCATCCTCTTGGCCAGGGGCCAAGAGGAAACTCGGTGTCGTGTCAATCCCACAGTGTAGACATAAATCCACCTCCAGACGGTTTTACATCAGAATTGTTTCCGTGTAAAGCTTTCAAGAAGAACGGTTTTGGAAACAATGAGAAGGTTTCTCAAATGTCAGCCCACCGCAGGCGTTTCGTTGGAACTGCCCACAGGTAGTCCTCGGCTTACAACGGTTGACTTAGTGACCATTCCAAGTTACAGCGCCACTGGCAAAAAGGGACTTGGGATCTTTTTTTCACACTTACGACCGTTGCAGCATCCCCGTAGTCACGTGATCAAAATTCAAACCCTTGGCAACTGGTTCATATTTATGACGGTTGCAGCGTCCAAGGGTCACATGATCCCCCTTTTTGCGACCAACCCGACGAGCAAAGTCAGAATGTAGAAGCCAGACTCACTTAACAACCGGGTTGCTAACTGACCAGGCTGCAATGGTTCGCTTAATAACTGTGGCAAAAAAAAAAAAAGAGGTCTTAAAATGGGGCAAAGCTCACTTGCCGATTGTTTCACTTAGCAACGGAAACGTTGGGCTCAGCTGTGGTCGTAAGTCGAGGACTACCTGTAAAAAGATCTCGGCTATAGCAAAGCTTCCTGTTAAGCTTCCCGAAAGCGAAGGTGGTGTATCCTTTGAGAAGGGCACACTTAACCACGGAGGCCACTCTTAAAGCAGTATTTTACAACCTTAGTAACTTTTAAGAAGTCTGGACTTCAACTTCCAGAATTCCCCAGCCAGCTTTTCCTTTTCACGAAGCTTCAGGTGGTTCATCGGCCCTCAAACATTTATTAGGTGAAAAATATTTACCACTCCGATTAATGGGACTATCACTAATGCGGGCAAATTAATCAAATGGAATAACTTGTGGATGCTCTTTTATCCCTGGAGCATCCTATCTTAAGAACTTGTATGAATATTGGGGTAGGGGGAGGACAGACAGGGGGTTCAAGCCTTAATTTTCGAAGCTCAACCTAGTCCAGGTGCGTTGTCCTCGAATTGAAACGGTTGTACCGCATCCTCTGTCGCTATCTGGAACTGTCCGCGCTTTTCAATCGTTCTATTTTATACACCTCGTCGAAAAGGGAAATCTCTTTGACTTTTTGTGGCCTCTTTTACAGCGACCCTGTCTTTTCATGAAAGTTGTGTTATTAAAATTACCGTGGTGTAAAAAAATGTAACGGCTTTTCGTTTTGAATCGGCTGTTTTGTACATAACGGAATTTTGTAAATGCATTAAAACGTGATTTGTTATTACTGTGCCTTAGACTCTGCCAAACCATTTAAATTCCGCCGGGGAGCGGGCAATTGCGATGGATGGGACAGCAACTATAGTGGCCTCTCTTAGAAATAACACAGCCTGCAGATTTTCTTTTAATATAGCCATGATTACAACAAAGTCACATCATCAGTGCAAACTCCACTCCCTTCTGGCAATGATGATGTTACCTAGCTAGGTCATGAGACGTCTGCAAGAAAACAGCCAAGCTCAAGAAAGTACCAGGGACGCCACAGTCCTCCCCTCCTCCTCCTCCTCTTCTCTGCAAACCCCACTCCCTTCTAGCACTGATGATGTTACCTAGCTGGGTCATGAAACGTCTGCAAGAAAACCAAGCTCAGAGAGCACCAAGGACCCTACAATTAAATCCCGAGTACAAATTATTTTCTATTGGTGCAACACTTCTAGCATTTCAGTAGCTGGCATTGCAGCCAGAAATCCTCTCAATTTAGAGGCATTTCATGCTTTAGTACTTAGAACCACAGTTGGATTCTACAGATGGTATCTGTTAAGTCAGTTTTCTATTATAAGGGATGTAAACGCTGGCCTCCATTTGAGCCCCCTTTCCTTCATGAAGTGGTTTTCTCTTCTAGACATTTGACAACTTTAATACACACACACACACACACACATACATATATACATACATACATATATATATATGTATATTTGAGACTCCCAAATTGCAGCATAGAGTTGTTGCTTTTCAGCAAGATACAAAAAGCTCAGAAACTTGTGAATGAGGTTTCACAGAACTAGGGCTGAAGAACATCTTAGCTTACGTAGGTAAAACCTGGCTAGAAAGAATATGCACATAAAAGCCTACGAAAAAGAAACATATATATGTATGTATGTATGTATGATGTATGTATGTATATATGTGTGTATGTGTGTGTATATATCTCCCTCCTTCCCACCCTGTGGTGCTTTGTGAAAGAAAAACTTCAAATAATTCTAAATTGGCTGAGCAGGATTTGCATTTTGCCTTTCGCCTAGAGCACCCCAAAGGCAATTAATACTTTTTTTTTTTTTTAAAGGAATAGAGATTGTGAAACAAATGGCAGCGTTTTTATTCGGTCACCCTTTCTGAACGCATCGCGGCCATCTGTTTGCAAAAGGAATATGAGTTTTATATGCAGCGAGATGTGTAAAATCTGCCTCTTAATGGGTTTGAACAGATGGGGGGAATTTGGAGGATCGCCTCTTTTCTCTTCCCCCCTTATTTAATTGGGGGTTGTAAAAAAAAAAGAAGAAGAATGATTGGCGGAGTGTTTACTGCAGGGTTCCCCCAACTAGGGCTCTTCCTAGACGGGCGGACTTCAAATCCCAGAATGCCACAGCCAACAGGGCCATCGGTGGGAATTCTGGCTTCTCGAGGCCATGCCGTTGAAAATTGCCAAGGTGGGGGTTGGACTAGAAGACCTCCCAAGGTCCCTTCCGATTCTGTTATTCCAGTCTGCTGCAGTGTTTCTCAACCTGGGCAACTTTTAACATAACGTTAAAGAGCCTTGGTAGTACAGTGGTCTAAGGCACCCTGTTATTAAGCTGGTTATTAAGACCAGCTGCCTGCAATTACTGCAGGTTCGAATCTCACCAGGCTCAAGGTTGACTCAGCCTTCCATCCTTTCTAAGGTGGGTAAATTGAGGACCCGGTTTGTGGGGGCAATAAGCTGACTTTGTATAAATATACAAAAGGATGAAGGCTATTGCTTAGCGCATTGTAAGCCACCCTGAGTCTCCGGAGAAGGCCGGCATATAAATCAAATTTAAAAAAAACAAAAACAAAACGTGGATTCCCAACACCCAGAATTCCACCGCCAGCATGGGTGGACTTCAACTCCCAGAATTCCCTAGCTAGCCAGCAGGGCTATAGAGGAGAATCCCGGGTGCAGAAGGCCGCACGGATGGAATTTGCCAAGTTTGGTAAACGTTAACAACCGTCAGTGGCAAGAAAAAAGTCGTAAAACGGGGCAGAGAGCTCACTTAACAAACGTCTCGCTTTGCAACGGAAGCCGGGGGCTCAATCAATGGCGGTCGTACGTCGAGAACCACCTATGTGGAAGAAGGCACCCATTTGGCTTCTCGTGGACGAGAGGCATTTTTTTTCAGCCCGGTGCCAAAATTGAACTGCGGGGAAGCCGGAGGCAGATGCCTGCCCGTGAGCTCCAACCCAGCATCTGTTTTTGGGCGAAGAGATGCCAGATAGATTCTCCTCCCTTGGGGGGGGGGGGGGGGTTTTGGCGGAAAAAAAAACCCCCCCCCCCCCAAGTTCTGCAAAGCCTTTTGCTAACTAATGGAGGAGATGCAAGCTTATTTTTTTTGATCCGGCTTCTCTGTTCTTCCCTGATTATTATTTTTTAAAAAAAAAAAATCTAATCAAAACTATTTATTTCTAAAATACTCTTTTTTCCCCCTGCCTGCCTGCCTTGATCTTCTGTGCACACACACACACACACACACACACACAGGGCATTTTCCAAAAGAATAGATCGGCTTGCCGATTTTTGTTTTCTTTCTTTTAACGAGCAACGAGGAATGAGTGTGTGACCTCTGCAGCTTTGAAGGTCTGCAACAGAAGCAATTAAAACAATATTTAATCAGCTGGGAGTCACAGGAGGGTGGGGGCTAGGTCAGCCTCCGTGATTTCTTTCTCGTGAGAGATAACATGCAAGGAGTCCAAAGATCCGACGGGTGGTTGTATATTTGCCTTTTTTTTTCAAAGTTAAGCTTATTGTTTTCTTTTTCAGATATTTAGGCAGTGTAAGATGCCCTGGGGGTGTCTACACCTCATTGACTGCTATAGGGTAGCAGCTGTGTGTAACTGGCTATTTTAACGATAAACGTCTTCGGGTAGAGAAATCAACATTGAGAAATTTGGCTTTCCTAAGTCCTGGTTTTAGGTCAACCCCAAGTGCTAATTCAACATTTCCTTAAAACAGAAAGGGAATCCTTCCTGAACCTGTTTCCCGTTTACGTTCCCGATTTTAAGATCACTCGTCGGGGAGAAGGGAAAAAGCAACCCTTTCAAGATCTGGAATTCTAAAACCGCTGCGTAAAATCAAAAGCTTCGTTGTGGGAGAAGAGGGAGAAATCTGCTTTTCAGACCAGATCTTTTGCGCCCCAACCATTAAGCAAAAAGGTACCTAATCATTGGTGGGTTGCTACCGGTTCGCCTCGGTTCGGGCGAACCGGTAGTAGCAGCGGTGGGAGGCTCCGCCCATCCACCTGGATGTCATCAAATATGATCTGCGCAAGCGCAGAAGCTTTGGCAAATGCGCAGAGGTGGCGTGCGTGAGTGAACTGGTAGCAAAGTTAAGTGAAACCCACCTAATAATACCTCACTTTTTCCAGACTCAGTCTCCCTCCCTCTCTCTCCTCTCTCTCTCCTGTCCCACGAGGAAGTTCAGGCCGAGAGGGGCATTTTCTGGACGACAAATGTGTTAACAGGTGAAATGATAACAGGTAGGAAACCTGATGCACCCGGCAGAAGATGGCAGAATAACGGGGGTTTCTCTACGCTCCTCTTTTGAGAATGCTACCCAGCGTGGATTTGGTTCCCCACCCCGAATTTCCACTGTCAAAAAAAATCGAGTTATTACATAACTTGCAAGATGATTACATAAACATGTAAAGCTGTCTCCTGCAGAGCTTGTTTGCATTTGTGTGTGTGTGTGTGTGTGTTTTTCCCCATGGTAGCAGGCTCGCCGTGTTTGATAGGGATCTTGTCTTGACCTGCAAATTGCAATAATTGAAACGAGACTCACAGCTACTACTATTACGTCAAGATCCCTACATTCTCCCTTTGTAGATGAAAGAGAGCCTCGCCCTCCCCACCAGGAACTCCCGGAGGAAAGATAAGAACAGATGTATTTTATTGCGCTTGGGAAATTCTTTTTCATCCGAGGAAACAATAAGAATGTGCAGTTGAAAAGACGAGGCGTCATCCAAGAAACGAGACTTCACCAAACCCACAGAGGAATTCATCGCTGGTTTTTTTTTTAAAAAAAAACAAACGAAAAACAGGTTGCAAAATGTCTCGAGAAGCTAACTCTCCTCCCACCTCCAGTGGTGAGGAGAAGATTCCCCTCTGGCCAGTTTTCTGGAGTTCAGTTTCCTTCTTAAGGAGGAGAATTTGTCTCCGAGAACTTTCCTCAGCCCAGGGCTGTCGTTGGGGAAATGGAAATCTTTCCGCCTGTGGGGCAGCTGGCCCGTGAACATCTCCCATCGGGCCAGGGCATCCACAGTCTTGTCCAGTTGTTGGATTTCGTCTTCCGACACATCCTTTTCGAGAGCCGCGATGCACATCTCGAGCCACCGTTTGTATTCCTTGATCATGTCTAAGGGTTTGGGGGTGCCCCTGCCCAGCTGTTCTTGGTCTGGGATGCCGGCCAAAGATGTCGACTGCTCATCCAGGTCGAGATCCTGCAAGGTGGACGCGGCTTGGCTACATGTGTCTGGGGTCAAGGGCTCCGAGAGGGAGGTGATGGCCTCAGAATCGTTCTCACCACCCATCCCCGAGTCTGCACTGGGTGGCCAAATGTCCTCCGATACAGAGAGATCCGTCGAGTCTTGGCTGAGCCAGGTGGATGAAATCGTCTGCATCCAGGCGTAGAGTTTCTGTACCCCAAATTCACACACACACCCCAAAAAAACACACAAGGTGGATTTTTCTGTAGTGGTTACAAACATTGTACAAGCAATTGTTTTTCTGCATAGCCTACAACTAGTGGTAGGATTCAGCCAGTTCACACCTATTCGGGAGAACCGGTTGTTAACTTTCTAAGCAGTTTGGAGAACCGGTTGTTGGAAGAAATCTTATTTTGTTTTTTTTCCCCACTTTACAGGGCTAATCCTGTAAGGAAGGCAGGAAGGAAACATTCTGGCGTTGGTTCTAGCCTAATCTTTATTGCCCTGCTTACAGAAACTGCCTCTCTGGTTAACCCTTATTACATTGTAACAGCTAAGCCCATCGATGTGAGTGACATTGAGTTGGCCACGCTCACACAGTCACATGACCACTGAGCCACGCCTACCCAGCTGGTCATTAGGGCAGAGAATAATGTTAAATTATTTGAATCCCACCACTGCCTACAATTATGCATCCAATTTTGTAAAAAAAAAATCTAGCAACCTTTGGGAGGGGGGAAAACCTTTTCTGGTTTCTTAACAGCTGTCAAAGTGATTCTGAAACCGTCTGCATCCAGGGGGTAGAGTTTCTGTACCCCAGATTCCGCTCCCCTCAAGAAAAAAACAAACACGCAAGAGGGATCTTTCTGTTGTGATTACACAGCATTGTGCAAGCAATCATTTCTCTGCACCGTCTATAAATATGCACCCAATTTTATAAAACAAAACAAAACAAAAGCTAGCCACCACCTTTGGGGGAAAAAAAACTTTCTGGTTTCTTAACAGCTGTCAAAGCGATTCTGAAACCGTCTGCGGACAGGCTAAGTTCCCACCAACTTGAAAGAAGTGAGAGAGCTGAAAAGGAAGTTCCTGGCATTAGTCCTGCAAAGCAGGAATTTCCAAGTTGAAGCAACCCAGTGACAGAGTTGGAAAGTATCTTTGGCTGCTAATTTCATCCAGCCTTCTAATTTAAGGCAGAAATTTTGGATTGACGCCCACCCCACCCCACCCCCCAGTGACAACATGACCGCTCGATACTTCAAACATAACACAAACTCTGAACTGAGTGGCAAATAAGACTGTGATCCTATAAATGTCAGAATCGGTATCCGTGGCTGAACTATAAGCTGTGATGCATTTTCTTCCAGCCCTCTTCCACTCCCCAACTTCCTTTCCCCTCCCGTGTGGCCAATTTAGGCTGTAAGCAGGAGGCAAAGAACTCCTCCTGACTTCTCCAAATCTTTCTCTCCACTCAAAAGTTGTTTCTTGTGCTATGGTGGCGCAGTGGTCAGAAGGCAGTACTGCAGGCTACCTCTGCTGACTGCCGGCTGACTGCAATTTGGCAGTTCAAATCTCACCAGGCTCAAGGTTGACTCAGCCTTCCATCCTTCCGAAATGGGTAAAATGAGGACTCAAATTGTTTGGGGGGCAATATGCTGACTTTGTAAACCGCTTAGAGAGGGCTGTAGAGCATTGTGGAGTGGTATATAAGTCTGCTATAGCTTGGGAAGGAAGGAAGGAAGGAAGGAAGGAAGGAAGGAAGGAAGGAAGGAAGGAAGGAAGGAAGGAAGGAAGGAAGGAAGGAAGGAGCAGTTGTTACAATGCAGTGTTGCAGGATATCTCTGCCCACTGCCACGAGTTCGATCCTGACCAGCTCGAGGCTGACTCATCCTTCCAGCCTTCTGAGGTCGGTAAAATGAGGACCCAAATTGTTGGGGCCAAAATGCTGACACTGTAAACCGCTTAGAGAGGGCTGTAAAGCACTGTGAAGGGGTATATAAGTCTAAGCGCTATTGCTATTCTTCCAGTCTTGACCGAAGGCCAACATTACTTGGAACAGAAAACCGGTGGCAGGGACCCAGGCTGAGTCTACTGACAAAAGGCCACCAACTATGAGGACTCTCTGACCCCCCTGATAACACACCTCAGTTCTTCTGGTGGGCTTCCGGAGCTCCTCAACAAGGAGCTGGACTTGGCCTAGAGAAGAAGGACCATGCCACCTCTTATCCTTAACTCACCCTGTAGCGCTCAATGAGCTTGAAGCCCACCACGTACTGCAGCTTCCGGAGACATATCGGGCACGGTTCCAGCGGCCGCAGCAGGATCTCGTCCAAGCTGAGGGCCCCTTGCATGATGCACTGAAGCCAACGGCAGTTCCCCAAGCCGATCAGATGACAGATCTCGTGACACGTGATCTTTCGTAGGAAAAATTAAGAATCCATCAAGTCGAACAGGCAACTGTCTCCCTGCCTAGGGTTCAATTCCCTGGCTTTTCTTCCCATGTCCCTATTAGTTTTAGTTTGGTTTACTTTATTGTCACCGCACCTCGTACAACGTGTACGAGGTGTACATTATAATTATAAAAACAAAATCCAAACACACATCCTTCACATTCTATACAATTGCATTAAAACCCCCTGGTATTGCATTAATATTGCACTATACAGTAGAGTTCAATATAGTTAGTGCTCTGTTTCTCAGCCTATTTGTCCTTGTTTTTATTGTCCTGTACCGTCTGCCAAATGGTAATAGTTCAAAAAAAAAAAAAAAAAAGGCTGCCCAGGATGAGATGGATCTTTAAGAATGTTTTGAACTTTCTTAAGGTAGCGGGGGCTCTAAAGCTCTTCCAAAGAGGGGAGGGGGCAACCGATGATCCTCTGGGCAATGACGTTGACCCTCTGGAGCGCTGTCCTATCTGCCACTGTGCAATGGGCAAATCATACACAGGTGCAAGTAAGTTAAAATACTCTCTATGACGATGCTGCATTGAATGACAAATACTCCATCTCGTATCCCTGTCAAACCTTCACATCCTTCCATTTGGGTGTTTCGAAGAGTTAATCCAGTGGAACAGAAAAGTATGGAATCCTGCCCGTTATTATTGATTCAGCGTTGTGCAAGGCTGAGTCTTATTGATATGATTTGGAGGGGAAGGGGGAATCTTTAGAGGCATCTGCGATATTATTATCTGAAATGGTCTAGACCAGGGGTGGGCAATTGTGGCTCTTTTACAACCTGTGGACTTCAACTCCCAGAATTCCTGAGACAGCTTGGCTTTTACAGGTTGTAAAAGAGCCACAATTGCCACCCCCCACCCCCTGGTCTAGGGTCTCCTGCTTTTGCACGAGGTTGGACTAGAAGACCTCCAAGGTCCCTTCCAACTCTGTTATTCTGTTGTCCCTAAATACACCATCAAAGGGTGAGAATTGGCTGTAGAACAAGGATGGACAACTATCAACTTTATGAACTGGACTTCAACTGGCTCAGGAATTCTGGGCGTTGAAGTCCACAGGTCATAAAGTTGACATCGTGGCCAACCCCTGCTGTAGAACCTCCTACAACTGTTGCCTTCTTGACCATATCTGAACAACCTTAGAATCCGTTGTATCATTGGCTTTCTGAACATCCTAGTTTGGCCTTCGGGGAGCCCTCTCAAAAAAAGTCCATCGTGCCATCCAGCCTCACTTAAAACGCTCCAAACCTCAGGAGGCCATTCCAGCAGGCCACGTTGCTGAGATCTTTCCCACCGTGAGAAGTCTACACCAGAGCATGTAAACTTCAACTCCCAGAATTCCCCAGCCCAGACATGGAGCAGGGGCGTCCAATCTTGCCAACATTAAGACTTATGGATTTCAACTCCCAGAATTCCCAAGCCTCCCTTAAAAATCTCCAAACCTCAGAAGGTCATTCCAGCAGGCCACGTTGGTGAGATCTTTCCCACCAGAAGCATGAGAAATCTACACCAGAGCATGTCTCTTAACTATTTTTGAACCCACTCTGGCCCGGGTGCTCCTCACCTTGCAACACTGAAGCATTTCCAACATGTTGAACAACAAGGTCTGCTTCTTGGCTAGTTCCACTTCTTCTTCGTCACGAGCTTCCTGTCGGCGTGGAGATGGATTGAAAGCCGGGCAAGTCACCTGCGGGAAATCGCTGGAAAATCTGGCAAAGCTGCAGACGCCCACTTCTACGGAGAGAGAGGAAACGAAGGGTGAGAAAGGTGGGTTGCATTTCCCGCAGGTGTGTCATCTCCTGTACGCAACCATCAAGGACAGACTTCCTGTGCCGGGTTGAACCATCTGTTTCAAACACTTGGTCCTTGGGCCATTTTAAATCGATTTCTAGCGCAACGGGTACATTTTACAAGATGAGCCGTGAAGTAATTCCACACACAATGGAATGAAAGTGAATCACAGTTGGATTAAGGTTGGTTTCAATGACCAGGCCTTCTTCAGCTTTAACCCCTTCAAGGACATCTCAGCTCACAGCCAAGGAATAAATAACAAACAAGCTGGTTATAAAAAAGCATCAGAATGAAGCTTGGGCTAAGGCTCAATCAGCGGTGGCCTAGAGGTGGAGCTCTCACCTCACAATCAGGTGAGTTCTGTGAGTTCGATCCTAGGTAGAGGCAGATATTTCTCTCTCTGGGCACGATGAGAAATATATCTGCCGAAAAAAACTCCGCATTGGTGACAGGAAAGGCATCTGGCCAGGAAACACTCAGCTCCATTCAGTTGTCCAGACTCCACCGCACAAGGGATTGTTAAAAGAAGAAGATGATTTTTTTTTCATCTCTCATTTCTGCCAGCTTTTAATCCGTCCCCAATATCAAAAAGGGGAGATGGAGCTAAACCAGCTGTGCCTCAGTGATGTCTCTGCTACGGTATAGTTTAGTGCAAACGGTAGAATTATTCCACAGCAGAAGAGCTGTCAAGATCTCTGGATGCAAAGTTTAGAACTAAATGTGCTTTTTCTTTTTAGCAACCATTCAAAAATAGATTGGTAGTGGGGGGGGAAAAAAGAGTTTCATTAGTCCCTGTGTTTTGGATCTGGCTTCCTCATCCAATTGAGGTTCCCTGTTGAAGGAGCTTTGGCAGTGAAGAGAAGGACCAATAGAGAGAAGGGACAAGATAACGGAAGCCAATCGAGTCCCCGGTGTTTTTATCTGTAGAATAAAAACAGGACGGAACATCTTATGAATGAACTTCTGGGGGGAAAAGAGTTTGGGAGAGAAGAAAGTGGCATCACTTGAAGGCTCTTGAGGGATTGGTGGCATCGTGGTCATTTTGGATGGAAACTTTGCTGGCAATGCCAATTTAATAAAATAAAATAAAATAAATATCTGTGGTGTTGTGTTTGTCTCCTTTCACAGATTTCTCTGGTCAGAAATTTTGCTAGGGCCAATTTCTAGCAAAGTTCTTCTCATTCTTGAGAAGACGATCTTCTCTAATCTCGGCAACCTTTTCTATGGGAACCTCCAGGCCAACACTTCAGAGGTGGTATTCAGCTGGTTCTGACAGATTCGGGCGAACCGGTAGTGGAAATTTTGAGTAGTTCGGAGAACCGGCAAATACCACCTCTGGCTGGCCCCACCCTCCCGCCCCCGCCGTTCCCTGTCCTACATTCCCGTGTTTTTTAGCTCAGCTGATTCGCACGGCAACAGCTCAGCTCACCAGCGCTGACACCGAGGGCAGTGTTCGAGTGCTGCACGTGCGTGCGAACCGCGCTCTCATCGAACCGGTGGGAAAAGATTTGGAATCCCACCACTGCAACACTTGCAATATTAAGAACACCTTGGAATTTTAGTGCCCAAAGAAGTACGATTTATCACATTCTGTAAAAATTGAAGTAAGAAACCACGTTTTTGAAGCTCTTTCTAACTCCCCTCATCAGACGTGGCAGTGAAGAGCTTCTGGATCTCCCTCTTATCTCAGAAATCTCATACCAACAGCGCACACCTTCGACTCAACTTTTGGAAGGTTGACCCAACCCAGAAGAGGACCAAAATATCAAGCAAACCTTGGCCTGGCAAGAACTTGCCAAAGGTGAAACTCCACGTCTCGCACGGGTAGAGGTCAGCGAGGGTGAGGCCCAGGACACAGAGAGCGTCCATCGGCTTGTTGTTCTTCAGAAAGGTCAAGATGCCATCTAAAGGAGCAAACAAAAAACGACAGGATGGAATTACGCCTGAAACTTTGGGACTTGGGTTGGATGTACTGTAGCATGCTCGTTTTTTTTTTTTTTTTTTCAAAACAAAGAACAGTCTGGTCTGCTTTGAGACGAGTCAGACAAAAGGCTGTTTCATACAAAGGACAGCTTCTTCAAAATGAATGGAAAGAAGTTCTAGCAAATGAAAGTTGCAGCCCAGTTGTGCTGTGACGAATGCAACCAGGCCACCAAGGACCCCACAGTCCTCCTCCTCCTCTTCTCTGCAAACCCCTCTCCCTTCTAGCACTGATAATATTACCTAGACAGGTCTTGAAAGGTCTGCAAGAAAACAACCAAGCTCAGAGAGCAACTAAGGACCCCATCATCCTCCACTTCCAATCCACAAACTCCAGTCCCTTCTAACACTGATGAGGTTCCCTAGTTGGGTAATGAAACGTCCGCAGGAAAATAACTAAGTTTGGAGAGCACCAAGGACCCCACGGTGGTCGTCCTCCTCCTTCTCCTCCTCCTCCCTGCAAACCCCTCTCCTTTCTACCACTGATACCATTACCTAGTCAGGCCATGAAACGTCTGCAAGAAAACAACCAAGCTCAGAGACCACCGAGGACCTCGTCTTAAAGTTCCCAAGGACTCCACCATGATCATCCTCCCAGGTGGTCCACCCCCGCCACCTCACCTGTGTGAAGCTGCATCCTGTCCGAATCCTGATTGTGACGGTAACAGCAGTGGATGGAAGAGATGGAGACGGAAGGGAGGCACTTGACTCGGAGACCCAGAAAGAAAGACTCCACGCAGCTCCGGAGGGAATCCAGGAGAGAGATTCCCACGGGCCCTTCGCTTAGGTCTGGGAACAGAAGCGTCAAGTGACAGGGTCACTTTTTTGATCACATGATTATGAGGATCCTGGAATGGTCATAAATGTGAGGACCAGTCCTAAGTCACTTTTTTCACTCTCTTTGTAACTTCGTAGCTAAAGGAATATTTGTAAATCGAGGATTACCTGCATATACCGTGTTTTCCCCAAAATAAGATCCAATTAGAAAATAAGCCCTAGCATGATTTTTCAGGATGCTCGTAATATAAGCCCTACCCAAAAAATAAGCCTCAGTTAAGATAGTCAGCCAGATGGACGTATTTAGTACCGTATTTTCTCAAAAATAAGACCCAGCCAGAAAATAAGCCCTAGCATGATTTTTCAGCATGCTCGTAATATAAGTCCTACCCAAAAAATAAGCCTCAGTTAAGATCATCAGACAGACGGATGCATTTAGTACCGTATTTTCTCAAAAACAAGATCTAACCAGAAAATAAACCCTGATGCATCTTTTGGAACAACAATTAATATAAGACTCAGTCTTACTTTGGGGGTAACACAGTAGTAGTCAAAGCAATGTGAGAAAATTGACGCAGGAAGAAATGGATGAAACAGCTTATCAAAACATCACCGATTCTACTAGTCCTAGTAGAATTTTACAACGGGTTTAGGGAAGCTCCTTGGACTCTGACTCTTAAGGAACACCATGGAATGGAGTATCCCTGCGAAGGGCTGCCCTAAGAAAGCTGCTATTGCAAGAGAAGGCAGGTAGGTAGGCTCCTTCCTTCCTTCCTTCCTTCCTTCCTTCCTTCCTTCCTTCCTTCCTTCCTTCCTTCCTTCTTTCCTTCCTTCCTCCCACCCGCCTTCCGATCCATCAGCCGGCTTACCTATGGGTTGCAGGTAGATGTGCTTGCGGCAAAACCGTTGCTTTTTCTTTAGCAATGTGTAGTAGAAGGTCTCAAAATCCTCCGGGGCATCGGGGTGGCTGAGCAGCCAATCAAAAGCCGTCCTGATGAACAAGCTGCAGAAAAGGGTCCGGCGTGGGTTGTAGGCTTCGGACAGGAAAAGTTTTTCAGTGCTAGAGAAAGCTTTGGCGTAGAGCTCCTGCAAGGCAGGATTGGTGGAAATCAGAGCATCCTTCAATGCCCGGGGCCCAAAGCTGAATTCCTGAGTATGTCTGCACTGCAACATCGCTGACAGCCGACTCTGGTTGGGAGGAACAAAGGGAAAAGCCGGTGATTAACCAGGTTACCCACACTTGGCAAAGAAGAGACTCGACTGCCATTTGTTCTGGAAGGGTCGTGATGGTGAACCTATGGCACATGTGCTGGAAGTGGCACGCAGAGCCATCTCTCTGGGCACACGAGCCGTTGCCCGTTGCTTTTCCGGGTTCCGGTGCGCCTGCCAACTGGACTTCACGTGCATGGAAGGGAAAGGGAAAATAAAATGATAATTTTTTTTCCCAGCAGGGCAAAAGAAAATATAAAATGTCATTAATGTCTCCCACACATTACCAACACAAACACAACTGGAATATTGGTGAGCGAGGCCCTGCCACATTTAATGCTTAGCCTTTCCACCAAGGGAGAAGGCTGACGGGAAAATTTCCACCCCCGTAGTGGAAAGCTCCCGGAATTACGGCGGCTACCAAAAAAATTAATAATTTCCATTTTCTCAAACTCTTCCACCACCTCGCTCTTCCTCAGCATTGTTCTGTTTCCGGCTGCCCAACCGGGTCTCTTCCTTTCAAATAAGTTTTAACCGCCGTCCTGCCAAAAATTGCACATCGGGAAAACTTGCAGCCGTTCCCCATTCATTCATGAATAATTCTTATTTTTTGTGACTTGGCTCCTCTTTAGCAACTCCCAACGTGTGGCAAGCATCCCTGGATTATTCTGTTTGAAAGTACGCGTCTGGGCTACTCGCAAACTGTTTTCCTCCGGCGTACACCCCCCCGCTCCCTGCCCCCCCCCGAATAAAACATACACCAAAAAGATGACTGCAGACGCTTGTGAGGTAGTAAAACCCCAAATCAACCTTGGGGTCCCTTCTAAAGGAAAGACGATGATGTTTCAACATGCTGGGGGTGAAAAGGCATTTTAATGAATTCTCTTAGCGCTTCGTGGTCCCGTTTGGGTTTCTAGTAACCGGTAAAATGAGGCTGTATTTCTGTAGGGTGAAACATAATTGATCCCAGGACCCTGTATGGACGTGTTTTAATGGTATTGAAAATATTTTTTAAAATTGTTGTTTCTGCTCGCATAAAGTTCTCTACAAGCCACGCTTAATTGCCACTAGAAACCACACAATTATGTGCACGAGCACGAATCAAATCAGCTAACCTTGGCTGATTTAAGAGGCTGGGTTTCAGTTCCCAGAATTCCCCCAAGCAGCATCCCAGAGGGGATCACTGCGATAGTCGTAAGTAGGAGGACTCGTCATAAGTCACTCTTCTCAGCACTGTCGCAACTGTGAACATTCGCTAAATGAATGGTCGTAAGTGGAGAGCTTCCTGTACTTGGCTCTGACTCGTTGTGTTGTGTGAATCCGGCCAGCCTGAGTACAGTCAACAAACCATGATTAAATAAACCAGGGGTGAAATCCAGCAGAACTGGTACCGGAAATTTTGAGCAGTTCGGAGAACCGGCAAATACCACCTCTGGCTGGCCCCAGAGTGGGGTGGGAATGGAGATTTTGCAATATCCTTCCCCCAGGACCAGGGAGGGAATGGGGATTTTGTAGTATCCTTACCCAGGAGTGGGGAGGGAATGGGGATTTTGTAGTATACTGCCCCTGGAGTGGGGTGGGAATGGGGATTTTGCAGAATCCTTCCCCTGGAGTGGGGTGGGAATGGAGAGTTTGCAGTATGCTTCCCCTGGAGTGGGGTGGGAAGGGAGAGTTTGCAGTATGCTTCCCCTGCCACGCTCACCAAGCCACACCACGCCCACCAAGCCACACCACGCCCACCAAACCATGCCCACAGAACCGGTAGTAAAAAAAATGTGGATTTCACCCCTGAAATAAACCCTGTCAATGCAGGATGAGACTGATTTCCTTATTTTTGGACCTGGGTACTGGAATGCCAAAACATCCCTTCTAAAGAGGCAGGAGTTTTATATATATAAGAGAGGGAATAAAATCTGGTATTCCAGCATTCATAGATTAAGCTTCCCTGAAGTTTAGTTTAGAGGCTCTTGAAATGTTTCTGGAATCTTTTGCAAAATAGGAGCGAAAAGGAAGTTGGTCTGGTCTGGAAAGAACAGAAATAAATCAGTTCTGTTTTAATACTTTGGTTTCATCCAGACCGAGAAGGTTTCGCATCCTAGTTCCTCTTATTCGCTGCTTCCCCCGAAAGACACATGGGAAATGATTTTCAGATTCAGTTTTTACTCCAATATGTTTATTTCCAGTCTGCATTTCTTCTGGCCTGGCTTCACAGATTTGCGGGTAGGGGTAAGAAGAGAGGAGACAGCCCACAGAGGATCATCCAAGAACTTCCTGGACGGAGATAGAGCTTAGCCCCCGATGTGATGACATCTTTGTAACATTCATCGGACCCCACAAGTGTGGGAGGGAATGCATGCAAAGCTAGGAGAGGCGTAGATTAAATTTAGTTCCACTTTGGAGTTGGGAGTATTTCTTAAATCTTCTGCAGGGACAAATCATTTTAGGAAGTAAACGGCTCTCGATGTAAGCCAGGGGTCTGCAACCTTAAACACTCAAAGAGCCATTTGGATCTGTTTCCCACAGAAAAGAAAACACCGGGAGCCACAAAACTCTTCCCGTGCCTGACTATTTCTTGAGCGGCCACAAAACTAGCATATGTAGTTGTATTAAACGTTCTGTTTTCTTCTGAAACTTTTCTTTTCTTGGATTTATCCATGGTTGGCCTACCGGGGGTTAAAAAGCTCAATAAATCGTGTGCAGGTGGGTGTTGCACATTGGAGGTTGTGACGCATATTTTGAGTGACAGGGAGCCACAGCAGAGGGGTGAAAGAGCCACATGCGGCTCCAGAGCTGCAGATTGCTGAGCCCTGATCTAGGGAATCAGATGCTAATACTTGCTAGCTTTGGGGTCCTAGATGCTCTCTGACCTTGGTGGGTTTCTTGCAGACGTTTCATTACCCAACTAGGTAACATCATCAGTGGTAGAGAGTGGGGTTTGTGGAGAGGAGGAGGAGGAGGAGGAGGAGGAGGAGGAGGAGGAGGAGGAGGACTGTTGGGTCCTTGGTGCTCTCTGAACTTGGCTGTTTTCTTCCAGACGTTTCATTACCCAACTAGGTAACATGATCAGTGCTAGAAGGAAGGTTTGCTGTTTATTATCCCTTCTATAGCAACAGCACTTAGACTTATATAGTGCTTTACAGCACACTCTGGGTGACTTAAAATGTCAGCCTATTTGCCCCCAACAATGTGGGTCCTCTTTTAACCTACCTTGGAAGGATGGACAGCTGAGTCAACCTCGAGCCCCGTCAGGAGCAAACTCCAGGCTGTGGGCAGCGTTTGCCTGCAATACTGCATTCTAACCACTGCGCCACCAGGGCTCCTTCTAGCACTGATGGTATTACCTAGTTGGGTCATGAAACGTCTGCAAAAAAACCCCCAAGCTCAGCGAGCAGCACAGATCAGCCCTGAGCTCCAAATATTCTCTTCTATCCATATTGACTCGATTGCTGTGCACATTGAGGGTGAATTCCAGATACTTTCAAGGCAGGATGGTGGGTGTAAGTGACAGTTGTTTCTCGTGGGAAATTTGGGTACCCTGCCTGTGCAGTTCCACATCTGTCTCCAATATTTCCTTCCTTTCTTTAAAGCCCATCCTGCCTCAGGGCAGGGGATGAATCAGAGGCTGCCATGATCTGTTTAACCAGCCCTGTATGGAAAGATGCTGGTTTCGCTCCTTCACATCATTTCATTTAGATGAGTGCCAGTTTGGGGGAAACAGCCATACCATGTACCCCCATTCCTTCCTCCCTCCCTCCATCTCTCTCCTTCAGTTCCTTCCTTCCTTCCTTCCTTCCTTCCTTCCTTCCTTCCTTCCTTCCATCCTTCCATCCTTCCATCCTTCCTTCCTTCCATCCTTTCCTCTCTTCTCCTTCCTCATCTCCTCCCTCCCTCCCTCCATCTCTCTCCTTCAGTTCCTTTTTTCCTTCCTTCCTTCTCCCCTCCCTTCCATCCTTCCATCCTTTCCTCTCTTTTCCTTCCTCCTCATCTCCTTCCTTCCTTCCTCCCTCCCTCCATCTCTCCCTCCCTCCCTCCATCTCTCTCCTTCAGTTCCTTCTTTCCTTCCTTCCCCCCTCCCTCCCTTCCTTTCCTCTCTTTTCCTACCTCCTCATCTCCTTCCTCCCTCCATCTCTCCCTCCCTCCCTCTTTCAGTTCCTTCTTTCCTTCCTTCCTTCCTCCCTCCCTCTCTCCCTTCCATCCTTTCCTCTCTTTTCTTATCTCCTCATCTCCTCCCTCCCTCTCTCCCTCCCTCTTTCCCTCCATCTCTCTCTTTCAGTTCCTTCTTTCCTCCCTCCCTCCCTCCATCTCTCTCTTTCAGTTCCTTCTTTCTTTCTTTCCTCCCTCCCTCCCTCTCTCCCTCCCTCCATCTCTCCCTTTCAGTTCCTTCTTTCCTTCCTCTCTCCCTCCCTCCATCTCTTTCTTTCAGTTCCTTCTTTCTTTCCTCCCTCCCTCCCTTCTTGCCATGCTTTGCAGGCTTGGAAAAGGGGAGACAGGCTTGAGGAGTGGGGGGGAAGCCCCTCTTTTGCCCACATCCCAGCCGTGCAGCCTCCCTCCTCGCGGGACCGACCACTCGCGCAAGAAAACAATTTATCTCCTGGCCCCGACGGCTCCCTTGCGCCCCGTTGACAGCCGAAAGACCCGCCGCTCAAATTCCACAGCCTCCCGTGCGTTTCCCTACCCGGGGATGGATGGGGGACCTGCCCAGGCGTTGGGCCAGGCAACGGGGGGGGAGGGCAGGGCAGGGCAGGGCAAGGGTCTCCACATCCTTGGGGCGTAGGGAAGGGGAGAGGCTCGCTCCACGGGGCCCCGCAAACTCTCCGACGCCCCGCAAACGCGACTCGCTGGTCGGTCTCTCCGCCGATGCTCGACATGCATCTTCCCTTGGGGGCTGGGGAGGGGGGTGTCGGTCGGCAAAAGTCCCTCTGAAAGCCCCGGTCCCTCCGGATCTTATCCGGACCCCTCCGTCCCTTTCTCCCCTGCCATCTTCCTCCTCCTTCTCTCTTCCCTTCTCCTCTAATCCTTCCTTCCTTCCTCCCTCCCCTTCCCCTCTCTTCCTTCTTTCTTTCCTTCCTCCCTCCCTCTCTTCCCTTCCCCTCTGTTCCTTCCTCCCTCCCTCTTCCCTTTCTTTCTAATCCTCCCTCCCTCTCTTCCCTTCCCTTCTCTTCCTTCTTTCCTTCCTTGCTCCCTTCCTTCCTTCCTTGATCCCTCCCTCCCTCCCTCTCTCTTCCCTTCCCTTCTATTCCTTCCTTCCCTCCTTCATCCCTCCCTCCCTCTCTCTTCCCTTCCCTTATCTTCCTTCTTTCCTTCCTTGCTCCCTTCCTTGATCCCTCCCTCCCTCTCTCTTCCCTTCCCTTCTATTCCTTCCTTCCCTCCTTCATCCCTCCCTCCCTCTCTCTTCCCTTCCCTCCCTCCCTTCCTTCTTTTCCTTCCTCAGCGGAGTCTCCCACCTTTGCAAGCGACCACGGCTGGGTCAGCTCAGTCTCCTTCCCTCCTTCTCGCTGCTGGGGGGGGCCGGGGGGTCTTCGGCCGTTCTGACCGGGCACGGGACTTACCGCTCGGACCGCGGCTGAGCTGCGTGACGCCGCTGGCTCGCCTTTCTGCAGAGCTCGGCGGGCTGGCAAGCTCAGGCTGGTTGGTTGGGCGGATGATGGAGGGGGGGGGCAGCACCGGAGGGAAGGATGCTTCCGAGCCGGTGACGTTGCGGAGGGGGGGAGGCGACCTGCTTTTTTTGGGGGGGGGGGGGGGGGAGCGTGGGGGGGAGGGGGGGAGGTGCCACCGGAGGAAGAACAAGGCGTGGGGACTCCCCACCGCTTGGGGGGGGGGGTTTGCTGGGGCGGGGCGGGGGTCGTGTGGATGGCTTTTCTCTGGCCCGTTTCCAGAGGAGGAAAGGCGGCTGGAGGTAAATACGTTTTTCACAAGGGTGGGGGATCCCCGGTGTTATTATTATTGAGGTTGAAGCTGAAGTAGTCATGGACAGGTAGGATGTTGTAGCAGATAATTTAGTATACTACACTTAGGTCAGACCGAAGGCTGTGTAGTCCTAAATTGTCTAATCTCATAATTTCAAGTCTGGTGGCATAAGGGATTTTTTTTAAAAATTTGATTTATATGCCGCCCTTCTCCGGAGACTCAATGCGTTAAGCAATAGCCTTCATCCTTTTGTATATTTATACAAAGTCAGCTTATTGCCCCCACAAACTGGGTCCTCATTTCACCTACCTTAGAAAGGATGGAAGGCTGAGTCAACCTTGAGCCTTGGAGAGATTCGAACCTGCAGAAATTGCAGGCAGCTGTGTTAATAACAGGGTGCATTAAACCACTGTTCTACCAAGGCTCTTCAAGGCTCGCTCTTTGTTGCGAGCAGAAAGAAGAGCGGAGGGCTCTTCTCGTGAAATCTCTCTGGACTCACTCAATTGTATTAATGTCCGATATGCAGTGTGGGGTTGCAGGCAGATGAGCTGTATTCGAGAATTCACGCTTTGCTTTCCATCCTCCTAAAGATACCCGATTATCCAGAGGCTGGGCTAGGAACGCCTTCCAGATTTCTTGGGCATGGGGGTCTGGGTCTCAGCCTTGACCTTTGGCAAGCCCCCTCCCTCCTGGCTTCTGAGGGGAGGTCATGGGGGGGGGTGTCCCTCTCGCCTTTCATTGCTCTCCCTCTTTTTTTTTTTTTTTTATTTGATTTATATGGCGCCCTTCTCTGAAGACTCAGGGCGGCTTACAATGTGCTCAGCAATAGCCTTCATCCTTTTTGTATATTTATACAAAGTCAGCTTATTGCCCCCACAAACTGGGTCCTCAATTTACCTACCTTAGAAAGGATGGAAGGCTGAGTCAACCTTGAGCCTTGGCGAGATTCGAACCCTGCAGTAATTGCAGGCAGCTGGTCTTAATAACCAGCTTAATAACAGGGTGCCTTAAACCCCTGTACTACCAAGGCTCTTCCTTCTTAATCATGTCTGTCTCCAAAAGAAAGCTCCGTGTGTGTGTCGAACTCCCAAGCCCTCCCGTCTCCTTTCCAAGGAAATGATTGAATGACCCTCTCTCTCTTTTAAAGGCTGCCCCTTGGAAGTTGGAGGGCACGGAGTCTGTTCAGATGGGGGTCTTCCTTGTTTGGATTTAAGGAAGAGGCCGTCTGCAAAACTGGTTGGGCTTCAGGAGCCAAGAGCAAAAAGGCCGAGATTGCCTGCAATTCCTGGCTTTAAACTAGCCAATGGTTTTTCAGTGTATATTTCTCTCTCTGTCTCCATCTCCTTCTTCCAACTGGATTTGGGGTTTCTGCATTCCCAGGTCCAATCCACAAGGATGTCTCCTGGTTTTCCCGTGGAATATTCCACAAAAGAACAGGTCCGCCTCTGATGCTAGACCATAGTTTCTCAACAGTGTCGACTTTAAGACTGAGGACTTCAACCACCAGAATTCCCCACCCATTTATGATTCCTGGACTTCAGTTCCCAGAATTCTCCAGCCAACTAAAATGGGTGGACTTCAATTCCCAGAATTCCCCCTGCATTTATGATTCCTGGACAATTCCCAGAATTTCCCAGCCAACTAAAATGGGTGGAGTTCAAATCCCAGAATTCCCCAGCCAACGAAAATCAGTGGACTTCAACCACCAGATTCCCCTGCATTTATGATTCCTGGACTTCAAGTCCCAGAATTCCCCAGCCAACTAAAATGGTGGAGTTCAAATCCCAGAATTCCCCAGCCAACTAAAACGGCTGGAGTTCAATTCCCAGAGTTCCCCAGCCAACTAAAATCAGTGGACTTCAATTCCCAGAATTCCCCCTGCATTTATGATTCCTGGACTTTCAAGTCCAGAATTCCCCAGCCAACTAAAACGGGTGGACTTCAATTCCCAGAATTCCCCAGCCAACTAAAATGGGTGGAATTCACGTCCCAGAATTCCCCAGCCAACTAAAACGGGTGGACTTCAACCACCAAGAATTCCCCCTGCATTTATGATTCCTGGACTTCAATTCCCAGAATTCCCCAGTCAATTAAAACGGGTGGAGGTTCCGTTTGGCACCACACTTCATTCTGCCTCGGAGGCAGAGGGTGTCAGCTTTGGCCTCAGAGAGATGCTGTATCGCATCGTAATGGGGGAAAATAAGCCAACTGAAGGGTCTGGAGATGTCTTTGCATTCACAAAAAAACAGCCACACACTTCTAGCCCAGTGTTTCTCAACCTTGGTAGCTTGAAGATGGCTGGGGGATTCTGGGAGTTGAAGTCCACCCATCTTCAAGCTTCCAAGGTTGAGAAACACTGCTCTAGCCTCTGCTATTAGCATAGCTGCAAAAGGAACAGAGGTTTATTTCCCATAATCGCATCTTCATCGCTGCTTGGTTTAAAGCTGATGGAATATTCCGATTCGCTTTTATGCGTGCTTCCTTCTCACACTTGGGAGACACACACCTGTGGGAGAGGAGAGGGGAAATGTCACCTATTCAGATCACCCACCACATCTGCCGGAGGAGCCCGCCTGCCCAGATCTTCCCAGCTAAAGGAATCATTTGTCCCTGTTTTGCAAAGCAGGGTGAATCACTGCAGCGTGCAAAGCTTTTAATATTTTTATTTGCTTGCCTTTGCCGGGCGCTAAATGATGTCAACAAGCAGGCTGTCGTTGCCTCCAACCCCATCTCTTGCAGATGTCGAATATTTTCATTCTCTGCAGAGACCTGGAAGAGGGGTGTGGGGGGGGGGGGGGGATCGGTCATCCTGTCTGATGCATTCTTCTCTTTACATGTAACAATTCTCATTAAATTCTGAAGCCCTGAAGCCCGGGTGCTGGGAGCAGAGGCAGAGCCAAGCACGCTCCGGCGCTTAAGATAATTAGGGTTGTAGGTCTTCCGTAGCTCTCCTGCCCCCCCAGCCTCCCACCCCCTTGCAAAGAAAGGGCTCCTTCTGTTTTGGGGAGCGAAAATCAGATGGCCAAAAGCTGCTTTCCATATATCCAGAGCAGCTAAAACGAGGCATTTTGGATGGCTAAAAACTGATTTATTTATTTTTTGTAATTGTCTTAATGGGTGACATGTTAGCAGTCTTCCGATATCTCAGGAGCTGCCCCAAAGAAGAGGGAGTCAAGCTATTCTCCAAAGCACCTGAGGGCAGGACAAGAAGCGATGGATGGAAACTAATCAAGGGGAGAAGCAACCTAGAACTAAGGAGAAACTTCCTAACAATTGTGAGAACAATTAAGCAGTGGAACTGCCTGCCACCAGAATTTGTGGGTGCTTCAACACTGGAGGTTTTTAAGAAGAGATTGGACAGCCATTTGGCTGAAATGGTTTAGAGTTTCTAGGCCCAGGTGGCACGGGTAGCCATATTGGTGGGCACGGAAGTTGAGCTCCGCCGTGTATGCGCACACCGGCCAGCTGATTTTCAGGCCTTCTGGGCCCACCAGAAGTAGGGAAACAAGCTGTTTCCTGCCTCTGGAGGATCTGGGGGGTTGGTGGGGAAGGCCCGTTTCTCTCTCCCCGCCCCCCCAGCCTCCAGAGCCTTTCTAGGAGTCTGGGGAGGGCAAAAACGGCTTTCCCCAGACCTCCGGAGGCCAGAAATGGCCCGTTTGCCAACTTCTGGTGGGACCGGAAGTTGGCAAATGGGCTGTTTTCGGCCTCCCTGGGGTGGGTGGAGATGGGGAAGGCTGTTTTCGCCCTCCCCAGACTCCTAGAAAGGCTCTGGAGGCTGGGGAGAGCAAAAAATGGGCCTACCATGCCATCGCGTGCCAGGAGTGTGGTGAGCGTGATGGGGGGGTTTGCGTGCGCATGCGCGAGGGTAGGGCGCATATAATTATGGGTGTGGGCATGTGTGCGACACCCCCCCCATTCCTGGCACACGATGGCAAAAAATGTACCAGGCTGTCGAAAGTAATGCAAATAGTTCTGTCTACAATTATTGTGTGTGTGTGTGGGTGGGTCCTTTTTCTTTCATTAGGTATGTCCAGAAACCATTTCAGGATAGAATTCCTCGTTTTGGCATCGTTTTGGTTTGCAACGCCCCTCCTGGCTGAGGATTATGGGTGAGATACTCCTAACACATCTGGCTGACCTCAATCCAGAGGTGGGTTGCTAGAGGGGGCTTCGGTTCCCTTCCCCTGGAATCGATCAATTCCCCCCAGATGGGATCAGTGCCCATTTTTTGTACAAAACCCTTATTAAGTAAAACCTTAGATTTATAACTGAATTTATTTTTGATCTATACCTGCATGGTCGTATACGCGATCCAATAGAACTTTTGCAAGCTGTCAAGAGTCATAAAAAAATTAATAAATCATCTTTTTTATACTCTCCTGTCAATGCTTCCAGAAGGCAAATGTAATTCTTTGGATTTGTAGCTTTGGCTGGCTTTGGAGTTAAAGGGTTATTATTATTTTTTTCCTTCTCTTTTCTATTAAGTTCTGTCTCGAGTCTTCGCCCACACGAAATCTCGGACTTGACTCAAGAGCGCTCCGCTCCCCACTAACTCAAGACAGGAGCTGCACACAGCACATTTGTTCAGCTTTCCAAACAACACATCAAGAGACGCATGTGAGAAGTGCTACGTGTTTGATGTCTGAGATTCCTCCGATTCCGACTGTGCCGACAGAAACCTACGAATCTCAGCCCGATTTGCTTCATCTGAAGGCAGCCAAGCACTTTTCCTCATTGCCCTGAGAATAAAACTGCATTTACCACCCTGAGGAAGGAGGAGGAAAAACTTGGCTGTAATCATTTATAATCACCATTATTATCCACGGCTCTTCGGCAGGAAATAAGTGCAGTTTCATGTAAGAAAATGCGTTTTTAATAGAAGTCCATTATCTGCATGGTCCTCCTCCTCCTTCCTTTGGCTGTGATTTAAGACCTGGGATCATTTTCAACTGCTCAGAGCCCTCTTTTTTTTGGCTTTCCTCCTTTAATTTTTAATTTTTAATATTTTTTAGTATTTTATATATTCAAATTTTAAAATTGGTTTTAAATTGATTGGGGTTTTAATTTGTCTGGGCCAAAACTATTTAATTTGATTTTAATTCCACTTTTTAAATTTTGTATGTATGTATTTTATTGTTTGGCTGTGCACCGCCCTGAGTCCTTCGGGAGTAGGGCGGTATAGAAATCAAATCAAATCAAATCAATAAATAATAAATAATAATTAAGTGGCCTGCCATGCAGGGTTCAACTCTGTGGGTTGTTGGTGTCCAACTCATCGCGACCCCATGGACAACGTTCCTCCAGGCCTTCCTGTCCTCTACCATCCTCTGGAGTCCATTTAATCTCATGCTGACTGCTTCAGTGACTCCATCCAGCCACCTCATTCTCTGTCGTCAACTTCTTCTTTTGCCCTCCATCGTTCCCAGCATGAGGCTCTTCTCCAGGGAGTCCTTCCTTCTCATTAGGTGGCCAAAGCATTTGAGCTTCCTCTTCAGGATCTGGCCTTCTAAAGAGCAGTCAGGGTTGATCTCCTCTAGGAGTGACCGGTTGGATCGCCTTGCCATCCAAGGGAATCGCAGGAGTCTTCTCCATCACCAGAGTTCAAAGGCCTCCATTCTTTGGCGCTCAGCCTTCCTTATGGTCCAACTCTCACATTGCAACTGGGAAAACCATCGCCTTGACTAGACGCACTTTTGTTGGCGTAGACTGTGGGTATTCCTACATAGAATGGGACAACTCGCTATGGGACAATTTAACTTAATTATTTAAAATAAATCAAACCTTTTTAATTTTTGTCATTCACGTTTCATTCTGTCCTTTTGCAGCCTTGGATGACTCTATTCTACCATTTCTTTGATATTAATATAACTCTTGTCCAGCAGAAAATTGGGCCATGGCGAGTTGTTAATAGACCCATTCCTACTTACCTCCAGATGTAAACTGCTACGTGACAAGCCCAAATAAACCTTCCGTTTTCTCCTCAAGGATTTCTTAAATGGGATTAGCTAGATCAGGAGTGCCTAATCTTGGCAAGGGTAAGGCTTGTGGGCTTCAACTCCCAGAATTCGCCAGCCAGCAGAATTCTGGGAGTTGAAGTCCACAAGCCTTACTCTTGCCAAGATTAGGCATTCCTGACCTAGATGCGTAATTTACAGTGATTAATTAGAAGGCGGATCCCGTTCAGCCCAAATTCAGCTGATCTCCCCCTCCCATGAATTGAAGCAAAACCGGCCAGGCTAGGAATAACCCACCACCAAGTTAAGATTTTTCCTTCTTTGCTAGGATCTTGTCAAATGCATTAGAGAAATCAGATGGAGAGGCGTTTTCTTACTGGTAGATTGAGGAAATGCTGTTTTGAGAGAGACAGGGAGACAGACAGACAGACAGTTGGATCTAGTGGTTAAAGATCATTGTTGTGAGAAAAATAGAAGGAAGGAGGAGTATTGGGTCTTTATTTCATTTATTATCATCCCCTGCATTCACCCCAAGTTTGTGTGAGTTTTGCCTTTTGGTTCAAATGTCCATTAGCTCTTCTTTGGTGTTTATTCTTCCTGTTTTAATTCGCTCTACCAGGCCCACTTTCTGGAGGTGCCTGGAAAAAGCAGCGTGCTTGCAGTCATTTGGTTCTTACAGTTGGCCCCTTTTCCAAGCTGGCCGGCGAGCTCCAGCCCATCCTTTCAATAGCAATCTACTTTGTTCTCCTCGGCGTTCCCTGCAGCCAGGATATCCTGCAGGAGAGACTGGGGATTCCTCTCCAGGTGATCGCTGCTCACATCCAGAGACCTTCGCAAACCCTCCAGGTCCACAGATTCTAATATCAGGCTCAGCCTTTCTGGATCCTGGCAATCCTTTTCGGCAGCCTCCCCAGCAGGAAGGCTCAAAAGACAAGAGAAGGGTGTCTCTGTAGGAACTTCCTTTAGCCCAGCACCATCTCCCGACGGTGACGATTTCGACCGGTGTTTGCAAAGAGCGGATTTCAGAGCCAAAAGGACCTCGCAGGCCTTGAGTGCCACTGGCCTGTCGCAGTCCTGAAGGGCTCTGAAAAGGAAGCCAAACATTTTCATTTGACAGAAGAGCCGCAGCACGTCGGCGAGATGCGCTGGCATCTTGGCAAGCGAAGAACCAGCTGAAGTTGAGCTCTGTCCGAGTCCAAGCCGGTCAAATGTCTGGGCGATGAAAACACCCGCCAGTTCCAGAGCGTTAATTTTGACTTCCCAATCTAAGTCTCCATCCACAGCTTGAAAAGCTCGGGAAACGAACTCGGCGGGATCCGCCCAGGCCTCAGGGTGTCCTTCCTTCAGCCAGTCAATGAAGACGCCGACGGCAGCTCGGCGAGGAAAACCTTCGGAGTCCGAAGACAAGATTTCCAGCAAGCGAGCGGCCCCGACACAGATCTGGGGAACAAGCGGACAGAGAGAATCTCAAAAGGGAAAACTTGACATCTCTATGTCTGAGTGTGCGGCGGCAGCCAAAAAAGCCAACGCAATCCTAAACTGCATTAACAGAGGGGTACAATCAAGACCACTCTATAAAGCCTTAGTAAGACCACACCTAGAATACTGCATCCAGTTTCGGTCACCACACTATAAAAAAGATGTTGAGACTCTGGAAAGAGTGCAGAGAAGAGCAACCAGGATGATGAGGGGACTGGAGGCTAAAACATATGCTGAACAGTTGCAGGAACTGGGCCTGGATAATCTAGTGAAGAGAAGGACCAGGGGAGACAGGAGAGCATCTTCCAATATTTGAGGGGCTGCCACAGAGAGGAGTGGGTCAAGCTATCTTCCAAAGCCCCTGAAGGCCAGACGAGGAATAATAGATGGAAACTGATCAAGGAGAGATTCAACCTAGAAATAAGGAGGAGTTTTCTGACAGTGAGAACCATCAACAGAAGTTGCCTTCGGAAGTCGTGGAAGCTCCATCACTGGAAGCTTTCAAGAAGGGACTGGACTGCCCTCTGTCAGAAATGGTGTAGGGTCTCCCGCTTGGGTGGGGGTCAGACTAGATGACCTACAAGGTCCCTTCTTAACTCTGTTAATCTGTCAATGTAGAGAAATGGGGAGTTAAAAGCCCCAGTTTGCGCACAAGTGTCGTACCTCTTTGGTGTTCTCGTTCCTTTTGACAAGAGGCGCTTCTGGACGAGAGTGGGCCATGAGGGAGAAAAGGCCCCAGGTTTTCACGGCGCTGGCACGCACGTAGCTCTCGGGATCATTCAGGAGATCTTCCAAAAGCGTGGGAAACTCTGAAGAGAGCAGCTCTTGCCAAAACCAGTCTAGCCCTGTGTAAGGAAATGGCACTGCTAAAATACAAGTACCGTATTTTTCAGAGTATAAGACGCAACTTTTTCCTCCCTACAAGGGGGTGAAAATTTAGGTGCGTCTTATACACCAAATGTAGCCCCCCCCCTGCCCCCCCCATGATTCCCAGCCCATTTGCTGCAGTTTGGTCTGGAGGTTTTGTGTCAGGCTCCAGAGGCTTTCCAGGAGCCTGGGGAGGGCAAAAATAGCCTTCCCCACCCCCCAGAGGCCGGAAACGGTCTGCCGACTTCTGGCGAGACCGGAAGGCCCATTTTTCGCTCTCCCCATGCTCCAGAGGCTTTCTTGGAGCCTGGGGAGGGCGAAAATGGACCTCCCACCCCAGAGGCTGGAAAAGCCTGTTTCCCGACTTCCGGTGGGCCCAGAAGGCCCGAAAATTAGCCTGCCGGTGCAACGCTCGCATGCCCCCCAATATAGCTCCATGTGTCATCTGTATCTTGGTGCTCCCCTACCTCTCAAATGCTTCATCGCCAGGCTGAGAAACTCCAGGGAGGAATCGCGTACTTCCCAGCTTGGACTGCACAGATGTTTCCGTAACACCTGCAGCGTATCTTCAAAGAAAAGGAGAGAAAATTGTAGGCTGCAAAACTTGGCTATCCTTTCTAATCCACTACTCAATGCAGGTCAATTGGAGGAAATAATACTGGCTTAAAATCTAAGCCTTCCGGCTCGAAAAATTAAATATCTGAACTGCAAGGGGGAAAAAAAAACGATAACACAATATTGGGCAGTTAGCATGGATCAGCTGCAGAGACCCGCCTTCCCTATCCTAGCACTGTCCAGATGTGCTGGTCAGTGCCATCCCCAAACATCTGCAAGATTGAGGAAGGCTGGAGTAGCGGATTCTTTTCTGACAAGTTAGCTCAAGCTCGTGTGTGTCTCGTCTAGTCCTGCTATTTACACCTCTGAGAAACTTTTGGTGTTGCTGGAGATCGGCAAGGAAGACGGAAGGCTGCAAGTCAGTCAGAAGCCACTTCAGGGTTCCTTGAAGGGCTTTCTTCAAAATCTGGAAGGAAGTGGAAAGATATTTAATTTATTACCGTGTTTCCCCAAACGTAAGACCGGGTCTTATATTAATCGTTGCTCCAAAAGACACATCAGGGCTTATTTTCTGGTTAGGTCTTATTTTTTGAGAAAATACGATAGCAAATGTGTCAGTCTGACTGGTGAACTTAACTGAGGCTTATTTTTTGGGTAGGGCTTATATTACGAGCATGCTGAAAAATCATGCTAGGGCTTATTTTCTGGTTGGGTCTTATTTTTGAGAAAATATGGTACTAAATGCATCCATCTGGCTGATGAGTGTGGAACCCAAAATTGACATATGTGTAGCCATTTTAGTTAGCTTTATTTTATACTCATTTATTCCTTCTCTTCCTCTCTGTTTTGTAAGGGTTTTTTTTTTTTCGGGCTCACCACATTCTTAAGGTGGGAGGAGGGAATAGATAGTGAGGATTGTTTTGGCTAGGTGACTTTCTTTCCCGTGGGAACAGAGGCTGCTCCTGGTGAGTGTGGAAGGTGGAGTTTGAAGTCACCGGGGAAATGTGGATGGAGTGTTTATTGGAGAATGTGACTTTTGAGGGATGTTTCTATCTCACAATATTATGTGGTGCAATTCCGGTTTGTGTCAGATCCGGAATTACAACAGTTTTTGCCAATTTGATGCCTACCTAAATAAAAAAAAAATTGTTTTGGAAGATGGATTTTGCCAACCCTTTTTTGAATGGGTTTCATCACTTGGAAACCTGTGAACGATCTTAAAACTGGGACTTATTTTGGAGGTAGGGCTTACCCGTGTTTCCCCGAAAATAAGACCCTGTCTTATATGTTTTTTAAAAAAACCCCAAAATAAGTGCTTGGCCTTATTTTCGGAGAGGTCCTATTATTTTGGGGTGCGTGGAGCAAGATGGGGCTCCTCTTGCCGTCTTACCTGGTATGCAGCTCTGCGTTTAAATATTTTCAGGGAGGGCTTATTTTCGGAGGGAGGGGAGGCTTATTTTAGTGCATGCGGTCAAAAGCCCGATTGGGCTTATTATCAGGGGATGTCTTATTTTCAGTATTACGAGCATCCTGAAAAATCACGCTAGGGCTTATTTTCTGGTTGGGTCTTATTTTGGGGGAAACACGTTATTACAACGGGTATGGCCGCAGCCTTGAGTTATTTGCAACAATATGAAAAGCAGGGTATAACTAACTAAGGAACTCCAGAAGTTGCTGGTCTCCCAGCAGAGGTGATATATCTCTCTGGCTTTTATTACCATTTCTCGTCCAAAGGAAAGGCATCCCCCACCCCTCTAAGCAACAGACTTCCTTACAGAAGACAAGAGAAAGCCTTGGTACAATCCTGCACTCACCACAGGACTGTTGTCCGGACTCCGTAAGTATGTCAGGAGAACGTCAAACACTTGCAGCCTTTCTTCATCGTGAACCAATGCTAAATATAAAGAACAAACATTTTAATTGCGTGTGCTCCTTTGCCCTTCCAATCCAGCCTGGATTTCATCCCCAATCTTACTTCTCGGAGTTTATAGCTGGAACAGTTGCTCCGTAGGAAGGAAACCTTAAGAGCTAAAATGGACCTGACAAAAAGACTCCTTATGTTCCGTTTGCCTCCAAATAAGTTGCTTTTGAGGGGGGAAAAGAGCTTTGGATCTCTTCTGCTTTTTATCCCTATTGATTATTGTTGGTGTTTGATTGAATGGCAGAATAGGGTTTTTGTAAAAAAGTGCATATTTTGCAAACAGCATTATTATTATTATTATTATTATTATTATTATTATTATTATTATTATTATTATTATTATTATTTTGTAAATGTTTTTATTTTACATTTTCTTTTATAATACATCACATTTTCAGTTTTATGACACTCCATCTCTTATTATTTATTTACTACACTGAACAGACAAAATATGGCAGTTTCCATAGACGCTGGGAAGCCATCTGAGTAATCGAGAGTTGCTCAATTATTTATAACCCCGTCCCTTTAAATAAATGTCACAACAAATGGAATATTGGCAGTACCTACAATTGAAAAGTGGGATAATAAAGCCACTTTTATAACCCTGATTTATGAAACTTCTAATCTGGACGGTTAACAGAATCCTGACAGGCAAGTGAGAAACATTTATGGATAGAATTTCAGGCACGGTTGCAATTCTTCCGCAGTTGGGCATCCGACACAGACCACACGCCTTACTTACCAGCCCATCGTGAGAGTGCTCCCAGGAGGCTGAGGGCTGCCCTCTGGACTCGGAAGCTGCCAATCAAGAGGTGGCCTAGTGTAGCTCCGAAGGAGGACGACGACACAGCCTGGCCAGCGCAAAACTGTAGTATGGTCACCATGGAGCATAACAAAGGCCTATGGGGAAAGTCCACCGCCAAGCAGGCCTAGAGAAGCAACAGATCAGAGCTCTAACTCTGTAGACCAGAGTTTCTCAACTGTGGCAACTTTAAGCCAGTGGTGAAATCCTCTGCGGATTGCCACTGGTTCGTTGCCCGCGCATGGGCGATGCGCGCCAAACTTGTGCTGCGTGGGCGCAAGCGCAGTGTGTGCCAAAAGTACGTTGCGTGCACATGCACACTACACACCAAATGCACTCTGGGTGTGTACGCATGTACAGTGTATGCGAAATGCGCACTCCGCACAGAAAAAGACAACTTAACAAGGTAAGTATAACAGCGAGGGGGGGGGAACAGCTGTGCCGCGTGAGTTAGATTCGCTAGAAAGCACAATTTCTCGCTTTTTAGCGAATATAAATCACGCAACACACAGCTGATTGTCGGAAATACCAGTTCGGACGAACCGGTGAGAACCGGTAGCATTTCACTCCTGCTTTAAGCTCTGTGGACTTCAATTCCCAGAATGCCACAGAGTCAGCATTTACGGGCTTCAAATCTCCAGAATTCCCCACACTTAGAAATTTCCAGGCTTCAAATCTGGGAAAGGACGAGGGAGTCTTTTGGGAAAACCTGAACTTGCAGAAGGCCCCCCACAAGCCTATTTTCTCTGCGTGAAGACGCTGAAGAAGCTTCTGGGATGAGAAGCAAAACGTTTTCGAGGCAAAAAAATTCAGGAAAGCCCCATCGCCTTTTGGAAGGAGCACCTTTGGGGCCATACGATGACCTGGACGATGGAGAATCTCCATAGATGCGTCAAGAGAGCCTGCTCTTTTCTTACCGTCTCCTGGACTTCCTCGAGATGAGCCATCGTCTGACACAGGAGACTGGTAGAGAGAAGAGACTCTGCAGAGGAAGCATCTGAAAGCATGGGATGAAACGACAATTTTCAGACAAAAACAGGCATCTCTGACACGGCTGGACAATTCACCACAAACAGGTGAATTCCCATGCATTGATCCTACAAAGCATTGGAGCTGTTCTAAACCCAGTCTCCGGATAATCCAAGGGCCTCTTTTTCCCTACCCTCCCGTTCTGTCTAACGCAGTGATCCCCAGCCTGTGGGCTACTACGGCCTACTAATGGGCCACGAGAGGTTTGCAACCGGGCCATGGAAACGGCCGGCGAGGGCACACACGCACATCCTCACTTGCACGAGCAGGTGACTGCATGCACGTCCCTGTTCTGACCCAGCTCCCCAAACACGACAAACCCTCTGACATGAATGCAAAAGATTCCTTTATTAGGAATGCTGGCAGCCCGGGTAAAATGTTTCTCTCTCATACAGCAGGCTAACAAGTCTGTCCGGCAGGGAGAGGAATAGTTGTCTGCCACACCTATTCATCTCCGCCTCCTGCCTCCCAGAACTAGGGTGGGGCCTTGCTAGCAGCAGTGGCTCTTTCGTCCCAAGGACCGGCCCATAGATTTCCACTGCTCTCCTCTCCTCTGCCTTCTTTGCATCCGCGCGTCAGGCACTGGACCCAGCTGTTCCTCCTCTTCCTCATCAGCCACCTCCAGACCTGGGGGCTGTTGACTCTTCAACTGAGGGCTGACAGACGTCCCAAGCTCTGCCTCTGTCTGACAGGTCCATCCCCCCCTCGGAGCTCTCAGGTTGCCTTGATGCTGATCCTGACTCCCACACCTCCTCTTCCTCCTCTTCCTCTGACTTGGCTGTAGGAGGGGCCGGTGGCCGACAGGCCACAACACTCCCATTTAAGCGAGTGGCAGGCGCATGTGCACACCGCTGGCACATATGGTGCTGCCGGCGCACATACCTGCAAGCCCCTTGTGCAAAACCATCCCCTTCCCCCCAACCCCCAGGTCTGCAAAGCCCGAAACATTGGGGGAACTCCGGTCTAATGGATAGGGGCGTTAATAAGACTGTGTTGTACCACTCACTCGGGGAGGCGGCTAAACGATGCGAAGTGGCTCGTAAGATGCAGTCCATGGGCTGGAGCAAAACAGCCAGGCTCTGGGCTTTGATGGCCTGCGGGCTTGAAGAAGAGAAAAAGTTTGCTTTGCGCGCACGAAGATTAGCGCTTTCCCTTGGTTTCACGTCGGTCAAAAGTTTGTTTCGCAAATCAAAAATCCCTTCAACGTAAAACCACACAACATGCCTACGTACACACCAGGGGTGAAATCTACTTACCTTCCTTACCGGTTCGGAAATGCATGTGCCGTCACATGTGTGCGCAGACCCACTGCGCATGGTCAAATCCTCTCCGCGCATGTAGAGGATACAAAACACATTACTTCCTGGTTAAAACCAGGAAGTAACGACAACCAGGCACCGTGATTGCTACCGGTTCTCTGAACCGCCCGCCACGATTGCTACCGGATTGGGCGATCCGGTCAGAACCGGGAGCATTTCACCCCTGATACACACACATACCATGTTTCAAATTATATGAGTGATACGTTACTTTGGTTTAACTTGCTACCTTCTACAAATTCTACCATCTTTAGAACTATCGAAAGGACGTTAAAAACTTCACGGTGGAGAAAAGGGGAAAGAGTCCGGAGCAGAAGGGGCCTCTCTGGCTTTTATGACTTGAGCTCATACAGCAGCCTAAGCCAAAGTTTTTCCAATAAGCCACGATTGTCGGCGCTCACCTTAACTGAACGCTTAATTGGAAAACTCAAGTTCCACCCAATAGGACTGTGATCCCAGACTTTTATCAGCCTTGAAAAAGGGCTTAAGTGTGACCCTGGAAGAAAAGTGTCATTGGAATCTGCGGCTAAACAAGCAAAATTCTTAGCAAATCCCTCCATGAGGCTCCTTCATTATTGAATATTGCTATTCTAGGAATTCTGGGAGTTGAAGTCCACATCTGTTTAAAGTTGCCAACTGCATTAGATCATGGCCTCCTTTTTTTTAGAGCATCCGTTCCTACCATGCCTCCAGCTTCAAAAGTCCGTGTGCCAGAGGGCCGGCCTGAGCCAGGCTGATATTCTTCAGGGCGAGGGCCACCAGCTTCCAAAGGCTGCATTCATGAGAGCGAAATGCAGGAGACCTATTGGAGGAAGAATGACCGGTTGAAGAGCTGGCTGTTTAAAGCATCTGCAAGATTTAAAGCAAGCCACTTCCTCCCTCCAATGTAATGAAGTGCTCACATGTTTCCCTACATGTCCCATTTTTTGTCAGTAGCTGAAACAGAAGTCCCAGCAGTGTAGGATCATCCATGATAGAGAAGAACAATGCAAGACGCCTACAGGCAAACACTATCCCACCATCTTAACCAAGTCAAGAGCTCTTAAGGTATAATTATGGATGTCACCCTACTGTCAGCACTTCAAGCTGCATTTACTCTAGTGCTGACACAAGAAGGAGAAGCGGAAGCGTCTGGAAAGGGACGTTTGACTTTTCACCTACTTATTTTCCCTGGAGATAATATCCCCTAGGAGATGGGATGGGAGGGGGGAAATTCCTTTGAGCTGGAGCGGTAGATTAGGGGTAGAGTGACTTGGAAGATGGCCAATGAGTGCAGAGGAGTGGGGAAAGGAAAGGGAGGGTTTTGGGTCAGGAAGTCAGTGTTGGCTACGATGGAGTCGGAATTAGAATGTCGTGCTTAATAAATGGGGGTTTTTCATCAAAGACTTTGTTTGAAATGCAATTTATTTGAGACGACCTCGAAACCTGACACCTATTGGATTATAAACTAATAGGTTTGAGGGGGGTCAAGCTACTCTTAAAAGCACCTGAAGGCAAGACAAGAAGCAATGGATGGAAACTAACCAGAGAGCCAACCTAGAACTGAGGAGAAATTTCTTGATAGTGACAATTAATCAGAGCAGGGGTCTCCAACCTTGGCTCCAACTTTAAGACTTGTGGACTTCAACTCTGCTGGCTTCCAGCTATTTTGTTAGTTGAAACATAGGACCCGATGTGTCAGAACAATGCAAGAACATACAATCACTGTCCCACCATCTTAACCAATTCAGGGCTCTTAAAGAGTAATTTATGGACCCTCTCTTACCTCGCCATGCTAAGGAACAAATCAACCAACCAGGGTCCAGCTTGGATTGGCTCTTCCATCAGGACAGCTTCCACCGTTTCTGCTATGCGTGACCACAAGATTTCAGTCCAGGCATCCTGGTTGTGTTCGAATAACGTCATTAAGAGCTTCAGGGAATGCTTGATCCGAGACGAAGAGTGGGACGTGAGAGCCTCCTCAACACGGACGACCATCATCCGAGCGCAGGCCGGCCAATCGCAGTCCTTTGAACTGAGTAGACGAGACGGTTCGGACTCTACGGAAAAAATGAGCAGGCGGGCAAGAAGCCGATTGGCTCCCGCGGCGATGAAGAGGCTGGGGTCTCCTTGAAGAGTGAAGATCACATCCAGAGCTCCTGTAGGCAGCAATAAGCAATGTCAGTGTTTACAGCGTGACTATTATTTTGAGACAACCCAGGAGCAAAATACAGGACACAGAGATTTGTCTTACAAATAGTGGTTTATATACAAGACTTCTATATACAGACATACAAGTGGTAGGCACATACCAGACAAGCAATCATTCTTCAACTCTACACGGGGAGCTACAATGCAGATAGAACACGGCGAGGAGAATGATACAGAAGGAGAGAGAGAGAGACGCCCTCTAATGGCCTCCCTTATATAGACAGCTTCTTAAAGTGGCAGTAACCCTGCTAACTCATCCTCAGTTCATCATCTTGGTTTACAGCCTTACAACAGCTTTAAATCTTCATTTCCCTGACAAGCAATAGGCACAGGCCTGTGCTTAATGAGTGGCATGGCTTACGACCGTAATTCTGGGTTCAATTACAGCCGTAAGTCGAGGACTACCTGTATGGGATCCAGGGTAGGAGAAACCGTCTGGACAAGCTGATCCCAGAAGTGGAAAAATCTATACTTGCCAGAGTTGCAGAGGAACTGGAAGGCGCTGTAATGTTGCAGCATGACATAGGCGCCTTGCACCCAGCCGCTCCGAATGGTCATGTCTTCCCAGAGTGGGCTGCCCAGGGGACCCGCTTCTCCGAAGGCTCCAAACACCACCTCCCGTTGCTGACGCGAGAGGAAAAGAAAAGACATCAAGATGGCAGCTTTCGTTTGAAATCATGATGCTTCCCTGGTTGACTGCACCTTACATTTTCCTCCTGGGTTAAGTTTATCTAAATTTTAAATGAAATTCTAGGTTGTGTTCCTTGGGGCAACGCTTGAAGTTTGTATGGTCATTTGGGGGCACTGTGTAAAACAGAAGACATCTTAATACTTCGAGAGAGGAGAGGAGAGGAGAGGAGAGGAGAGGAGAGGAGAGGAGAGGAGAGGAGAGGAAAGGAAAGGAAAGGAAAGGAAAGGAAAGGAAAGGAAAGGAAAGGAAGAAGGGAGGGAGAGGAAAGGAAAGGAAGAAGGGAGAGGAAAGGGAAGGAAAGAAAGAAGGGAGAGGAAAGGAAAGGAAAGGAAGAAGGGAGGGAGAGGAAAGGAAAGGAAAGGAAGAAGGGAGGGAGAGGAAAGGAAAGGAAGAAGGGAGGGAGAGGAAAGGAAAGGAAAGGAAGAAGGGAGAGGAAAGGAAAGGAAGAAGGGAGGGAGGGAGGGAGGGAGAGGAAAGGAAAGGAAAGGAAAGGAAAGAAGGGAGGGAGGGAGGGAGGGAGGGAGGGGATGCCTCACAGCTGTGGAACTACTAAAAGAATGGCTGAGAAATCCTGACCCATCCATCCGGGCTCTGCCATAGACATTCAAACTGGTGGGATTTTTTGGCGTTTAAACTAAATCTGCAGTTTTTAAATCATGCAGAAGAAAGGAAAAAATGGTGCATGATATTTTTTTCTCCCCTCGCTAGTAAGGACACCTGCATTGGAATTGGTTCCTGCGTGTCTGACTAACCTGCAGATACTGGAAGCTGCTTTCGGAAGCTGCAAAGATCCCCGTCAGCCTCAGGACGAAAGAAAGAAGGACGGGATCTGGTTCCCCTTGTTTGAGCACCGCAAGGATCAACTCGATCAGACATGGGTTCTCTTTTAACACCAGCAAACTAGGCCCTAGACGGGGAAGGAAAGGGGGGGGAATACAGGTAGTTCTCAATTTATGACCAGTCCAAGTTACGACGGACCTCCCCAGAACTACGTATGACCCAGTTTCGAAGTCTGACAGCCAAATATACACACTGCTTTGATGTGATAGCATTTTCCGTACACGGTAAACCAGCCTGCATTTATGGCCATGTCAGGCATCCTGCAGTCATGCGACCACAATTTTTTAGCTTTTTTTGTCAGAAAATGGTGTTTGCTTCCCATCTGTGGCAGAAAACACCCATGGGCTAAAATGGACTCATTTTTAATAATGTTCCACTTAACAACAAAGGCAACAAACTGCATCCGTTTGGTTTGGTGGCAGCAGTGCCTCAGATAGAAAGTCCATACAGAGAGTGGTGAGGACAGCGGAGAAGATTATAGGAAGCTCGCTTCCTGTTATTCAGAATACTGATTATAAGTACTAAATTAGACTAACAAAGCACGGTTAGAGACCCCACACACCCACTCCACTGCCTGCTTCTGTGCTCCCTCTCCCCTCTAGGAGGAGGTTTGAAGTATTTGTAGCAGGGCTACCAGGTTCTGTAACAGCTTTGTTCCCTAGGCCATCCATCTCGTAAACTCACAAGATTTGCTTTTCTCGCCATGTACGTGTGTACGTGTGTACATCCAAACTAGACTGAGTTGTTTCTCTGTCTCATATAATATATGTTTTTAGTTTTTAATGGTTATTAATTGTTTAGTTTTAATTTGTTAATGGGTTTTAATTCGCACTGTTTTAATTCGGGCCAAAGTATATAATTCTTTTAATTAATTTTAAATTTTGTATTGTTGTGTATTTTAGTTTTGGCTGTGCACCGCCCTGAGTCCACTAGGAGAAGGGCGGTATATAAATTGAATAAATAAATGTGGGTATATGCATAATTTTGTATTTATTTATTTTGTCATGGTTATGTAGGGTATATTGGAGCTGGTGACCCTTTTAAAGGTGTATGCAATGAAATTTCATTTTAACGTACGCCGATTAGTGTACATTCAAAGTGACAATAAAAATTTGTATTGTATTTGTATTTGTATTGTAATTGTATTCATGACTGTGGCATTTGCTCAACAACTGTATTGTATTTTTTTAAAATTTGATTTATATGCCGCCCTTCTCCAGAGACTCAGGGTGGCTTACAATGTGCTAAGCAATAGCCTTCATACTTTTGTATATTTTATACAAAGTCAGCTTATTGCCCCCACAAACTGGGTCCTCATTTTACCTACCTTAGAAAGGATGGAAGGCTGAGTCAACCCGAGTCAACCTGGCGAGATTCGAATTTACAATAATTGCAGGCAGCTGGTGTTAATCACAATGCTATCAGTCTGCTGAGCCACCAGGCATTGTATTGTATTGTATTGTATTTATTGTATTGTATTGTATTTTGTATTGTATTGTATTGTATTGTATTTTGTATTGTATTGTATTGTATTTTGTATTGTATTTTGTATTGTATTGTATTTATTGTATCGTATTGTATTTTGTATTGTATTTTGTATTGTATTGTATTGTATGTATTTTGCATTGTATTGTATTGGTTGTATTGTATTGTATTGTATTTTGTATTGTATTGTATTGTATTTTGTATTGTATTGTATTGTGTATTGATTGTATTCTATTGTATTTTGTATTATATTTTTGTATTGTATTGTATTGTATTGTATTGTATTGTGTATTGCATTGTATTGTATTGTATTTTTTTATTTTTTTTATTTTAATTTGATTTATATGCTGTCCTTCTCCGGAGATTCAGGGTGGCTTACAGTGTGTTAAGCAATAGCCTTCATACTTTTGTATATTTATACATAGTCAGCTTATTGCCCCCACTAACTGGGTCCTCAATTTTACCTATGTATTGTATTGTATTTATTGTATTGTATTTATTGTATTGTATTGTATTGTATTGTATTTATTGTATTGTATTGTATTTTGTATTGTATTGTATTGTATTGTATTGTATTTTGTATTGTATTGTATTGTATTTTGTATTATATTGTATTGTATTGTATTGCATTGATTGTATTGTATTGTATTTTGTATTGTATTGATTGTATTGTATTGCATTGTATTGATTGTATTGTATTGTATTTTGTATTATATTGTATTGTATTTTGTATTGTATTGTATTGTAGTTTGTATTGTATTGTATTATATTTTGTATTGTATTGTATTTTGTATTGTATTTTGTATTGTATTGTATTGTATTTTGTATTGTATTGTATTTTGTATTGTATTGTATTGTATTGATTGTATTGTATTGTATTTTGTATTGTATTGTATTGTATTTTTGTATTTTATTGTATTGCATTGATTGTATTGTATTGTATTTTGTATTGTATTGTATTTTGTATTGTATTGTATTGTATTGCATTGATTTGTATTGTATTGTATTGTATTTTGATTTATATGTTATGTATTGTATTTGTTTTTTGTATTTGTATTGTATTATGTATTTTGTATTTTGTATTTTATTTATTGTATTGTATTTGTGTATTGTATTGTTTATTGTATTGCATTGTATTGTATTGTTTTGTATTTTGTATTATATTGTATTGTATTGATATGTATTTTGTATTGTATTTGTTGTATATTATTGTTATGGTATTGTATTTTGTATTGTATTTTGTATTGTATTTTATGTATTTTATTGTATTGATTGTATTGTATTGTATTGTATTGTATTATTGTATTTATTGTATTGTATTATTATGTATTGTATTGTATTTTGTATTTTTGTATTGTATTTGTTATTTATGTTATTTTGTATTGTATATTTGTATTGTATTTTTGTATTGGTATATTGTATTGTATTTTGTATTGTATGTAGTATTGTATTTGATATATGTATTTTGTATTTTATTATTGTATTGCATTGATTGTATTGGTATTTGTATTTTATATTGTATTGTATTGTATTGTATTGATTGTATTGTATTGTATTTTGTATTGTATTTTGTATTGTATTGTATTGTATTTTATATTGTATTGTATTGCATTGATTGTATTGTATTGTATTTTGTATTGTGTATTGTATTGTATTGTATTTTGTATTGTATTGTATTGCATTGATTGTATTGTATTGTATTTTGTATTATATTGTATTGTATTGTATTTTGTATTGTATTGTATTGCATTGATTGTATTGTAATTGTATTGTATTGTATTGTATTGTATTGTTGTATGTATTATTTTGTATTGTATTTTGTATTGTATTGTATTGTTTTATTTTGTTTGTATTGTATTGTGTATGATTATTGTTATTGATTGTATTGCATTGTATTGATTATGTATTGTATTTTGTATTGTATTATGTATTGTATTGTATTGTATTTGTATTATTGTATTTTTTATTGTATTGTATTGTATGTATTGTTGTATTGTAGTATGTGTTGATTGTTTGTATTGTATTGATATGTATTGTATTGTATTGTACTGATTGTATTGTATTGTATTGTGTATTGTATTGTATTGTATTATGTATGTATTGTATTTATGTATTTATATTTGTATGTATTGTGTATTGTATTGTATTGTATTGTAATGTGTAGATTGTATTGATTGTTATTGTATTTTATTTATTGTATTGTATTGTGTATGTGTTGTATTGTATTGTATTGTATTGTATTGTGTATTGTATTGTATTTTGTTTATTGTATTGTATTTTGATTGTATTGTATTGTATTTTGTATTTTTATTGTATTGTATTTGTATTGTATATGACTGTATTTTATTGTAATTTGTATTGTATTGTATTGTATTTATATTATTGTATTGTATTGTATTGTAGTATTGTATTGTATTGTATTGATGTATTGTATTGTATTTTGTATTGTATTTGTATTGTATTGTATTGTATTGTATTTTGTATTGTATTGTATTGCATTGATTGTATTGTATTGTATTTTGTATTATATTGTATTGTATTTTGTATTGTATTGTATTGCATTGATTGTATTGTATTGTATTTTGTATTGTATTGTATTGTATTTTGTATTGTATTGTATTGTATTTTGTATTGTATTGTATTGTATTGATTGTATTGTATTGCATTGTATTGATTGTATTGTATTTTGTATTGTATTGATTGTATTGTATTGTATTTTGTATTGTATTTTGTATTGTATTGTATTGTATTGTGTATTGTATTGTATTGTATTGATTGTATTGTATTGCATTGTACTGATTGTATTGTATTGTATTGTGTATTGTATTGTATTGTATTTTGTATTGTATTGTATTTTGTATTGTATTTTGTATTGTATTGTATTGTATTTTGTATTGTATTGTATTTTGTATTGTATTGTATTGATTGTATGTATTGCATTGTACTGATGTGTATTGTATTGTATTTTGTATGTATTGTATTTTGTATTGTATTGTATTGTATTGTATTGTATTTTGTATTGTATTTTGTATTGTATTGTATTTTTTGTATTGTATTTGTATTGTATTGTATTGACTGTATTGTATTGTATTTTGTATTATATTGTATTGTATTGTATTTTGTATTGTATTGTATGTATTGATTGTATTGTATTGTATTTTGTATTGTATTTTGTATTGTATTGTATTGTATTGTATTTGTATTGTATTGTATTGCATTGATTGTATTGTATTGTATTGTATTTTGTATTGTATTTTTGTATGTATTGTATTGTATTTTGTATTGTATTGTATTGCATTGATTGTATTGTATTGTATTTTGTATTATATTGTATTGTATTGTATTTTGTATTGTATTGTATTGATTGTATTGTATTTTGTATTGTATTTTGTATTGTATTGTATTGATTGTATTGTATTGTATTTTGTATTATATTGTATTGTATTGTATTTTGTATTGTATTGTATTGCATTGATTGTATTGTATTTTGTATTGTATTGTATTGTATTTTGTATTGTATTGTATTGATTGTATTGTATTGCATTGTATTGATTGTATTGTATTGTATTTTGTATTATATTGTATTGTATTGTATTTTGTATTGTATTGTATTGTATTTTGTATTGTATTGTATTGTATTTTGTATTGTATTTTGTATTGTATTGTATTGATTGTATTGTATTGTATTTTGTATTGTATTTTGTATTGTATTGTATTGTATTGTATTGTATTGTATTTTGTATTGTATTGTATTGATTGTATTGTATTGCATTGTATGATTGTATTGTATTGTGTATTATATTGTATTGTATTTTGTATTGTATTGTATTGTATTTTGTATTGTATTGTATTGTATTTTGTATTATATTGTATTGTATTGTATTGTATTGTATTTTTTGGTTTGTATTTTGTATTGTATTGTATTGTATTTTGTATTGTATTGTATTGTATTTTGTATTGTGTATTGTATTGTATTGTATTGTATTTTGTATTGTATTGTATTGTATTTTGTATTGTATTGTATTTATTGTATTGTTTATTTTTTTTTAATTTTAATTTGATTTATATGCCGTCCTTCTCCGGAGATTCAGGGTGGCTTACAGTGTGTTAAGCAATAGCCTTCATACTTTTGTATATTTATACAAAGTCAGCTTATTGCCCCCACAAACTGGGTCCTCTATTTACCTACCTTAGAAAGTATGGAAGGCTGAGTCAACCCTGAGTCAACCTGGCAAGATTTGAATTTACAATAATTGCAGGCAGCTGGTGTTAATTACAATGCTATCAGTCTGCTGAGCCACCAGGCATTGTATTGTATTGTATTTTGTATTGTATTTTGTATTGTATTGTATTGTATTGTATTGTATTGTATTGTATTGATTGTATTGTATTGTATTGTATTTTGTATTGTATTGTATTGTATTGCATTGTATTGTATTTTTTATTTTATTTTTTATTTTAATTTGATTTATATGCCGTCCTTCTCCGGAGATTTAGGGTGGCTTACAGTATGTTAAGCAATAGCCTTCATACTTTTGTATATTTATACAAAGTCAGCTTATTGCCCCCACAAACTGGGTCCGCAATTTACCTAGCTTAGAAAGGATGGAAGGCTGAGTCAACCCTGAGTCAACCTGGCGAGATTCGAATTTACAATAATTGCAGGCAGCTGGTGTTAATCACAATGCTATCAGTCTGCTGAGCCACCAGGCATTGTATTGTATTGTATTGTATTTTGTATTGTATTTTGTATTGTATTGTATTGTATTGTATTTTGTATTGTATTGTATTGTATTGTATTGTATTGTATTGTATTGATTGTTTTGTATTTTGTATTGTATTGTATTGTATTGTATTGTATTGTATTGTATTGTATTTTTTATTTATTTTTTATTTTAATTTGATTTATATGCCGTCCTTCTCCGGAGATTCAGGGTGGCTTACAGTGTGTTAAGCAATAGCCTTCATACTTTTGTATATTTATACAAAGTCACCTTATTGCCCCCACAAACTGGGTCCTCAATTTACCTAGTTTAGAAAGGATGGAAGGCTGAGTCAACCCTGAGTCAACCTGGCGAGATTCGAATTTACAATAATTGCAGGCAGCTGGTGTTAATCACAATGCTATCAGTCTACTGAGCCACCAGGCATGGCATGGCATGGCATGGCATGGCATGGCATGGTATTGGTATTGTATTGTATATTGTATTGTATTTTGTATTGTATTGTATTGTATTGTATTTTGTATTGTATTGTATTTTTTATTTTTTTTAATTTTAATTTGATTTATATGCCGCCCTTCTCCGGAGACTCAGGGTGGCTTCCAGTGTGTTAAGCAATAGCCTTCATCCTTTTGTATATTTATACAAAGTCAGCTTATTGCCCCCACAAACTGGGTCCTCATTTCACCTACCTTAGAAAGGATGGAAGGCTGAGTCAACCTTGAGCCTTGGAGAGATTCGAACCAGCAGTAATTGCAGGCAGCTGAATGCTAATAACAGGCTATTAGTCTGCTGCGCCACCAGGCTCCTGTATTGTATTGTATTATTGTATTGTATTGTATTGTATTGGTTGTATTGTAATTGTATTGTATTCATGACTGTGGCATTTGCTCAACAAGAGTAGAAGCAAGAGAGGAGTCCCACTCAACAGCTAGCTTGCTATCCCAGTAGCATCTCACAACAGAAATAGAAACAGACCTCTTTATTGGTCAGGTGTGAACGGACACACAATTTGTCCCTGGTGCAGAAGCTCTCAGTGTACATGCTAGCAACAAGTGATAAATCCTAATCATGAAATACAATCCTCACAAATCATAAGGTGCCAACATTCAGTGAGAGTCATAGGATACTAAATAAAGTAACCAACCAACCAACCAACAACAAAGTGATAGTCCAAAGATGCTAAAGGAACTAAACTTTTTGCTAATTTTTTTTTGCTAAACTTTGGAATTTAGCAAAAAACTAAACTTTTTTTGCTAAATTCCAAAACTTTTTAATCTCAAGGAAGCCAAGGGGATGACACCTACGTGGTGATATCAAAACTAATTATTTGCAATAATTAATGCAAGTAATGTCTCCATCACTTGCCCTCCTCTAGCATCCCAAGGTGGGGTTTCCTTGCCACCCCCCCCCTCTCCCCTTCCCCAATGCAAAGCCAAGTGCCAACTCACCAGCGCTGGCCAGAGCCTTAAACCAGTCCAGCAGTTTTTCCAGACAAGTGTCGTCTGCCACGGGATGCCCGGGGTCGGCCAGGACGGAGCAAACGGAAGGCAAAAGCTGGGAACATTTTGCATCCATGGGGAGCAAGGAGTTCTTGCAAAAGAAAAAAAAGAGGCGAAGCCCCCCAAAACAGAGCTTAATATTCACAGTTTTTATACAGAGCTGCCCGGATGGGGGAAACTTTTACAAACTTTTTTTTTTCTTTTAAAAAAGCTCCCACTGCAAGCTACGTTGACACCCCGGGTTTAGTGCAGACACGCGTCCGCCCCGATCGTCTGAAATGCCACCCCGTCTTTCTCGCGCAGGGCATTGAATGGTGCAATGCAAGCAGGGTTGCTGGGGAAGGGGCGGGAAGAGACGACCCCGGCCCCCAATGCAGGGTTCTTATTGGGATAGAGCCTCCTGTGCAAAGAGCCCGGAGCTTTGCAAAAGGCTCCGCTTGCAAGGAAAACGAGGCGCGCGCGCGAGCGAGCAGAGCGTGCAACCCAACCCGCTGCAAACTCGTGCTTGCGAACTACAGGGGGCTCGTCTTCTCTGCGCAGGCGCGGGCTCGTCCCTTTCCCCCCCCCCCGCGCGCCGCCCTCCTGACCCGGGCATGCGCAGAAGGGCGAAGGAAGCTCGCCCCTTCCTGACGGCGCCAGGATTCGGCTTCTCCTCCCGACGGGAGCCCTGTAGACACATTCGGCTCCGATCCCCTCAATCGTTCACAGCCGAGAATCACGGGAGGATTGGGCCCGGGGTTTCTAGGCGGGGGTGGGGGATGGATCAAAAGGTCGCGGCCTTCCCAAGCGAACGCAGAAGCGCTTCTGCGCAGGCGCGGCTTGCTCGCGCGTCCATCCGGGTCCTCCGCCCGGCGGTTGCCGGGGCGGTTGCCATGGAGACCGGCCGGAAGTTGTGAGGCGGGCCCAGCGCGCGGGGGGGGAGTGGGCGGGGCGGGGAGGCGATTGTGGTGGGGCTTCTCCCGCCCGAGACCCTCGTCGCGTCGCCGCCGGCATGTCGCGGAGCCCCAGCGAAGCCGCGGAGTCGGTGAGGGCCGGAAGGGTGGGTGGGTGGGAGGGGAGGTCCCATCACCCCCCCCCCGGCAGAGCCGGGGGGGGGGGGGGGGGGGAGGGGGGGGGGACTGCAGGTCCCATCATCCCCAGCCAGCCAGCCTCCGGGGGGAGGGAGGGACGGACGGGTGCAGGGAAGGGCTGGTGGGGGGATGCAAAGCCTGGGGTGGGGTGGGGTGGGGGAGGACGAGGGGGGGGGACTGCGCGGAGATTCACGTGAATTGTGCCCATTCCCACGTTACGGGGCTGCCCAGGCGGGGTTCTGAAGATCCGGGGCTGCCCACCCCCCTTTCCAACACCTCCCTCCCCCCTCCCGCCCTCTGGGTCTCAGGAAAACCGGGTTGGAAATCCGCTGCAGAAATGCTGCTCTTCCTCCTCTTGCTTCTCCTGAGCCTTCGTATCGGGAGTCCCATGTTGCACTGCACTCTGGGCTGGGCTGCTGGTTGGGGAGGTATATCTCCCAAGGACGCCCCCAACACTGACGCGGCAAGCCAGGAGTGGGGTGTGCTCTCTGTTTATATACACACACACACATACACACACACACACACACACACACACACACATACACATACACACAAGTGGGCTTTATATAAAGCAGAGCAAATGCCACTCCTTGGCAGAAACACGGAGGATGTTACCTGGTTGGGTCAGGAAACGTCTGCAAGGAAAGTACCCAAGTTCAGAAAGGAACAAAAGATTCTGCGGTCGTCATTCTTGTTGTCCTCCTCAACTGTACAAATCTCTCTCTTTTCCCAGCATTGATGATATTACCTAGTTGGGTAAAGAAATGTCTGCAAGAAAACAACCAAGCTCAGAGAGCAGCACCAAGGACAGCGCCCACAATTCACCTCTGAGCTACCCTATCTACCCGAACCCACCCACCTACCCTACCTACCTACAGTATCATTTATCTAGGTATCTACCTACCTATCT
>NW_026844103.1:1928047-2237715 GCF_029531705.1 Pantherophis guttatus
CTTTCTTTCTTTCTTTCTTTCTTCATATTTTGGTGTCTTTCCACAAATTATTAAGATACTGTTACCCAGTGCCCCCAATGGAACCATGCAAAATCCAGGCATTGCTCCGAGGAACAAAATTTAGAATTTTATCTAAAAAAAAACTTCCCAGGAGGAATTTGTAAGGAGCAGTAAACCAGAGAAGCAGCATGACTTCAAACGGAAGCTGCCAGCTTGACTCCAGGGGAGGGAGATCAAAATTAAGGTTGACTCGCCTTTGCTCGATCATCGGAAAGCTTAGAAATCTCCATATTTTCACCAGGCGGGGCGATCGAACTCGGGATAAAGGAGGGAGCAAGAGACTGCTACGTTTTGGGTATTGCCACAGCAGCTTGTTCCCCCCCCCTTCTTTTTTGAGCCTAGAACTGCTGAGAGCCCCCACCAGAAGATGCTCAGCACGGCCGTCTTCCAGCTATCCGAAAGGATGAAGGAACTGCAGGACCAGAACGAAAGGCTGAAAGCAGACATGGACCACGCTCTGAGCAGCTTCCTCTCGTCCAGCCAAGCCAAAAGTAACCCTCCTGACCACTCTTTAACAGGTCTCCAAAACAGCATTTCTCAACCTTGGCCTCTTTTAAGGTGGGCGGACTTCAGCACCGCCGGCCGGGGAATTCTGGGTATTGAAGTCCCCCCACCTTCAAGCGACCAAGGTTGCGGAATGTTGCTCTGAGGGAACCAAGCACGGGTCAACAGACTTCACCAAGAGGTCTAACCTCACATGGATCAGTGGTGGGTTTCAAAAATTTTCGCTACCGGTTTGGTGGGCGTGGCTAGGTGGGGGCCCCCATGTGACTCAGTGGGTGTGGCCGACTTGACGTCGCCCACGCCCACTCAGTCACATAACCCCACCCATCTAGCCACGCCCACAGGAAAAAGTAGGAAAATTTTTGGAATTTCCACCTATCTACCCCCACCGTCCCTTCACCAGTCACCCCCGTTTCTCCTCGTTTAGCGACCCCGGCCGTAGCCCCGCTTCCTCCCCCACCACCACTTCTTTGTTCAGGCTGTTTACCTTCTGCGGCGGCTGGTCCAGAGTCCGGAAGGCAAGCTGACCAGAGTTTTTGGTGGCCACCAGCTAGCCGCTGCCGCTGGAAAGCGGCTCTCAAAGAGGCGACGGCTGGCCGCAGGCCGCTGAAAAATACCGGAGGTCGCGGAAAAAGCTGCTGCCGTTGCCGCCATGTTCTTCACGCATGTGCATCCCATTAGACTTGCAAGGCAATGGGATGCGCGTGCACAAGGAACATGGCGATGAACATGGGCGGGGCGAGCAAGCAGCGACGGGGAAGCAGTTCGGGGGTGTGGCCAGTCTGCCATCGCTACCGGTTCGACGACCTTGGCCAAATTTCTGCCAACGGTTCACACAAACCGGTGCGAACCGGCTGAATACCACCTGGTGTGGATGAACACTCAAAAAGTCAAAAATGTTGGTGGGAACTAAAAAGTGGGAATCCCGGCAGCACCCAGGAAGCATTGGGGATTTGCCATACAAAGGGAGTCCCGCGTGTGGTCGCTTGTCTGCCCTTGCTCTCTCGAAAGGACTCTCTCTGAGTCCTTCGGGAGAAGGGCAGTATAGAAGTCTAATAAAAGTAAAGTAAAGAAAAGAAAAGCACGGTGAAAAACTTCCTTGCTCCCAAGGAAGCAAGGCAGTACTTCCCTCTTCCAATAGCTGATAAGGGACTCTCTGAAAATTTCTCATTTATAGACCTTCTTCCTATCAAGTGGCCTAGAGGTGGAGCTCTCGCCTCACAATCGGGAGGCTGTGAGTTCGATCCTAGGTAGAAGCAGATATTTCTCTCTCTGGGCACGATGAGAATTTATCTGCTGAATATAACTCCGCATTGGCGACAGGGAAGGGCATCCGGCCAGTAAAACGCTCTGCTAGCTCCATTCAGTTGCCCAGACTCCACCCCCCCACAAGGGATTATGGGGCCATTAAAAGACGGCGTTGGACTCCTTCCTATCCCTCCCTCATTCTCTCGCCCTGCTCTCATCCTCATGCCCATCAGAGGCACTTTAACGATGGACGGAACCCATCTAGCAAGGGAATATGCACTTCTAGCTTTTATAACCAACACCCTTCTGATGGCTGATGAGCATCAGTAGGTCCTTTGTTTTCTCTCCCATTTTGAAAACTCTATTCCTTTTCCTCAGGTTATCTTGCTCGCCAGAGGCAGAAACTGCTCCAACAGATTTCTGCTGGGGAAAAAGTAAGTGAGAGTTATTCCGGAGTAAATTGGCTGCTAACCATGTTCAACGGGACGCTTGCACGAACTTTGATGAAGAATCAGAGATTTGGGACTTCACTATCCCAAATATTGGGATATTGGGACTTAGTACAGCATGATATCTGTCAGTGGGAGATGATGGTTTCAGGGTCCAGCATTAGCTTACCTAGCCATCTTTCGCGAGATGGCCTGGATCATGGTTTGCCTGTGAATTACAGACAGAGGTTAGAAGCTGCTGACCAGGATTGGTTTTGGAGTGTGGGGGGGCACTCGAAAGGAGAAATTTCATGCTGGTTCCATCACCAGCTTGTTCCCAACTCCAGAAAGGGATCCAACTTCAAAGCAAGCAGCTACCAATGAGTCTGCTAGTTTTCCTTTTGCAATCTGCCCCCCTTCGCCTCTTTGGACTACAATCCCCAGCATCCCCAGTGGTGGGTAAAAGATCAGAAAGGCTGCATATTTTAGAACACTTTTTTTTCTCTCCAGCTGAACTGCTTCTCATTAAAGCAAGTTTCAATTTTCTGGAGCTTCTAGCTCATTAGATAACTTGCAGGGAGGGGGAAAATGTTCCAGGTGGATCAGTGTTTCATTTTTTTTTTTTTCTTCCTCTTCCAGGAAATGGAGGATGGGTTGCGGCCTTCAGAGGCCAGCAGGGCGCTGTTGCTCTCTCCCACAGCTTCTGGAGAAGTAGATCACTCCGTTGCTAAGGAATCCGATCTCCCAGAAATGTGTGAAGCTCTTGGCAAGACCGTGGCGGGGCTGAGAGACCATATTCTCGTCCTTCAGAATCAGCTGGCAGTTAAAGAGTTAAGTTCCTGGAACTCGGCCAACAGAGCCCAGATCCCACCTATTGCAGATTTGGGGGAGAAACCATCCAACTTTTCTTTCCCCTCCCCCCCCCTTCTCTTTCTGCCAGTCAAAAGTGAATACATTGCCCAGCCTAGAAAAGCTGCTTTGAATTCAGCAAGTATTTTTATTTATTTATTTCATCAAGCATGTATTAGATAACAGATAGAAGTATAAACATGATTGTTGACTCAGCCTTCCATCCTCCCGAGGTAGGTACAATGAGGACCTGGATTGTGGGGGCAATAAGCTGACTTTGTATAAAAAAGGACACCGCTTGCGGGGGCCCGAAAGCCCTACTAAGCAGGTATATACAAAAAGTATGAAGGCTATTGCTTAACGCATTGTAAGCCGCCCTGAGTCTCCGGAGAAGGGCAGTATATAAATCGAACCAATAAATAAATAAATAAATACATAATGAATACATGAAATGGATATGAATAAATGGGGACATTAGGACAAGGACGGTAGGCATGCTGGTGCACTTATGCCTGCCCCCTTTATGGATCTCTTAGGAATGGGGTGAGGTCAACTGTAAACAGTTTAAGGTTAAAGTTTTGGGGGTTTGGGGAAGAAACTACAGAGTCAGGTAGTGCATTCCAGGCATTGACCACCCTGTCACTGAAATCGTATTTTCTGCAATCGAGTTTGGAGCGGTTTACCTTGAGTTTGTATCTATTGTGTGCTTGTGTATTGTTGCAGTTGAAGCTGGAGCAGTCATTGACAGGTAGGACATTGTGTATATCCCAAAGTTGTCTTTTCTCTAGTTATTCCTCCTCCTGCTCCTTCTCACCAAGTTAGTGGAATTACTTAGTTTTCAGAAGAATTCCTTCAGCCTGCTGAGAAGCCCTAATGAGCCCTGGCTGGCAAGAATTGCATGAAGAAAGAAATGTGAGCCTGGTCTTAAAATGGATTTAAAAAAAATAATAACAATCCAGCAGGCAGCCCAAATTTTTTGGTAAAGTCTGACCTCCTCTAATTACTGTATTTTTTGGAGTATAAGATGCTCCGGACTATAAGACGCACCTACCTTTTTTGGTGAGGAAAACAAGAAAAAGAAATCTGCCTCTGCCTCCCAGCAATTTTGCCTCGTTGCAGCAAACAGCCTGCTTTACTTTCATTTTCGTTTTCAGCATAGCTTGATTAGCAGAAGGAAAAAAAAAATCTGCTCCCAGCAATTTACCTTCTTGCAGCAAGCAGCAGAGGCCCGCCCAGCAATAGGCCATGGCAATCCCTGCAGCCTGAAGGCCGATGCAACGGACAACCAACTTGTGCTAATTAGGCTGTGCTGAAGCTGAAACGGGCTGTTTCTTCTTGCTGCTTGCTGCAAGGAGGTAAATTGCTGGGAGGCAGACGCCAAAGGGTGGGGGCCAGTGGGTGGGTGGGACCACATTCAGTGTATAAGATGCACCTACATTTTCACCCCCTCCGAAAAATACGGTAGTACACACTAGAGATTTGGGGTTGAGGAATAGCTGTCTGTCTCTGAAGTGGGTGGGGAGGGGAGGCACACAGTTGCAGTTAATCCCATTCTAAGATCTAAACCAGAAACTTCAGATCTGGGTTGTAAATCCCCTTTTTCAGGTAGGTGGTAATTTCCAACGGTCTCTAAGCGAGGACTACTATACAACACACCTCGGGGAGTGTCGGTCGAATCACAGATCTTGGGAAGATCATCACCAGGATTTCATTCATCCGTAGTAAAGTCTGACTGTGCAAATGATCCATGTCATCTTTCTGCAGGGCAGAAATCCGGCAGCTGAAAGAGAAGTTGAGAGAGCTGGAAGGAAACCAAAAAACCACCTGTAGACAGGCCGGGATTGATGTGACGCAACCTCCAGATCAGGTGAAAACAAGAGCCTCTTCCAACCATTTAATTTGCTTGGTGAGCTGCAGTTGTCTAATATTGACAAATCTGGCTTCTGTCGACAAGCCCCAGAAGGTTTAGGCTCTTATCTGGCTGTGGATCTTAATAGTTTCTTGGACTGTTTCCCTCTGAAGATCTAACCGCAGCCAAGGATTGAGTTCTACAATCCTGCCGTGTCAAAGAGACGAGAAACTTCCGATATTCTCCTGGTGGCGAGTGATGTACAGCCTCCTGGCCATTAAGGCAGGGTCAGGGAGAAACACGACATGATGGGAGATCATTGATAGCCAAAGATGTTATTGTCAGGATCTTGGCTGGGAGATGCCTGGCTTTGCTCGCCCCCATCTCACTTGGTGAATGGCAAGAAGCCTCTTCAATGCTGTAGCAAAACTCCAGAGTCTCTGAACCGGCGCTTAGCCTGCCTATCGCTTTCTCTCCCCTCTTCTCTCTTTCTTAATCCAGTGTCACTCTGGTTCCGTCAGTCATGAAAGATCAGGTCCACACGTGAAGGTCCAGTTTAACTGATTCATTGTCATTCATGTCTGTGTACAAGATCCTAGGTAGAGGCAGATATTTCTCTCTCTGGGCATGACGAGAAATATATCTGCTGAATATAGCTCCGCATTGGTGACAGGAAGGGCATCCAGCCAGTAAACACTCAGCTCCATTCAGGTGCCCAGACTCCACCTCGAAAGAAATTATGGGGTTGTTAAAAGATGATGATGCCTGTGTACAAGAATCTTCTCAACTCACGGTTAGCACCTGCTAGGAGTTAGAGAAGGATCAGTGGCATTCTAGGGAGGTTGGACTTAATTGTTTGTGGCTGTGTAGGGATTCTAAGCCGATCCCTCTTTTAACTCCACCTCCCAGGTTCTGTTACTCCTACAAATTCAATCTTTCTCAATCTTAGTATCTTTAATCAAATGTGGACTTCAACTCCCAGAATTCCTGACCTGTGCAGTCATCACTTAACGACAATAAATCAGAACTGTCAGAAATGCTGCTGCTAAGTGGCACGGCCATGTGGTGTGTGGTACAACCCCACCGCTTTGCGATGGAACTCTGGTCCCATTGACTGTCATTAACTGAGGACTCTGTAGACCCAGTTCCCGAATCACAGCAGTTTCACATTATTATAATGGCTTTTGCAAAACTCCAATCCTGTGCCAGATTGCCGGTGCATCAGTTGTGTCTCTCTGAGGAAGGCTAAGGAATGTTTACAACTCAGCACACAGAAGCATCCTAGCTTCCCTCTTTAAATTCAGATCCTGATTCCTTCTTGTTCCACCACTAGGCTCCAGATTCATCTTCCAGGCTGCGCCCTTTGCCCAGAGTTGTTGGTTGCAAAGCAGGGAGGGAAGAGGAGGAAGAGAAGACAGCAGCAGCCGTGAGCCTCGTTCGGTCTGCATTCAGGGCTCACGACACAGAAGCAACCCTCGAGGAACGGTAGGTTGGAAACAGATGGTTTTAAACAGTGGAGAAATCCAATTTTTTTTACTATCGGTTCTGTGGGTGTGGCTTGGGCATGGCAGGGGAAGGATACTGCAAAATCTCCATTCCCACCCCACTCTGGGGCCAGCCTGAGGTGGTATTTGCCAGTTCTCCAAACTGCTCAAAATTTCTGCTAACCGTTCTCCAAAACCTGTAAGAACCTGCTGGATTTCATCCCTGGTTTTAATGTGGCCTTCATAAGCTGAGTGGTCCAGCAACCAGCTTATCCTTGAGGCTGAATGTCTATGGAGATTCTCAAGTCATCCAGGTCATGGTTGCCTCAAAGGCAACTGGACTTTCTGGGGGGGGTTTTGAAGATGTTTCGCTCCTTGTCCAAGAAGCTTCTTCAGCTCTGACCAGATGAAGGGGAATGAAAGGATTTATACTCCTTGCAGACAGCTGGTCATTTGTATCCTTTTAGAGAGTCATTGAGGCCACTTTATTTATTTATTTAGTTTGTCAAACATGTACGAGATAACAGGTATAAGTATAAACTTGGACATGAGCACATGAAATGAGTACAAATAAATGGGGACAGTAGGAGAGGGACAGTAGTCACGCTGGTGCGCTTATGCACGCCCCCTTTATGGACCTCTTAGGAATGGGGTGAGGTCCACGGTAGTCAGTTTAAGGTTGAAGCTATGGGGGTTTGAGGATGTAACAATGGAGTCGGGTAGAGCATTCCAGGAATTGACCACTCTATTGCTGAAATCATATTTTCTGCAATCGAGTTTGGAGCAGTTTACCTTGAGTTTGTATCTATTGTTTGCCCGTGTATTATTGTGATTGAAGCTGAAGTAGTCTTTGACAGGTAGGACGTTGTAGCAGACAATTTTGTGTATTAAGCTTAGATCAGACCATAGGCGACGTAGTTCCAGATTAGCCAAGACCAAAATTTCAAGCCTGGTGGCATAAGGGATTCTATTATGAGTAGATGAGTGGAGGACTCTTCTCGTGAAGTACTTCTGGACCCTCTCAGTTGTATTAATGTCCGATATAAAGAATACAGACGAGCTGTATTCGAGAATTGGTCTGGCAAAGGTTTTGTACGCCCTAGTTAGCAGTACAGTGTTACCAGAAAAGAAGCTTCACAAAATAAGGTTAACAAAATGCCTTTTTGGCAATGCTGTTATAGTGAGCACTGGGGCTTAGATTGTGAATCTCTAAAAGTTCTGCAAGGAGTCTAAATCCTTCCATTCCCCACCATCCAGTCAGAGCTGAAGAAGCTTCTTGGGTGAGAAGCGAAACGTCTTCAAAGAAAAAACCAGAAAGTCCAGTTGCCTCTTGAAAAAAGCACCTTTGGGACGTCCTTGAGGCTTAGTTTAGCGAGTCAAAGGAAGAAAGGAGACAACTCCAACCCGCTCCAAGGGCCCACTCAAACAATCAGAAACCTTATCATCAGCTAGATCAGGGGCGTCCAACCTTGGCAACTTTAAGACTGGTGGACTTTCAAGTCCCACGCTGGCTGGGGAATTCTGGGAGCTGAAATCCACAAGTCTTAAAGCTGCGAAGGTTGGACACCCCTGCCTACATGCAGTTGATCTGCATCCCTTATATACCAAGAGACGTGGAATCCAAATCATTTCAGCCAAAAGGCATTCTTCCACCCAACGCCCCCCCTCCCCCCCGGCTGAGTTGCTCACCAGCTGTTGCAGCTACACAAACACACATACCCACAGCCGCAGCAGCCGGCTCAGTTCTGCAGAATGGAAGGCTCGGAGCAAGTGTCTGGATTTGGATCAGAAGCGGTGGAGGTGGGGGGAGGGGGGAATGATGGCTCCTTTATGACTTGCTGGCTCAGGAATTCTGGGAGTTGAAGTCCACAAGTCATACAAGGGCCATTGTTCCCTACCCCTGATTAGGATGCTGCCTACACTGGCATCCCAAGCCAGGCCTAAAGGCCTCACCTCCTTGGTGGAGATTAATTATTGTTGTTAGTTGCAAAGTCATGTCCAACCCATTGTGACCCCATGGACAACATTCCTCCAGGCCTTCCTGTCCTCTGCCATCCTCTGGAGTCCATTTAAGCTCACGCCGACTGCTTCAGTGACTCCATCCAGCCACCTCCTTCTCTGTCGTCCCCTTCTTCTTTTGCCCTCCATCGTTCCCAACATGAGATGCTTCTCCAGTGCCTTTCCTTCCTTCTCTTAGGTGGCCAAAGTCTATGAGTTTCCTCTTCAGGATCTGGCCTTCTAAAGAGCAGTCAGGGTTGATCTCCTCTAGGACTGACCGGTTTGATCGCCTTGCAGTCCAAGGGACTCGCAGGAGTCTTCTCCAGCACCAGAGTTCAAAGGCCTCCATTCTTTGACCCTCAGTCTTCCTTATGGTCCAACTTTCACAACCATCCATTGCAACTGGGAAAACCATAGCCTTGACTATACGCACTTTTGTTGGCAGGGTGATGTCTCTGCTTTTTAATAAGCTGTCTAATTTTGCCATAGCTTTCCTCCCCAGGAGCAAGTGTCTTTTAATTTAATGGCTGCAGTCCCCACCTGCGGTGATCTTGGAGCCCAGGAAAATAAAATCTGTCCCTACCTCCCATTTCTTCCCCATCTATTTGCCAGGAATTGAGAGGGCCAGATGCTGGAGATTGGTAAGGTTAGCCTTTTTCCCCGGCTGAGCATTCTCCCTTAGCACAGATTCGAGGATTTCAATTAGGGTGCAATTTCTGTAGGGCAGGAAATGGATTTGCTCCCCTCCTCCCCTCCCTACCATCGGTAAAGTACTGCCCCCTCCCCTTCCCGGGGACCATCTCTTCCATTATATGTTTTGCACACAGAAGCTAATCTGAGGTCAGAAGGAGCTTGCTCGACCTTAAGCCCCCCAGGCTGGCTGGCGAGAATTCTTATGCAGATCTCCTTGAAGGGGTTGGATGGATCTCTCTCTCTCTCTGACTCACCACTTTGGAATCCGAGCTTTTATGACTCTTGCCCCCCACCACTTATCTTTTGCAGGCCTCTCCCCTCCTACTCCGGGAGGGAGAAAGCCGAGGAAGAAAAGGTGGGCTGGTCACTATTCAAATTCTCCCCTCTGCTCTTCACTTCCGATTCTGGTAATTTCGCTGGCTTCTCCTTAACTTTTTTTTTACACATTTGCTTGATTTCACAAGGGCGGGCTTTATCCCTTTGATCTTGGGTACAAAACTGATCTCATTTGAAACCTGGATATAGAAGTGGGGGGCGGGGGGGCAGCCCTTCTTGCTTGCTTATCTTGGGGAGGGCAATGCAGAACCAGATCTTCCCTTTGAAGCTCACGATTTGAGCGGTATTTCTCAATTTTGGCAACATTAAGCTGGACGGACGTCGACTCCTAGAATCCCTAGCTGGCTGGAGCATTCTGGGAGTTGAAACCTGCCCAGCTTAATGTTGCCAAAATAAAGTAAAAGCATTAAAAAAATGAAAGGAGGAAGGACAAACTATTGGGTGGGTGAAGGGCAAGTTAAGGAAAACAGTAGATCCTGGCGGGAGATCTTCCCCTTACAATTCAAACCCCACTGGGTGGCATCTCCTAATCTTGTTTGCAGCTGGGGAAATATTTTCCCCCTAGGAAATAAGTTGAGACCCATCTCTGAAGATGGGTAAGGTAAAGATAAAGGTTCTCCTCGCTCATATGTACTAGTTGTTCCCGGCTGTAGGGGGCAGTGCTCATCTCCGTTTCAAAGCCGAAGAGCCAGCGCTGTCCGAAGATGTCTCCGTGGTCATGTGGCCAGCATGACTCAATGCCAAAGGTGCACGGAACGCTGTTCCCTTCCCACCAAAGGTGGTCCCTATTTTTCTACTTGCATTTTTTACGTACATTTTTCAAACTGCTAGGTTGGCAGAAGCTGGGACAAGTCACGGGAGCTCACCCTGTTACGCGGCACTCGGGATTCGAACCGCTGAACTGCCGACCTTTTGATCTCCAGTAGACAAGGTCTTTTATTCAGGCAGGAAATTGGCCTGTGAATTAACCCAGCAGGCTAGTCATAGTTGGCTTCAGCTGGTTTCCTCATTTGTCCTAAATAACGTTTCCCACCTGAGAACCAGAAACCCAGTAGCAGAGAAGCCAGAGATGATGGTTTAGTGACGTAGAAACAAAACCGGGCGTGGAAACCCGTCAGTCTCCAAACTCCTCGGAGAATCTCTTGGTCTAAAAAATGGCCGTTCTCCCCCGTCCCCACCCCCGAAGGCATCGTGTCTCTGTTCCTTTCGACCAGCTCTGCTTCTCCTTTCTTTCTTTCCAGCTACCACCTCCCACCATCAGCGGCAAGCTTCCCCCTCAAAGCTCGAGCACCCCGGGGCTGAGTCAGACGACTCGGATGAGATCATCACAGTCATGTCTTCCTTCCCATGAAGGCCACCTCATCTTCCGGCTCCAGCAGTTCTGTGTGACGTCCTCTGGGGCGATCCCGGTTTGTGAACCAAAGGCATCTTGGTTTGGCCAAAAAAACAAAAGAAGTAGTAAGGGGACCCATAATGTCGCCGTCTCCACTTGGTGATTTGGATGAAGATTACCGAGGCAACCCTCCTTTACTAATGTATACCCCAGCAGTGTGCAGGTAGTCCTCGGTTTACGACGACAACTGGGCTCCAAATTTCTTTTGCTAAGCAAGATAGTTTTTAAGCCCCATCTTGTGACTTTTTATGCCATAGTTCTTAAGTGAATCCCTGCCATTTGTTAAGTTCATAACACAGTTGTTGAGCGAATCCAGCTTCCCCTGTTGTCTTTGCTGCTCAGAAGGTCGCAAAATGGGATCACTTGACAACACCCACCCACCCCCCCGGTGACATTGGCAACCGTCATAAATATGAGTCCATTGCCAAGTGTCTGAATTTGGATCACATGACCACGGGGATGCTACAAACGGTTGTAAGCCTGAAAAACGGTCGTAAGTCACTTTCTTCAGTGCCGCCGGGACGGTCACTAAACAACTCGTTGAGAGCCAAGGACTATCTGTGACGTTACCAGAAGCAAGTCACTCAAACCAAACATCTCTTTTTCTTTTAGTCCGCGTTGAATTCGGCTGCTGTTTGCCAGCTGTATCCCCCTCCACGCGGTTCTTTAAACGTCCAACTTCCATCATTCACCCCCCCCCCCCCACAGGGCCCCCAAATATTCAGGTCTTCCTCTTCTGCTCCCATTCCGGTGGCGTCAGAGAAACTGGCGTGCTGAAAGGGCCCGTTGTGTGTCCCTATTGTTGGCTGGAAAAGCGCATCACAAGCTTGTTAAAGAGTCGCAACGTCTTTGGAAACAAAGTCAGAGGCCAAAGCTTGGTAGGCTGTGTCCGGCAAGATGGGGACGATTTTCTGTAAGCAATAAAACATAAAAGAAATTAAGTCATGTCTGGCCCTTAGCTTTTTCCACGTAATTGGTTGTTTTGTTTGTTTTTCATCAGAAAGGGGGGGAAAAAGTCTGCAATCTCTGTCTCCCTCTTGCTGGAGACTGAAGTTAAAATGTTGTTTTTCAACCTTGGATGCATTTACATACCTCTCATCTCCCCCCCTCCATGAGCGTGGTTCTTTTTATGGTACTCTAACCGTCTCAGCGGACCTCTGGCAGTTGCTTTGTGCCAGGATTTCGACCCATTAAAAGTGGGCACCAACCCCAGGAAAAACCTCTGGATCAATATTAATCTACTTGAATTGGCAGCCTCTCCGCTTCCGTTTTGGAGAAGGGAGTTTTTTCAGTAGAGGGCTTCTGGTGGCTTTTGAGTTGATGGACGAGGTCCACTGGAGGTGGTCCAAACAGAAAGAGCTTGATGCTTGCCTGTTGGTTGCGTAGTGTTTCTCATGTTGCAATGAACAAGGATTTACATTCAATTCTGCAGCTACTAAGATTGTTGGACGAGCAGGCACAACAACAGCCAGGGAAGTGATGGACGCCTGGGAAACGGGTCCCTTGTCAATCAACAGGAATTCTGATACATCCCCAAATATTTAGGAGGCCAGGACTTGGCAGCACAAGGAAACAACACCCATCGACTTCATCGCCAGCCATCAACACACCCCAATCAACAACTAAAAAGCCACACACAACAGGCACCATATAAATACCCCACGCAGAACATGTTCTGCCCCAGCTACGGACCCAAAGAACGCGCAGCACACACAAAGTCTGTACAAACCTTTGTTTACTAAATAAACCAGTATTTTATAACAACGGCTGTTAATTAACTGCATTAACAGCCGCCAAGAATTCAAAGAATAATAACTGAAAGCTTACTATGGTTGGCAGAATGCCCAGAAGCAATTTGCAGGAAACTGATAAAAGAACTAAGATCAGGACGCGAAGGAGAGTGGACGAAGTTGTTCCCTGCAAATTGCTTCAGTCGGCGTTCCTCCTTAAATAGGCTAAGGGAGTGGCCAATTAGCCCCAAGCCTTACTCTCGAGGAGACCTCCTCCTGAGGAGCCACTCCTGCCTTTTTGCAGCTCTGCACGCCCGCGCATTGAAGAGAGGCTCCTCCTCTTTGTCCTCTTCACTTAAGGAAGCTTCTGGAGGTTCTGAAGGCCCTGGCTGAATCCCCACCTCTGGCACCACATCTTCTCCAGCCTCCTCATTGTCTGACTCGAGTGCCAGCTGCACACGATGCTGGCGCAGCACCACACCAGCCTCCTCGCTGTCTGAAATCAGCTACTAGCTGCACAGGCCGTGTACAGGCCACAACAGAACAGCACACACACTGCTAGAGAGAAGTTTCCTGAGGATGGGCTCCGAAAGCTCGGAAGACTAAAAACTCTGGTCCCAGTGACCGACCCAGATTGGATCCTTGCAACATTATCCTAGGAGACGTTGATTCGCCTTCTTGAGTAAGTGTTTCTAGTGTTTACGAAAGAGAGATGGATTGATGAAGAGAAAAGACCGCTCCAAGAAGGCAATGTGATAATGCTTGATAATATCTCACGTCCACAGTTGGCGGACGTGATCATCGGAGCTTTCCCCGAGCACGGAGCTCTCTTCAAAGAAAGTTGCTTCCAGACAGTCTCTTTCCCCCATTCAGCCTAAAGATGTCGGTCTCTCTCTCTCTCTCTCTCCTGACCCCGAATGCTTGTCTAATGCAGAACTGGGCCTGTTCTATAACTCTGGCCGACCATCTTTCACGCTAGCTAGACTCTGCAGCTAAGAAGAAGGACTAGCTCCACCGGATGAGTCCTGAACGGGGGCTGGGCTAGATGACCTCCAAGGTCCCTTCCAACTCTGATTCTGTAAAGTTCTGCTGCTTGAGCAGGAGGGGTGGACTAGATGACCTCCGAGGTCCCTTCCAAGTTCTGTGATTCAGATAGGGTTCCCAGAGAGGGCAGGTGCTGGAAACCATCCAGAGCGGAGTCAACGGAGAAAGAAGAAGAGCGGTTTCAACCATTTGCCTAGCCCAGGCAGATGAAATCCAGCTGCTCTTTCTATCGGCACGGTTATCGTCCTAACCGAAGGGAACCGCGGAGCGCTGTCTAAACCCGTCGGTTTTCGCCCGGACGAAACTTTCCATGGTTCATTTGCTAACGACATTGGCCCAGCTGGTGTCTTATTAATTTGGAGGAAGGTTGAGCAAGCTGTAATTAACCTCCAAGAAGCCTGTCTTAGCAGGGCTGGGGAATTCTCGGACTTCATTAGATCAGTCAAGCCAAGACAGGAGCAAAATATTTCCCAGACTTGAGTCCTCTGGGGGAAGGGGTGGGTGGAAAGCTAACCGGGATGAGTAATTTGATGGCCCCAGATCCTCTTTCTCACAGCAGCAACGCTTTGTAACAAAGCTCTTCACGAACAGGAGGCAGGGAAGAGAGAGCTGCGTTTCCGGCAGGATCCGAGCATTCGTTAATCTAGGGGTCAGCAACCTGCGGCTCCGGAGCCTCATGTGGCTCTTTGGGCCCTCTGCTGTGGCTCCCTGTCAGGTGATCCCACCACTGGCTGGCCCTCCCCACCCAGTCACTCCTCGCCTGGCCTGAGAAGGTAAGGGCGACGGCGGGGGGGAAGGAGAAGCGGCCAGAGCAGAGACAGAGAGAGAGAGGGAGAGAGGGAGGGGAGAGATATGTCAAAAGGATTTTGTGGTTCCCGGTGTTTTTTAACAACTGGCTCTCTGCCCTATAGGCGTGGCTGAAGGGGGGGGGTCATGTGACTGGTGGAAGTGAGTGACATCGCGTTGGCCACGCCCACCTGGGTTTTGTGGCTCCCGGTGTTTTCTTTTCTGTGGGAAACGGGTCCAAATGTCTCTTTTGAATATTTAAGGTTGCAGACCCCTGATCCAGAGGGATTCTTGAGAAGGGAAGTCTACGTCAACCTCCTCAACCCAACCAAAGAACTGGCTTGGCTCTAGTTTGGCTTCTGCTGTCCAGAGTGACAGCCACGTGTTACATCACCGGTTTGGCAGGGAACAATTGCTGCCTGTTGGGAGGTCCGGCTGTGCAGAGAGCCAGTTTTGTTTCACACCCCTTGTGAAATGCGCTTCTGTGGCTTGGAGACGGCTTTCAAAGCCACTTATTTAATGAAATTAGCCCCATTTTTCTGAAATAATGGACTGGGATGCACCGCAGGAGAAACCACAAAAAAAAAAAGCACGCTGGGCACTCGGCAAGTTCTTTTGAACAACGCAAGGTCTTTCATTGTCCTTGGTTGAGCCAAGTCCGCGAAGACACAAAGCTCTCAACAGAAAGAGGAGGAAAAGCAGAAACTTTAACCTTAGACTGTCTACTGTAGACCTCACCCCACTCCTAAGAAGGTCTGTAAGGGACGTGCATAAGAGCACCAGCGTGCCCACCGTCCCTGTCCTAATGTTCCGTTTAATTGTATTCATCTTATGTATTCAATTGATGCTTATACTTATATATATTATCTAATATGTGCTCGACAAAATAAAATAAATAAAACCAAGCACTTGTGTTTCAAGAAAGAGCAAAGTTGGGTTTCCTTCCTAAGCAGCCAGACATCTGAATTTATGTAAGCCATTCGTAGTCCGCAGTGAGTGGCTCTTTGATGCTTTGTGGTGGAAGAATAGAACGACGGGGTAGAAGTTGCATTCTGGATTCCAGGTGTGAAGCGGTGGCCTATCTCGGAAGCTCAGCGAGCTACCATCTTGTAGACAATGAGTTCTGAGGATGCTCATAATTGGAAGAGGTTGGTTTTGGTGGAGAATACGGCGATGAAGATGAGGGATCTGGTCTCAAAGAAACGGGAGAGTTGGAATCGTATCTGCTATCAGCCCAGCAACTGCAACATTGCTTTGCACAATGGGGGAGAGAAGAGAGAAAAGGTAGCAGTGATGGGTAGAGGAAGCCAAAGGGTATTTTGCGTGAGACCGCACAGCTCAAGGTTCGCAACTCCTTTGCATTTTCACCAAAACGGAGGAGCAGTGCCAAAAGCAGAGTAGAAGACATCTGGTCTGTTGACCTCTTGCTGATTTCCTGTTGTCAAATCCCTAAACTAAGTTAAGATCAAGGACTGACCTTCTGGTTTGACACTAGTGGGAAAAATTGGATTTGTTTTTTAAGCTAGCAATTGCCTTCCCTCTGTCCTTCCCTCCCTCCTTCCTTGCCTGCCTTCCCCTTCTGTCTCTGTCTTCTCCATCTTCCTTCCTTCCTTCCTAACTTCTTCCCTTCTCCCTCCCTCCCTCCCCCTTCTTTCTGTCTTCTTCATCTTCCTTCCTTCCTTCTTCTCTCTCCCTCCCTGCCTTCCCCTTCTTTCTGTCTTCTCCATCTTCCTTCCTTCCTTTCCTCCCTCTCTCCCTCCTTCCTTGCCTGCCTTCTTTCTCTGTCTTCTCCATCTTCCTTCCTTCCTTCCTAACTTCTTCCCTTCTCCCTCCCTCCCTCCCCCTTCTTTCTGTCTTCTTCCTTCCTTCCTTCCTTCTTCTCTCTCCCTCCCTGCCTTCCCTTCTTTCTGTCTTCTCCATCTTCTTCCTTCCTTTCCTCCTCTCTCCCTCCTTCCTTGCCTGCCTTCTTTCTCTGTCTTCTCCATCTTCCTTCCTTCTTCCTCCTTCCTAACTTCTTCCTCTCCCTCCCTCCCTCCCTCCCTGCCTCCCCTTCTTTCTGTCTTCTTCATCTTCCTTCCTTCCTTCTTCTCTCTCCCTGCCTTCCCCTTCTTTCTCTGTCTTCTCCATCTTCCTTCCTTCCTTCTCCTCCCTCTCTCCCTCCTTCCTTGCCTGCCTTCTTCTCTGTCTTCTCCATCTTCCTTCCTTCCTTCCTAACTTCTTCCCTTCTCCCTCCCTCCCTCCCTGCCTTCCCCTTCTTTCTGTCTTCTTCATCTTCCTTCCTTCCTTCTTCTCTCTCCCCTCCCTGCCTTCCCCTTCTGTCTCTGTCTTCTCCATCTTCCTTCCTTCCTTCCTAACTTCTTCCCTTCTCCCTCCCTCCCTCCCTGCCTTCCCCTTCTTTCTGTCTTCTTCATCTTCCTTCCTTCCTTCTTCTCTCTCCCTCCCTCCCTCCCTGCCTTCCCCTTCTTTCTCTGTCTTCTCCATCTTCCTTCCTTCCTTTCCTCCTCTCTCTCCTCCTTCCTTGCCTGCCTCTTTCTCTGTCCTTCTCCATCTTCCTTTCCTTCCTTCCTAACTTCTTCCCTTCTCCCTCCCTCCCTCCGCCTCCCTTCTTTCTGTCTTCTTCATCTTCCTTCCTTCCTTCTTCTCTCCCCTCCCTGCCTCCCTTCTTTCTCTGTCTTCTCCATCTTCCTTCCTTCCTTTCCTCCCTCTCTCCCTCCTTCCTTGCCTGCCTTCTTTCTCTGTCTTCTCCATCTTCCTTCCTTCCTTCCTTCCTTCCTTCCTTCCTTCCTTCCTTCCTTCCTTCCTCCCTTCCTCAGTTTACAACGACATAAACAAAGCATCTGAGGTTCTAATTAAAAGCAGGCTCTTGAAGGATTCCATCTCAATAACTGCTTTTAGAGAATTACTTCCAACAACCGAAGAGCCGAATTCATAAAATGCTGGCACAATGAACAGTCTGATTTGGGAAGAAGCAGCCCTGAAGATCCAAACATTAAGATGGCCTCCAGGGCTGAGAGTAGCTTTCTTCATTCTGGTGTCCTGCAGATGTGTAGGGATTGACGGACCCCAGAATTGCAAATCGCCGCCGCCAACATCCAGAAAAAGTTGCGAAGACAAGAACGAAGTTGTTGAACCTTCGGACTCTTCAAGGCATCTGTTGGTCCCCCGTAGCATCGCAAGAGGCCGGTTGTGATGGAGCCAGCCAAGGTCAAAGGAAGCAAGGCGCACCTTTAAAACACAGCGTTTCCTCCTCCTCCTCCTTCCTTCAAAGCCTTTTCCAATAAGTAAGTTTTCACTCGGCCAATTCCTGCCAAATGAAACAGGTTGGCGGCTTTGTCGAACAGCCCCCGAGCGTCTTGTTACCCCCTCTTCGCGTTTTCCCACGTTGCTCTCTGGAACAAAGGAACAGGAGGCGTGGGTGGAGAAGGGTATTAGGCAAAGCAGCATAGGAAGCGCCTCAAAAATTATAGACAGCAGCCCAGGCTGAGCGAGCCATAATTCTTAAGGGATTGCTCGCCATCTGCTTCCTTGGAAGGCGCGGCTCCTAAATAGGATCAAATCGATCTCGCAGATTGAAAGATCTTCGCCTCCGCCCTGGGCCAGGATAGGCCTTCTGACCGCAGGGCACAATTTGATTTATTCAAAAGGCAGGAACAGAGAAGGAGTTTAATGTTGGCCTTTGGCTGTAGGCCGTACTCGTCCCTTCATCCAGCAGGACAAATATTCTTATCTGCATTTTCACCACGGATTTAGGCTGGCCCGCTTGCGAGCGACAAGGCAGGGAACAGGAGTCCCGAATTGTTGTGATCCAGACTCTTCTAGCATTGATGATGTTACCTAGCTGGGTCAGGAAACATCTACAAGAAAACAACCAAGCTCAGAGAGCACCAAGGAGCCCACAGTCCTCTTCTCCTGTCCACAAACTCCATTTCCTTCTAGCACTGATGATGTTACCTAGTTGGGTCATGAAACATCTGCAAGAAAACAACCAAGCTCAAGAGACCCCACATTCCGCTTCCTCCTCCTCCTCTGCACTCTCTTCTAGCACTGATGATGTTATCTAGTTGGGTCATGAAACATCTGCAAGAAAACAACCAAGCTCAGAGAGCACCAAGGAGCCCACAGTCCTCCTTCTCCTATTCCACAAACTCCATTTCCTTCTAGCACTGATGATGTTACCTAGTTGGGTCAGGAAATGTCTGCAAGAAAACAATCAAATTCAGAGAGCACCGCACAGGGACCCCATAGTTGTTTCTCCTCCCTCCTCCTCCTTTCTGCAAACTCCACTCTCTCTTTTAGCACTGATGATGTTACCTAGTTGGGTCAATAAATGTCTGCAAGAAAACCACCAAGCTCAGAGACCCCACATTCCGCTTCCTCCTCCTCCTCCTCCTCCTCTGCACTCTCTTCTAGCACTGATGATGTTATCTAGTTGGGTCATGAAACATCTGCAAGAAAACAACCAAGCTCAGAGAGCAGCAAGGACCCCATAGTCCTCCCCCCTCCTCCTCCTCAACTCTGCAAACCCTTCTCCCTTCTAGCACTGATGACCTGCCATTGCGATGATGTAATGGAGGAGATACAGGAGGAAGGTGGGGGGAGGAGGAGATGTTGAGCTGAAGTAGGAGCTTCAATGCTTATCTGGAGGCACAAGGCTGATCTGCTGTGAAGGCCGAGTCTTTGGGAAGGGGGGGCTGGTGCTACCCTGATAAGGGCGTTGCCTTTTTGCTGCTTAGGAAAGGGGGATAGAGACAGGCTTACAAAATTCATAACAGGCTCCCACAGTTGCGAAAGAGAGAGAGAGAGAAAAGAAAGGAAAAGAAAGGAAAGAAAGATGGGAGGGAAAGAAAGAAAGAGGAAAGGAAAGAAACAAAGAAAGAAAGAAAGGAAAGGAAAGAAAAAGAAAGGAAGGGAGGAAGGAAGGAAGGAGAGAAAGAGGGAGGGAGGGAGGAGAAGGAATCGCTTCCTGAGCAAACGGATTCTCCCTCCTAGGAAAGAACTGCCTTTAAAATTTAAACCTTTTGCATACAAATACATTAGGGAAAATGCATCTTTGAACCCACATCCCAAAGACCTCCTCAGTAGCTGTAACCCTTTGAGATGAGAAAGGAAGTCCAGGAAAGCGAGAAAAAGGATGTGGGGAGGAAAGGGCCCTCATTCGGAAGAGCTTAAAAAAAAAAGAACCCCGCAGTTGATACATGAGCCGTGTGGGTCGGCAGGCAGCTTTTTAAAAGACTTGTTTTAATTGCATTCGGACTTTATTTGGGGATGGAGAAGATTTGAGGATGCCACCCACCCCCCCATTAAGTTGGCTTTCCCAGTCCAGCTCTATTCTCGGGAAGAAACCATCCGAAATATTAACACCCATCCTTTCCTAAACACTGTATTTCAGTCATCATTATGCAAAAGGTCTTAAACAGGTGATAACAAAGAGGTGGAGCAAATGGCATATTATCCACCTGATGGGCTTTTGCATTAAAGCAGGGCGGGGGGCCCCCTCCTTGAAAGATTCCTGAAAATTTCATGGTACGAGTTTGTATTTCCGCATTGGGCCGCATTCCTTCCCTAATGCAAACCATTTGCACAAATGTTCCCCATCCTCTCCGCATCCGTAAGCTAATCTTCGCACGAGGCCCGGCAATAAATCCACTGTATATATATTTGTTGTTAGTCGGGAAGTCGAAATCGTGTCCGACCCATCGCGACTCCATGGACAACGTTCCTTCAGGCCTTCCTGTCCTCTACCATCCTCTGGAGTCCATTTAAACTCACGCGGACTGCTTCACTGACTCCATCCAGCCACCTCGTTCTCTGCTATCTCCTTCTTCTTTTGCCTTCAATCGTTCCCAGCATGAGGCTCTTCTCCAGGGAGTCCTTCCTTCTCATCAGGTGGCCAAAATATTTTGAGTTTCCTCTTCAGGATCTGGCCTTCTAAAGAGCAGTCAGGGTTGATCTCCTCTAGGACTGACTGGTTGGATCGCCTTGCAGTCCAAGGGACTCGCAGGAGTCTTCTCCGGCACCAGAGGCCTCAATTCTTTGGCGCTCACTCAGCCTTCCTTTGTTGTTGTTGTTAGTTGCGAGGTCGTGTCCGACCCATCGCGACCCCGTGGACAACGTTCCTCCAGGCCTTCCTGTCCTCTACCATCCTCTGCAGTCCATTTAATCTCACGCCGACTGCTTCAGTGCCTCCATCCAGCCACCTCCTTCTCTGTTGTCCCCTTCTTCTTTCACCTTCAATCGTTCCCAGCATCAGGCTCTTCTCCAGGGAGTCCTTCCTAATATATTAAAATATCAACCAATGGCTACTTGTGATCATGTTCCGTTTCTTTGCACCATCTTGAAGCGAATGAGAACAAACTTCTTCCCCATCTTTAAGAGGCTCCGTTTGCCTTCTGAATAGGGGAAGGGAGCTGTTTAATTTCATCCAGCCGGCACTGGCGCTTAATTATTCCAATATGGGGCTGGCCCAGGCCCAGTTTTGTACGGCGCGGAGAATACGCAGCGGATCCACGATCGCCACGTGACGAGTGTTTAATTCGAGCCAGGGAACGAATTAAAGGCTGTTTCCGAAACGGCATCTTAAGGCTTGGAGAACCGAGTAACGTTCAGCCTTGACGTGAGCTTGTATGAAAGGAAGGTTGTGGGGGAATTAGAGCATCTTTTTGCAATGGAGCGAAGCAGCCAAACAGAATTAGGGCCCTAGTACCAGAGAAGAAGGAAGCCAAGTTGTAGAAAATCCCTGCAAATGACAAAAAATCGAGACAGTAATGTTTGCACAAGGCTGGCTCCTCCTTTACACCGAGCGAGGCTCACGACGGCCTGAGAGAGGGACGAAAAGCCTTTGCATTGCCTGGAAGTGGTCAGTTTTGCTGGCCCTTGATAGTTTCATCAGAGGAACGCCAAGTTCTACGGTAGAATTTGGGGGGAAGCGATGCTCTTCCCCTTCGTGGCTGGCTAGCAATGCCGGCTGGGGAATTCTGGGAGTGGAAGTCAAAGCTGCCACGTTTCGGAAAGGCGGATACTAAAAGCTTCAAGGATTCTCTTGCAAGATTGCTCTGGGTTGGAGAGCTACCTGGTTTTGACCCTTGCCAGCAAATCGTTCAGTGTTAAGAGGGAAGGGGATGAGGAAAAGGGACCTTAAGAGAGCATATCATTGGGCCTCCTGTCCGGGTCTAGTAGCTGGCACAGATCAGGGCCCTTATGTCGGGGAAGCATCAGTGGGCTCTACTGGCCCATCAAAACATTGAACTAATCGGAAGGGAGGAGATGGAGGAAGGAGGAGGAAAAAGGAGGAAGAAGAGGAAGGAGGAGGAGGAGTCCTTACAAGATCATCTCCTTCCTCCTCCTGCCCAGGTTCAGTAGCTGCACAGATCGGCCACCTTATGCAGGCGGACATGGGGGGGCATTGAGCATAAGTGGGAGGAAGGGAAGAAGAAGGGACCTTAAGAGACCATCTCCTCTGTCCTCCTGCCTAGGTTCAGTAGCTGGCACAGATCGGCCACCTTATGTGGGTGGGCTGGTGGAGGGCATTGATCATAAAAGGGAGGAGGGGAAGAGGAAGGGACCTTAAGAGACCATCTCTTAAGGAAAAAGGAGGAAGAAGAGGAAGGAGGAGGAGGAGACTTACAAGATCATCTCCTTCCTCCTCCTGCCCAGGTTCAGTAGCTGGCATAGATTGGCCACCTTATGCAGGCGGGCGTGAAGGGGAGGCATTGAGCATAAGTGGGAGGAGGGAAGAAGAAGAGAGGGACCTTAAGAGACCATCTCCGTCCTCCTGCCCAGGTTCAGTAGCTGGCACAGATTGGCCACCTTATGCAGGCGGGCGTGAAGGGGAGGCATTGAGCATAAGTGGGAGGAGGGGAAGAAGAAGAAGGGACCTTAAGAGACCATCTCCATCCTCCTGCCCAGGTTTAGTAGCTGGCACAGATCAGCCACCTTATACGGGCGGGCATAGAGGGGCATTGAGCATAAGAGGGACCTTAAGAGACCATCTCCTCCGTCCTCTTGCCCAGGTTCAGTAGCTGGCACAGATTGGCCACTTTATGCAGGCGGACATGGGGGGGCATTGAGCATAAGAGGGAGGAGGGGAAGAAGAGGAAGAAGGGACCTTAAGAGACCATCTCCTCCGTCCTCCTGCCCAGGTCCAGCAAGGCATTCGGGCACCCGTGCCAAGAGAGGACCAAAGCGGGGAGCCCAGGCGGGGCAGACGATCGGGGGGCGCCCGGAGCCCTCCCTCCTTCCCTGCCGCCGCTGGGCTGAGCCAGGCTGGCTGCTGCTCCTCCTCCTCCTCCTCCTCCTGCCGCTTCCCGGGCGGTGCCAGGCGGCGGGGGCGGCGCGTCGGCCGAGGCGGAGCAGGCGAGGCTCCGGGCGAACAAAGAGCGCCGGCCGGCCGGGGCGGAGGGGCGCTCGGGCCATGCGGGGCGGCGGCCGGAGCGCAGCCGGGCGCATGGCCGGAGCAGCAGCCGGAGGAAGCGCAGAGAGCAGCGGCGGCGGCGGGCGGGCTTCGTGAAGCGGCGCTGCCAGCTGCGGGCGAAGGGGCGCCGCTCTGCCCAGCCGGGAGGGGATGGCGGTGGCGGCGGCGGCGGGGGTGAGCTACTCGCCGCCCTGGTGGGTCAGCCTGCTGCATCGCCTGCCGCACTTCAGCCTGAGCTGGGAGGCCGCACCCGACGAGTTCCGGCCTGAGGACACCCAGTACCAGCAGGTCAGCCCGGCGGGGTCGCGACTCCCCTCCCCAGGCCCATCCTCCCCAGCTCACCTGGACACCCATCCTCCCCAGCTGGCCTGGACACCCATCCTCCCCAATTGAGCGTGAGACCCATCCTCCCCAGCTGATCTGGACACCCATCCTCCCCAGTTGACCTGGACACCCATCATCCCCAGCTGGCCTGGACACCCATCATCCCCAGCTGACCGAGAGACCCATCCTCCCCAGCTGACCTGGACACCCATCCTCCCCAGCTGATCTGGACACCCATCATCCCCAGCTGACCGAGAGACCCATCCACCCCAGTTGAGCGGGAGACCCATCCTCCCCAGCTGTGCGGGCAGACCCATCCTCCCCAGCCAGCCTCCTTTGCAGCTGCCAGCTCAGCCGGATGCCTTTCGGCTCCCTCTCCCCCCCCCCCCCGCTTTTGGTCCGTGGCTGGGAGCGATGAGGGCTTTCGGGGAAGTGGGGAGGGGGTCTTCCTTCTTTGGGGGTGGGGGGGCGAAGCCTTCGCCGTCTTGCGTGGTTCGAGCTGCCCGGTGTTACGTGCGGAGCCCCGTTTCTCCCTCCCCCCCCGCCTTTCCTTTCCCTCCCCCAAACTTTTCTCCCGGCCCCCGCGGATCTTTCCCAAGCTGCTTTTGGTGAGGAGGGGGCCCCGAGAAGCAGCTCGGTCGGGGGGAGGGCTTCCCCCCCCCCACAAGCCTTTCTTGATCTGCGGCTTTCCCTTTCATCTCTGCCCGGGAGGCCCCCCTCCCCCTCCCAAGTGCTGCTTTAACCTCGATTCCTGGCTAGTCTTTCCCTAGAAAGGGGGGATGGGGGAGGAAACTGGAGGGCTTTCTAAATTCCGAAAGCCACCCCTCCCCCTCCCCCCTTCTAGAAATAGCGGCTGATGATGACCCCTCCCCAATGCTGGTTTGTTGCATCCTGGTTTTTTTTCCCCCTCCTTTGCCTCCCTCCCCTAGTTCCAAGGTTGAATTGGATCTTCGCCAATCCCTGTGTGTGAATTCCCCCCCCCCCTTAGGTCTGCTTCCCGAGAAGAACCTTCTTCCTGTAGCGTTCCCAAGACCCCCGAGGCCTTCAAGAGAGAGGAAGGAGGGGGGGTTGCCTGGCCTGAGGAGGGGGAGCTGGTGGGGGGGGAGAGTTTCTGAGAGCTGCCATTGTTAAGTCTGCCCGGAGGGAACCTGAGGTTCTGTTGTTGTTTTGGAGAGATAAACAGACGGTCAGATAAAGATAGATAGAGAGATCGGGAGGGAGGGAGGGAGGAAGGAAGGAAATATAGATAGAAAGAGGGGAGAGAGAGAAAAGGAAGAAATAAAGAGAAAGAAGGAAGAGGGAGAAAGAGAAGGAAGGAAATATAGATAGAAAGGGAGAGAGAAAGGAAAGAAAGAAAGAAAGAAAGGAAAGAAGAAGAGGAGAAAGAGAGAAGGAAGAAAATATAGATAGAAAGAGGGAGAAAGAAAGGAAAGAAAGAAAGGGAAAGAGGAAGAGGGAGAAAGAGAAGGAAATATAGATAGAAAGAGGGAGAGAGAAAGAGAAAGAGAAAGAAAGAAAGGGAAGAAGGAAGAGGGAGAAAGAGAAGGAAGAAATATAGATAGAAAGAGGGAGAAAGAAAGGAAAGAAAGAAAGGGAAAGAAGGAAGAAGGGAGAAAGAGAAGGAAGGAAATATAGATAGAAAGAGGGAGAGAGAGAAAGAAAAGGAAGAAAGAAAGGGAAAGAAGAGGGAGAAAGGGAAGGAAGGAAATATAGATAGAAAGAGGGAGAGAGAAAGAAAAGAAAGAAAGGGAAAGAAGGAAGAGGGAGAAAGAGAAGGAAGGAGCTATAGATAGAGGGAGAAAGAAAAAAGGAGGGAAGAGAAAGAAGGAAGAGGGAGAAAGAGAGAAGGAAGGAAATATAAATAGAGAAAGAGAGGGAGGGAGAGAAAAAGGGAAGGAAGGGAGAGAAAGAAATAGAGGAAGGAAACAGAGATGGAAAGAGGAAGGAAGAAAGGAAATAGATAGAAATAGAGGAAGGAGAGAGAGAGTTCCTGCCTGGTGAACCCTATTCCGGGCCTCCCTTTCCGCCTTGCTTCCTCTCCCCAGGCCTCTTTGGCTGCCTCCCCAGCAGAGTCTGCAGCAAGTGGCCGGTGTGGGGACACGTGCACTGAGTTGGGGGTGCAAATGACGTCATGATGGACGTCTGAGGCCGGCAGGCAAATCAGCCAAGGGGGCAGCGGCAGCGACACCACCACCACCACCACCATCATCATCGCTGCATATACCTGCCGGCCTCCCCCTCTCCCCTCCCCCAGCCAGGCTCCCCCCCCCCACACACCCCCCAACGGAGAAGCGGCTGGAGGGCTTCCCCCCTGCCGGGCCCCCCAAAAGCCAGCCGGGGGCTCAAAGGGGGTGGCCCCACCCCCCCCCCCCCCATCCTGATGCTGGAATTTGGTGCCCTAAAAATGGCCGGAAGGATCCATTCTCCCCACATTCTCCCAGAAGCAATGCAGAGTTTGGAGGTTTAAAAAAAGGCAGGAGAGGGTGGGAAGGGGGGGGGCTTCCCTTTGTGCTTCGCCTCTTCCTTGGCTCCCGCTTCATTCATGATGGGGAACCGTTTTTATTTCATTTATTAGAGTCCAGTATCCCCCACGATCTCTTTCATCCTTCCGATTTGCTTTCCTCAATCGTCTGCTTGGTTCAGTGCAGAGGGGTAGAGATCCCCCCCACTTATCTCCCTCAAATGAAAAGCCCCCAAAAGGGGAGGCAGCTGTAGGGTAGATGTCCTACAACCCCCCCCTTCCCCCTTTGGGAATAAAACACCTTTCCTTTCTAAGGCTGCCACTTCTGGCTTCTTATCGTCTTTATTTTAATCATGTTGGTGGGCTTCTGGATGAACGGCGTTGGCTTAAAGCCCCCCCCCCACTCCCCACCATGTTGTTTCGAAAATTCCCTTTCTAGGTTTCCCTCTCTTAATGAAGGTTTGTCTGTTTTTACAGCTTTGGCAAACATATCTGTAGAGGCTTTGAAGGACTTGCAAAGCATCTGTAAATCATGAAGGTTAAGAGTTATTGCTTGCCGATGTGAAGGGCTAAATAAATTACATCATCCTGTTCCTCCTGCAGCCGGAGTCACTTCCTTCTTTCTCTGACTGCAAATGCAAACTCTGATTTCTAGTCACTTTTCCCTTCCTTCCTCCCTCCCTCCCTCCCTCTTCTTCCTTCCTTCCTTCCCTCCTCGCTCCTTCCTTCCCTGCCTGCGTTCCTTCCTTCCTCCCTTTCTCCCTCCCTATTCTTTTTCTTCCCTCCTTCCCCCCTTTCTCCCTCCCTCTTCTTTTTCCTCCCTCCGTTCTCCTTCCTTCCCTCCTTTCTCCCTTTCTCCCTCCCTTCCCTCCTTTCTCCCTCCCTCTTCTCTTTTTCCTTCCCTCCTTCCTCCCTTTCTCCCACCCTATTCTTTTTCCTTCCTTCCTCCCTCCCTTTCTCCCTCCCTATACTTTTTCCTCCCTCCATTCTTCCTTCCTTCCCTCCTTTCTCCCTTTCTCCCTCCCTTCCCTCCTTTCTCCCTCCCTCTTCTCTTTTTCCTTCCTTCCTTCCCTCCTTCCTCCCTTTCTCCCACCCTATTCTTTTTCCTTCCTTCCTCCCTCCCTGCCTGCCTGCCTTCCTTCCTTCTTCCTTCCTTCCTCCTTTCTCCCTCCCTATTCTTTTTCCTCCCTCCCTCCCTGCCTGCCTGCCTGCCTTCTTTTTCCTTCCTTTCCTCCTTCCTCCCTCCCTTTCTCTTTTTCCTTCCTTCCTTCTCCTTCTTCCTTCCTTCCTTCCTTCCTTCCTTCCTTCCTTCCTTCCTTCCTCCCTCCCTCCCTCCCTCCCTCCCTCCCTCCCTTCCTTCTTCCTTCCTTCCCTCCTTCCTCCCTCCCTCCCTCCCTCCCTCCCTTCCTTCCTTCCCTCCTTCCTTTCTCCCTCCCTATTTTTTCCCCCTTCCTCCCTCTCTCCCTCCCATGTTCAGCAATGATATACTAATTCTTGACTTATGACCATAAACCCCCTCGGGGTAATTGCATGCCTTTTGCTATGTTGTATTTGGGTCTCTTTGTTCCAGTTGTGTGTCCTGCCACGCTCGGGGCACGAGACAATAGACAGCCCCTTTTAGCCAAGAGGTCACTGAGAATGCGGGCAAACCCTCTCTGAATAGGAGAGTTAATCATAACCACTTTCTCTTTTATTAACCCACCCTTGTGACTACACGCCGGAGAGGTTAAAGTACACATGGGCTGCCGTCTGTATGTGTCAGCACAGGAGACCTGGTTTCTTTATCTTTGGGGGTAGCAATAGAGGAGAATATTTGTAACTCAGGGTTGAAATGAGGGGTCCTTGCTTGGTGCTCTCTGAGCTTGGTTGTTTCGTTGCAGATGTTTCATGGACCCAACTAGGGAACATCATCAGTGCTAGAAGGGAGTGGGGTTTGCAAGGAGGAAGAGGAGGAGGACTGTGTAAGCCTTGGTGTTCTCCGAGCTTGGTTGTTTTCTTGCAGACTTTGCACGACCCATCTAGGTAACACCATCAGTGCTAGAAGGGAGTGGGGTTTGCAGGGAGGAGGAGAAGGAGGAGGAGGAAGAGGAAGAGGAGGAGGAAGAGGAGGAGGAGGACTGTGTGGTCCTTGGTGGTCTCTGAGCTTGGTTCTTTTCTTGCAGACCTTGCATGACCCACCCGGGTGACAACATCAGTGCTAGAAGAGAGAGGAGTTTGCTCTCTGCTTACATGTACAATCCCATTCTAGCATTGATAAGGTTACTTAAATGGGTCTGCAAGAAAACCACCAAGCTCAGAGACCACCAAGAACCTCTCTTTAGGGTAAGTTAGGATACTCCTGAGTTTGGACGTATTGTCAGGACTCTTTGGTAGAAATGTGGGATGCAAATGAAAGAAAACCAACCAGGATGTTATTTTGAAAAAGCCCAGGGGGGCGTGTTTTTTTTTTTTTTATTTTGTCTGCTTTGCTTCCCTCTTGAGTTTCTTTTCCTAGTCCTGGGGATTGAAACCTCAAAGGAAAAAAAATCCGGGCAAAGCGGTGGTTTCCCCCCCCCCCTTCAGTTGAGAGACCCCAGGAACGGATCTGCAGAATTATTCTTCTTTATTTCTTGGCACGGTTCGCCTATTCCTGCTTCTGGAATTTTCATCGGTGATGTTGCCCGCTGAATTTGCTGGTCCCGTAAAAGTTGGAATTAGATCTGGAGTAAGAAACCTGTTCCAGCTGTATCTGTTTTTATCATTGTGCCGGCTTGAGTGGAAACTCTCTAGATTATAAATGTGAATTATTTTCAGGTTTATTTCCTCGCAGGTCCTTGGTTGCAAACGATCCTGGGAATTGCAGTTGAGTTCCAGGGATTTTACGGAATCTTTTCAGCACCCTTGACAGTTCCTGAGAACCACTGACGGTAGCGGGAGAGGTTCAAAATATTGGCCAGATCTCGAGTAGAAACGTTAAGGAAAAATGACTTTAAAACTGTCCGTGGAGAATCAGTGTTAGATTATTAAGGGAAAGCCATTACGAACCTGGACATTATATATATATATATCAAATTTATATTTAGCTGATAAAGAAATAAAGGGAGACTAGTATAGATCTATTTCAAGCTTTTTAGCATTCATCAGCTAGCCATATCCTTACTCGGATTCGAACTTGGGCTTCGTGCATGTTAGGCAGTTGAATTAACCTTCTGAGCCACAAGTTCTCCCCACATGTTGGGGTAGACCAGGTGTCTCGACAGAAAAACACTTAATCTTTCCCCTGGCTCAAGCTGATGAAGGGAGGAGAACTTGTGGCTTAGAAGGTTAATTCAACTGCCTAACATGCAGGAAGCCCAAGTTCGAATCCGAGTAAGGGTATGGCTAGCTGATGAAAGCTAAAAAGCTTGAAATAAATCTATACTAGTCTCCCTTTATTTCTTCGTTTACATGACTTAAACTATCAAATGACCTCCATCTTGCTTATCCTCCTACAATGTTGAAATTGCTTTTTAGACTTGAGTTAACAAGTTTTGCAATTTCATTTTGAGATGATCCATTTCTTTTCTGTCAACTCTTCCAACCTCCCGCCCCCCACCCTTTAAGGGAACAGAGAATTCAACTTTCCTATGTTTTTTTTCCCCAACCTCCATTTTCCAGGGAAAGGCTTTTTATCAATCTGCTACTGTCAACAGTTCGAATGTGGTGGTAGCTGATAAGAAGGGTTCCAACTTTTTCGGGGGAAACGTGAACAAAGCACGGGGGAATGCATAATCTGGAATTTCTCTTGCGCCATTTTTTTTTTTTACTTTAATATTATATATTTGGGCAATGTATTCAGGTTTGTGCTTGCTTTGGAATTCGCATCCCTCAGTTGACTTAGTGACCGTTTGAAGTTACAACAGCATTGAAAAAGTGACTGATGGCTGTTTTTCATACTTACGACCGTTATGGCATCCTCGTGGTCATGTGATCAAAATTCAGAGGCATGTACTTAAAGACGGTTGCCACTATTCCGGAGTCGCTTGATCCCCTTTTGCGGCCTTTTGACAAGCAAGGTCAACGGGGAAGCCAGATTCACTTAGCAACCACGTTGCTAATTTAACAGCTGCGGTGATTCGCTTAATAATAGTGGAAGGAAAGTTCGTTCAATGAGGCAAAATTCCAGGGGTGAAATGCTCCCGGTTCAGACCGGATCTCCCGATCCGGTAGCGATGGCGGCGGGTGGTTCGGAGAACCGGTAGCAAAAATCCCTGCCCCCCCCCCCTGCTAGTTTTGTGGCTGCTCAAAAAATAGGCACGGGAAGGGTTTTGTGGCTCCCGGTGTTTTCTTTTCTGTGGGAAACGGGTCCAAATGGCTCTTTAAGGTTGCAGACCCCTAGACTAGAAGACTTCCCAGATCCCTTCCAACTCTGTTACTCTATTCTATTCCATTCCATTCCATTCCATTCCATTCCATTCCATTCCATGGTTGAAAGGCTGGCCAGTTTCTTGATAAGACTGCTCATCTTGGTTAGGAACCTCGGTTAGTTAAGCAACGGCGCACCCTTGATTCACATCCTGTTGTGGGAGCTTCCGTCTCGGCATAAAACTACGCTGAATCACCGGGTTTCCGTTAAAAAACAGAAAAAGAGAGCAAGGGGAAATATTTAAGACAAAAGCTCCGTTGCACAAGAATACATGCTGGCTATAATTAAAATTACAGACACAGAAAGCATTCGGGATTCCATTGGATGATATCTTGCTTGTTAGCCATTTTATCACAATTGCTCACAAAATGAGCCTGGTTGTAGGGAACCTGCTACTGAATCTATTTCATTAAAAAGAAAAAAAAAAGGCCCAATATTTCGAGTTTTGAACATGAATAGGGAAGATGACTGTGCTTACCTGTGATGCCCTCTTATGGGACAGGTGGTTAGTCTGATGAACGAAGCGTCGTTTATGGCAATAGCACCATGTTTCTGGAGTGCACGCAGTCTGCTAGAGCCCCGTAGGGTTTAAGTAGCTTTGCAACTATGGAGAGAAGCTAAAGGGGTAGAACGAAGGTGCAGCAAAATGGGCAAATAATTCCGAGCTAAGTACCAATAGAAGGAAGAGACTATTCGTAGCTCACGGTTGAACTGTGGGCTCCTTGATGCTCTCTGAGTTTGGTGGTTTTTCTTGCAGACATCTCATGACCCAGGTAGGTAACATCATCAGTGTTTAGAAGGGAGTGGGGTTTGTGGAGAGGAGGAGGAGGAGGAGGACTGTGGGATCCTTGGTACTCCCTGAGTTTGTTTGTTTTCTTGCAGATATTTCATGACCCAACTAGGTAACATCATCCGTGGTAGAAGTGAGTGGAATTTTCTCTCTGAGCAAACTTCTGGCACTGATGACTTTACCTAATTTATTTATTTTTTTTTAAATTGATTTATATGCCTTCTCCGGAGACTCAGGGCGGCTTACAATGCGTTAAGCAATAGCCTTCATCCTTTAGTATATTTATACAAAGTATAAATATTGCTTATTGCCCCCACAAACTGGGTCCTCAATTTACTTACCTTAGAAAGGATGGAAGGCTGAGTCGACCTTGAGCCTGGTGGGATTCGAACTTACAGTAATTGCAGACAGCTGGTGTTAATCACAATGCTATCAGTCTGCTGAGCCACCAGGACCTAATTGGGTCGTGAAACATCTGCAAGCAAACAGCCGAGCTCTGAGAGCACCAAGGACACCACAATCCTCCTCCTCCTCCTCTCTGCAAACCCCACTCCCTTCTAGCACTGATGATGTTCCCTAGTTGGCTCACGAAACGTCTGCGAGAAAACAAGCAAGCTTTTCGTATCTATTTCATGCATTCATAATTATGTTTATAGTTATATCTGTTATCTAATACAAGAGTCTCCAACCTTGGCAACTTGAAGCCTTGGCGGACTTCAACTCCCAGAATTCCCCAGCCGGCCAAGGTTGGAGACCCCTGATCTAATAAATGCTTGACAAAAACAAACAAACAAATAAATAAAAGCTCAGAGACCACCAAGGATCCCAAAATTAGGTACTGCGTGTTTTTCTAAAAAGGGGGGGGGGGTCAGTGGGACTTCACCAGGAATTGGTGTTAGATCTTCTGCAGGCAGGGCTTTTCCAATCCAGGCCCACTCCGTAGGGCAGTCGCCCCAAACTTTTCTCTCCATAGATGGGTAAGACTTCCGTTCTCAACCCAATGGATTGCTCCGATCGATTTGCAGCTCTGACAGGCACCCAAATGTTTCTATAAGACTTGCGTTTGCTTACTTTGGACTGGCTTGAGGAGTGTCTTCGTATCTCCAAGTCAACAAACAGCTAGTGCAATGTACGTTTGTCAGATCCTTGGGTGAACTTTGCATTGTGTGCACTTCTTCTACTGGCAAATACAGTGTGTGTGTGTCTGTGTGTCCGTGTCCTTTTCACATGACCTTTTCCAGATGGGTCACCTTGGAAGGAACAGTTTTCTCAAAGCTGCTTTTGAATAGTTCGGTGGACGTTGCTATCTTCCGTCTCTGACTTCTCACCAAAAAAAGTTCTCACCAACACGAGTTGGTGGGTTGAAGGCAAAATCTGGCCTTGTGTCAGAAGGATTAAAAAAAAAAAAAAAACCCTTATCCGAGCCATGAAATCTGCAATACATTGCGTCTTGGTTTTGTTTTTTTTTTTTTTAAGTTTCTTGGTAGCTCCAGTGTTTGGGGGGGAGAGAAGAAGGAACAGTTGTAAAATGGGCTTGGAGTGAGGTAGGAATATTTCTGACCAAGGACTATCTAGGATAGGATAGGATAGGATAGGATAGGATAGGATAGGATAGGATAGGATAGATAGGATAGAGGATAGGATAGGATAGAGGATAGGATAGAGGATAGGATAGGATAGTATCAGACGGGACGACGGGACGGGACGGGACGGGAGAACAGAATAGAAGAATAATAGAATAATAGAATAGGATAGGATAGGATGGAATGGGATGGAACAGAATAATAGAATAGAATAATAATAGAATAATAGAATAGGATGGGATGGGATGGGATAGAAGAATAGAATAGAATAATAATAGAATAATAGAATAGGATGGGATGGGACAGAATAATAGAATAGAATAATAATAGAATAATAGAATAGGATGGGATGGGATGGGATGGGATGGGATGGGATAGAAGAATAGAATAGAATAATAGAATAGAATAAAATAAAATAATAATAGAATAGAATAGAAAATAGAATAGAATAGAGGAGAGGAAGAGAAAAGGAAATGAATAAAAGAAGAGAGGGGGAGGGGGAGAAGAGAAGAGAAGAGAAGAGTTGAAAAGGGACCTTGGAGGTCTTCTAGTCCAACCCCCTGCCTAGGCAGGAAACCCTACACCACTTCAGACAAATGGTTATCCAACCTCTTCTTAAAAACTTCCAGTGTTGGAGCATTCCCAACTTCTGGTGGACCCATATCTGACTCTCGAGCAGCTCTTTGGATCCAACCTTTATAGCAAGAGATATTTTTAGAGCCAGTAATACCAATTATTGTGTCATGGAGCTGAAGGCAAAAGGCCGCAAAAGAGTTGTGAGTCTTTCCAACTCCAATGAAGGACTTGTAATTACATAGTAGAGTCAATTGTTGCTAGCAATAAACGGCGTTATTCTTTCTAATAGCTCCTGGCTTTTATTTCTAGAGCAATTTAGAAGGCCTGAAGAAACAATATATATATATATATATATATATGATGTAATCTCATTTGTCTTGTTTTCGGTGCCCTATGTGATATAGGCGAACAAATGCGTATTTCGAGAAAGGGGGAGCCAATTCCCGCGTTCTCTGGTTACTCTTCGCATTGAATTTCTTTTGGCCTCTGGAATGTGGACAGGAAAGCGATATTCTCAGCAGGAAGTTGAATTTTCCAAGCATCTGTTTTTACTGTTTCTCTCGGTTGAACCAGGGGGGAATTTACACATTTTTTACACACATATATATATATTAAAATTAAAAATAGCTTTCCAGAAATCAGATCTCATTTTTATTACGGCTGATAACATCTGTTGCTTTTTTTGCACAGTGGAATGGTATTAAAAGAAATTTCTGGAAAATTCCACCTTTTCGCTGGGAGTTCAATACCTTCGAATTGTCGTGTTTTGCACCGATAGTCGGTGTTAATTTTGGATAAACAGCACTCTTAACTGTGGTTTCTCTCCTGATGTGGGCCTGGGTGGCCATGCAATCACGGCTAACCAGAGTTAAAGTTGACTACACTAGGGATAGTCCTCGGCTTACGACCACAATTGAGCCCAAAATGTTTTGTCGCTAAGGAAGACCTTTGTTAAATGACATTTTGCTCCATTTTATGACCTTTTTTTACTGCAGTTGTTAAGTGAACCATGCGGTCGTTAAGCGAATTCAGCTGGCAAACATGTATCCCCAGGATGCTGCAACCATCCAAAAAGCCAAACATGCCAGTTGCCAAAAGCCTGAATTTTGATCATGTGATGTGGGGATATTGCAACGGTCGTAAGTGCGAGGACTGCTGATAAATCACTTTTTTCAGTGCTACTGAAACTTCAAACGGTTGCTAAACAGTTCGTTGCAAGTTGAGAACTACCTGTGTGTGTGTTGTGACCTAGGCTTACTGAGTCATTACAATACAAAATTAGTCCCAAACAAACCTATTTTATTGTAACAGCTGAGAATTGCGTTCATTCCCAGCTAAGTCCCAATTAGTTGCAAAACAAGTCCTTCAGAACAAGTCCTTCAGGGTTATCACAAACCTTTATCTTCTTTGACACCCTGTCAAAGGCCTTACTTGGCAAAGCCCCATGAAGTTCAGAAACAAGAGATGCTGACTGGAAAACAGATTTAGCAACGTTGTTTTCTTACAAAGAGCCCAAGAGCCTTTGCTGCTCTTTTAAGCCTTATGGGAGAGGCCAATCATCTCCAAGCCTTACTCCCGAGTCGTCCCTTTTGCTTTAACTGTTCTTGCCTTCTGGCAGCTCTGTGCATGCGTGCACTCCTGTTCCTCTGCCTCTCTGCTATCCGCCTCTATCCGTAGATGTATCTATATGTATCTGCTATCCGTAATTCTCAGCTGTTATAATAAAACAAGTTTTGTTTGGGACCAATTGTGTCTTGTAATGACTAAGTGAGCCTGGGTCACAACAGTTGGAAGGGACCTTGGAGGTCATCTAGTCCAACCCCCTGCTCACTCAGGAGACCTATACTAGGAATTTGAACCACCGAACTGCCGACCTTTCTGATCGACAAGCTCAGCGTCTTAGCCACTGAGCCATCAGGGACTGAGTCTTTCCGTGAACGGTATCCTTTTAGACTTGCCATACAGGACAGCCGATAGCGGTGGATCCAGTAAATTATTTGGGACGAAAAGGATTGTAATTCCATTTGGGATCCCATTTTCTTGAAGCTGTTTTTATGGAGGGACTTCTTTCTTACATACCTCAAAACGAGAAATCTGGAACCCTCTCGGTAGCTTTTGCTTCGAAAATCATGGAACGGTGGCGAATTTCGGCCCAGACAATTTAAGGAAACACTAATTTGCAGAAACGGAAGTTTTCGCGTGCAAAATTTTAAAAAAAAAAGTTTGCTGGACAAAAGTACCTTTGTTTTCTATTAGGTTTCCCCCCCCTCCCCTCTTCGTAGTCTTCCTTCCTTCCAAGAAACTCCACATTGCCTTTTTCGATTGTTCACAACACGTTGTTCGGCTCTCCTCCGATTTTTGAAAAAAATTGTACCTTGTTCTTTGTGGTGGCTGGATAATCTTAAAACAGCAGAAATCCAAGAAATGGAAAATCGAAAAATGCTTGAGAAAATAGCTGTAAGAGAACTTAACATTTTGCAGGAAAAGATCCTAAGGATTTAATTCTGATCTTCCGTTAAATCTTCCCAGTGATCTGACTGGCAAAGATCTCTCCTTGGGAAATCAATCTGCATTTGAGTAAAAGACCACCAAATTGGACAGTCTGAAAGATGGATGCTTTATTTTCATTGATATATTTATTTATTCAATTTCTATGTTATATCTTTAAATCTAGCCAAGATTAGTAGTTATTGAACACATGTAGAGGGCTGGCATCTATTTTAAAGTTACTGTTCCCCCAAAATGTTGTTGACGTCCATTGAACTAGTCTTCGACTTACAACCACAATTGAGCCCCAAAATTTCCGTTGCTAAATGAGACAGTTGTTAAGTGAGTTTTGTCCCGTTCTACCATCTTTCTTGCCACAATTGTTAAGTGAACCACTACAGTATCCTGGTTAAGTGAATCTGGTTTCCCCATTGACTTTGTTTGTCAGAAGGTCACTAAAGGGAAGCACACTGCAACCATCATAAGTATGAGTCGGTCGCTGAGTATCCCAAATTTTGCTCGGTTGGAAGTGCGAAAAACGGCCACAAGTGCCTTTTTATCAGTGCCATCATAACTTGGAGCAGTCACTAAATAGATCTTGTTGTAAATCTGTATCGTGTTGCCATTGGCTTGTGGTTTTGCTTCTTGCAAGCCTGTTAAACAAGATCCTTGGATACACGGCCTGTTGTGTAAATAAAAGATAAAATAAAATAAAATAAAAGAGGGACACCCTGGATTTCCCAGTGTGGCTCACCATTGGTGTATTTGGGCTCCCAACCGATCCACATCTGGCAGGACAGAGGTGGCCATCTGCGATGCAGATGGAGCCCCGTCATCCGCAGTCTTGGAGGCTTCCAAGTTTATTTTTAAGCTGCCTAATCATCGGAGGAAAAAATAAATATTGTGCAGAGCCTCGAACGCGGATGAATCACATGATGATAAAAGTCCTCCAGACACTGCCTGAGTGAAAAAAACCGAACACACTAAAAAAAAAGAGAGAAAAGAATAGCCAACTAGAAGAATCCATGAACTTTCTACAACTTAAGAAGAAGGTTTTGTAGAGAAAGCTCATTTCCATTTGTGGGGAGGGGCATTATACAGGTAGTCTTCGACTTATATACATAATACATATATACATAATAATAATTTTATTGTCATTGTACATGTATACACAGTATGCCCATACAACGAAATTCACTTAACACCCAAAGACCAGGTCCAACACACATAACAATCCCCAAACACACCCCCACCCACCACAATTCCCCACCCCTAAACCACCCAAACATCCACACGACAGATCAAGTAATGCTGTCCAACAGCTCACGGATGGTGGCCCTTTAGTTCATGGTTGAGTACAATTATAGCTCTGGGATAAAAACTATTCAGAAAACGTGCGGTCCGAGTTTTAATTGTTCTGTCTCTTCTGCCAGAAGACAACAGTCCAAAAAGATTGTAAGCAGGATTGGGAAGAGTCTCTGAGAATGTTATGCAACTTTCTCAAACAGCGAGATTCGAAGATGTCGTCCAGGGCTGGTAGCTGGAGTCCGATGATATTCTGGGCAGTTTTAATGATTCTCTGTAGAACTTTTTTTGTCCGCTACAGAGCTGCTCCCATACCATGCAAGAATGCCGTATGTCAGGACACTCTCAATGGTGCTGCGATAATAGGACAGAAGGAGATGCTGAGATAGATTTAGGAAGTACAGCCTCTTCTGTGCCTTCTTCGCAAGCATGTTAATGTTCATAGTCCATGAGAGGTCCTCCGAGATATAAATACGTACAATGACAATAAAGTTATTATTATCTTGTATTCATTAAAAATGAAACTCAGTTGTTATTATTATTATTATTATTATTATTTAAAATAGAACCATCATAAATAAATAAATTTGCAATAACTTGGCGAAGTAGCCTCAGTGTCTTTAGCGGAGAATTCCTGATTTCTGAGGCCTGTGAAGTTGTGGACGAACAAAAGAACAATTGAGGGTTATGCGCAGTTGTGGAGCGTCCCTAGAAGGACAGGCAAGGAAATAAAAAGCTATTCACCAGATTTTTGCTGCCACAGTGGAATTCATGGTGAATTTGGATGGGGGAAGGAGAAAAGAAATGTGGACTGTTTCACTGAGCCGATATGAAAATGGAACAAGAGGCCTTTTTCAGGATTTAATAAATGGATTTGTGCGGAATATGAAAGCAAGCTTCTGAACAATTTCCATATTCAGGGTTTTTTTTTTTTCTCTCTATTTCTGTTCTGCATCATACTTGTATTTTTGTATCTGCTTCTCTTCTCTCTCCTTTCTTGTTTTATGAGCCTTTTTGCCCTGGTCATTAAGCGAGTCTCTGCAGTTCCTGCAGAGTCCCTGAGTCCCTGCAGTCATTAAGCGAATCACAAGGCAGTTCAACAAATCCGGCCTCCTTCCTTGACTTTGCTTGTTGGAAGCTGGCGGGGAATTGCATGAGCCTGCAACCGTCGTAAATACATATTTTGGTTGCCAAATGCCCAAATTTTAAAATCCCATGATTCTGGAGTAGCTATGATGGTTGTAAGTACGAGGACTGCTCCTAAGTCACTTTTTTTTAAGCGCTGTTGTAACGTCAAACGGTCACTAAACACGCATTTGTAAGTCGAGGGTTATTGCAATCTTGCATTTTGGTTTCGAGGGCCGTATTTGAAAAAAAACCAGAGCATTTTTTTCATCCAAGCCTAAACGTAATTTATAATAACGTGGAATAATATGAAAACCCAGAGACGGGAGTTTTCCACCTGAATCTGAAACACAGAAAGCATTCTTTGTGGTTTAAAAATTCACTTTTTTGGGTGTATCAATTTTTTTATTATTATTATATTGAAATATAAAATACAAAGGAAAATAAAAAGTAATGGAAAACTAGGGGGAAGGAAAAAGGGAAGAAGAGAAAATGTGGGGTGGAAAGGAATAAAGAAAAAAAAAAAGCATTGACTTTTAACACTCTTTGGCCCAGTAGAAGATAACAACATTACAACCTCAACTTTTTACTTTTATGCAATAGTATATATACTAACCATTTCTATAACAACAAACCTATCTAATCCACAAAAACAAAATTTCATTTCCCCCCCCCCCCCATCAAAAGCACAAAGTCCTGAAGCGATTTCCAAATAGAAACAAAGTTAAATATATTGCCCTCTTTGGAGAAAAGAATCAATTTCACAATCTCTGCTTTTCCTTGCTGTGGGAAATAATATATAGTTCTGTTTGCTGATTAATCTTTATTAGACTGTCACAATTTATATTAATAAAATTCGCGGTGTTCTTTCAGATCTTTTTTTTAAAACCTCTAAAAAGGAGGGGGGAAAAAACAACTTTTTCCTAAATTTTAAAACATTAAACTTTGCTTTAAAAAACATTTCTACAATCAGTAAGTTCTAAGATCTAAATTGCGAGAGGAATGGGGACCCGGAAGTTCCTGTTTCTTCTTTTTTTTTTTTTTCTTAAAAAAAATCACGTGAAAATGGTTTCTTTAAAGCCCTTTGCAAGCAAACAAACGATTGCATTCCCTTAGCAACGCTTCATCTCGGAATAGATTCTATAGATGTTTCTGTCCCTTTATGAAACTCCTGACAATGCCTCGATGCATTTTGCAGAGTGGGAAACTCGAGTGGCGTGGAATAAATCTGAATTTCTGCTAACAACAGTTGCAATCACGAGGGGACATCACACTCCTCCTCATAAAATAAAAAAAACCAGCCGTTAAAAATGTAATTGTGTTTGCATAAAAATCGCACAAGGCTTTGATTAAAAGACAAAAAGACAACTACTTTTGTTCCTACTTGGAAACCGTTTCTGGACTTTGTGCTTGAGGTGGGAGGGAAAAATGAAACTTTGATTTTGGGTTTTACCAATTAGATAGGTTTTGTTGTGATGGAAATGCTATGTCGTCAAAGTAAAAAGTTGAGGTTTGAGGTTGTTGTTTTATTCTAATGCAGCAAAAGGAGTTGGAAGTCAACGCCTTTTCATTCTTTTTCCCTCTTTTTCCACACTTTTCCCTTCCCTTTTTCCTCCCCTGTCTTTCCTACTATTTTCTTTTGTATTTTGGGGTCTTATTTTTTTGTATCTGACGTCTGCAAGAAAACAAGCAAGCTCAAAGAGCACCAAAGACCCCTCATTTCAACCCTGAGCTACAAATATTCTCCTTTATTGGTATTTTAGTATTAATACATAAATAAAATTTAAAAATACAGGGGGGCAAGGCTGTTTGAAGCAGGCAAAAGTTTTTGCTTTTTGCATTCTGGCGGTGAATTCCACCGGCTGGTTCCTAGAAAGGAAAACGGGATTGCTACAGGGAGGATGGTTGGATTGAGATAATATCCTCTGAAATTACAGTTGCATATGATCAGAGATAATTCTATGTAATTTCAAAGGTTTCCCTTGGCGTTTTGGTTTTCTTTTTGCTCTCTCTCTCTCTCTCTCCCCCTCTCCACAGGCTGGCATGGACTATAATTCAAGCCTGAAAAAATCATTTGATCAGAAAAGCTCATGTTTAGGGAATGAGACCTAAATACGTTGCATTTTGATGTCAAAAACCCACTTTGAAAGGTGTGGGAAAGCAGGTAGATAATACGTCCTTCCCATAGAGAGATAAATAAGTGAAAATAGGAAAATGTTTGGCTTGTTTGACTGATTGCTGTTGCCAGGAGGCTGGCGTTATTTATATATTGGCTTTTTATTTTTTTAAGCTGCCCAGAATCACGGAGGATGAGTGGGCAGCCACAGAACTTTTCTAAATAAAGAAATAAATGAAATGGAAAGAGGAAGGAGAATTTTGGGAGTTTGCCCCTTTGAGTTACTTGTAAAAATAATAAAGAGATATTAATCAATAAACAAAATAAATGGAAGATAGGAGAGGGTAGGATAGGGTAGGGTAGGGTAGGGTAGAGTAGAATAGAATAGAATAGAATAGAATAGAATAGAATAGAATAGAATAGAATAGAATAGAATTTTTTTATTGGCCAAGGGAGTTGGCACAGAAAGAACGTTCTTTGTTGTGCTTTTTTGATGACGTTTTTGATGTTAGCTGTCCATTTTAGATCTTGAGATATGGTAGAACCTAGAAATTTGAAGGTCTCTACTGTTGATGCTGTGTTGTCTAGTATTGTAAGAATTCTAGCTCAACATCACGTGAAAAGACAGCTCCAGTGTAAGGTTGGAGAATAACTAACGACTGTAATGTTCATCTAATACACAAATCTTACACCTATATGTAAATTGGCTGTATAGATACAACCGACTTACAGCGGTTCATTTAGTGACCATTCAGAGTTAAACCGCACTTGAAAAAATGTGATTTATGACCGATTTTTCTACTTGCAACCATCGCAGCATCCCCACAATCACGTGATGAAAACCTCTTGGTAACCAACTATATTTATGACAGTCGAAGTGTCCTGGCGGGATCACGTGATCTCCTTTTGTGACAGGCAAAGGCGATGGGGAAGCCGGATTCACTTAACAGCCAACCGGGCCACTAAGTTGAGCAACCGTAGTGATGCGCGTAACAACTCTGCCAAGAAAGGTTGTAAAAATGGGTCGAAACTCACGTAGCAACGTCTTTGCTCAGCTGCAGAAATTCGGGTCTCCGTTACGGTCATAAGTCGGGGGCCTACCTGTACCATAGTCACGGAACGGAACCCAGGATGGACTCCAGCCTTCTCTTTGGGTTTCAGAGATGCGACTCGGGGCACATCGTTTGAGAGACTCCACACCGACCTGCTCTTGCTGAAAGAATAGCTCTCTGCACGACGACAACAACTTTTTCTTGCACCTGCGCCTACTTGTGAATTATTCGTGCGGTGCCAAAAAAAAAAAAAAAGTATTTTGAGACGCATGAGTTGTGTTTCTAAAAATATTTGCTGCAGTTAGGTTCTTCTAGGGGTGAAATCCAGCAGGTTCTGACAGGTTCTGACGAACCGGTAGTGGAAATTTTGAGCTGTTTGGAGAACCGGCAAATACCACCTCTGGCTGGCCCCAGAGTGGGGTGGGAATGGGGATTTTGCAGTATCCTTCCCCCAGGAGTGGGGAGGGAATGGGGATTTTGCAGTATCCTTCTCCCAGGAGTGGGGTGGGAATGGGGATTTTGCAGTATCCTTCTCCCAGGAGTGGGGTGGGAATGGGGATTTTGCAGTATCCTTCCCCCAGGTGGGGTGGGAATGGGGATTTTGCAGTATCCTTCCCCCAGGAGTGGGGAGGGAATGGGATTTTGCAGTATCCTTCCCCCTGCCACATGCCCACAAAGCCACACCCACAGAACCAGTAGTAAAAAAAAATTGGATTTCACCACTGGGTTCTTCTATACATAAGTTTTACAAAGGGAAGCTTTGATGGATCAGTTTAGGATGGATCCGGCCAGCAGGAGGGGACCAGAGGATGGGTGGGCCTCTGTTTGCAATTAACGAATGATAGAACAGAAAATACGATTTATCTTTGGTCTCCCAATTCCCTAAAGCTACTTCAGTCCCGCAGAAATCAATCCCTCTAATTAGTGAGTATTTTCACCCTTCATTTTCTGGGTCTTTTTCCTTCTTGGGGTGTTCGATATTCAACCAGCTCAAAGAAAGATTCGCATCCAACTTGTTTCTCTCCTGCCTGACCAGTTTTAATACACAAATCAGTACTCAAAGGAGATCAACGCCTTTCCTGCCAGGGCAGTGAATTGTGATTTGCGTTGCCATAAATTAAAGAGAGGAGGTCAGTCCCGTCCCGTCCCCCCCGCTTCTGGGCTGTGTAAAATATTGAGAATCCCTGCAGGATAGGATCTGGGCTTCTTTGTAACCTGGAGAATTGATGGTCAATGCTGAATTTCTTGCAGGAATGTGGCATGATTTAAGGGTGAGTTGCAGGAAAAATTAAACGTGTATTGCACACTTCGGGTAACAATGTCCTTTCCAGCCTGTATCCGCAACTCAATCCTACTTTAACTTGAATGAGCTGCGATGGCACGCTGGTCACAGTGCAGTACTGCAGGCTACTTCTGCCGACTGCCAGCTGCCTGCAGTTTGACAGTTCGATTCTCAGCAGGCTCAAGGTTGACTCAGCCTTCCGTCCTTCCGAGGTGGGTCAAATGAGAACCCAGATTGTTGGGGGCAAGAGGCTGACTCTGTAAACCTCTTAGAGAGGGCTGCAAAGTACTGTCAAATGGTATATAAGTCTGCTATTGCTTGGGAGAAGGAAGGAAGGAAGGAAAGGAAGGAAGGCAGGCAGGAAGGAAGGCAGGAAGGAAGGAAGGAAGGCAGGAAGGAAGGAAGGAAGGAAGGAAGCCATTGTGGCGCATTTGTTACAATGCAGTGTTGCAGGCTAACTCTGCCCACTGCCAGGAGTTCGATCCTGACTGGCTCAAGGTTGACTCAGCCTTCCATCCTTCGAGGTGGGTCAAATGAGGACCCAGATTGTTGGGGGCAAGAGGCTGACTCTGTAAACCTCTTAGAGAGGGCTGGAAAGCACTGTGAAGCGGTATATAAGTCTTAAGTGCTAAGTGGGAAGGAAGGAAGGAAGGAAAGAAAAAAAAACACCTCTGCCAGAAAATCCATCTTTTCAGCAAGTGTGTTAACTTGACAAGCTGTCAGAAGCTTAGCTTCATTTAATCATGCTTTTGTCTTTGGGGAGATGTCAGTACAAATGTCATTCAGAGTGTGGCAGATATTTTTCTAAATTATTGTTCTGTGGAGGAGCCATCAGCCCGTTCCAGAGGTAATAGAAAAGAGGATCAGTCCTGCAGAAGCAGATAATAATTTTCAGAGCAGGTCCTTGCCCAAAAAGGGGCTTCTATATTTATTTATTTACGGACTTATTTACAGGAGTTGTATGTTACTCCAATTATGACATCCGGGTGGCTAATAATGATGATGATAATTATAATAATAATGATAATGATGATGATATCAGCATAGAAAGGTGAAATCAAAAATTAAAAACTAGCGAAATAGAATGAATACTATAATATTGACATAAAAGCTATCCATCAACACAGAATCGTTATGAAATGAAGCGGTTCCTGGGCACAATAGATAGGAGCAGATTGCCCAACCACCTGGTCTCCAAAATCCAGCTCAAAGGATGCCAGGAAAGGAATAATGTGCTATTTTTCATTTTTATATTAATTTTTGAACAAGGTTGCGGTTGAGTTGCCAGCAGTGATGGGGGAATGTTCTTTCTGGCACTTTTCTCTTGAGGCGGAAACTCTTCATCTATTGGACTCTTTTTATCTTCTGCCTAGATATTTTGGGCAATGGATTTGCCCCTGGAAATGGTATGAGCTGGCTAGTCAGGGAATCTAGGTGAAATCCAGTGGATCATCCTGAGAAGATCTGTGGGGATTAATTGCCCAACCCCTGAGTAGAAGGGGTTAATTCTTAGAGCACTTCTACTGCATTGTAAAACAATAAGTTGTCTATTCATTGGTGCCCCCCTCTTTCTCTCTCTCCCTCTCATTCCCTCTCTCTTTCTCTTTCTCTTTCTTTCTCTCTCCCTCTTTCTCTCTCTCCCCTCTTTCTCTATTTTTCTCTCTCTTTCTCTCCCTCTCTTTCATTCCTTCTTTCTCTCTCTCTTTCCCTCTCTCTATTTTTCTTTCTCTCTCCTCTTTTTCTTTCTCTCTCCCTCTCTTTCTCTCTCCTCTCTTTCTGTTTCTTTCTCTCTCTTTCCCTCTCTCTCCTCTCTTTTTTCCTCTCTCTCTACCTCTTTTCCTGTCTCTCTTTTTCTCTTTTTATTTTTCTTTCTCTCTGTCTGTCTCTCTCTTTCTTTCTCTCTCTCTCTCTTTCTTTCTCTCTCTCCTCTTTCTTTTTTCTTTCTCTCTCTTTCCCTTTCTCTCTCTTTCTCTTTTTATTTTTCTTTCTGTCTCTGTCTCTCTCTTTCTCTCTCTCTTTCTCTCTCTCTCCCTCTCTCACATTCTAGTTTTCAGAGTGATAGTTATTTCCATGAGAACAGACGCGAGTCTCTTTCTTTTGCTCTGTATAGAAAAACAGTAACCCAATAATAGCCCAGCCTAAACATTTTATAGATTAAAAAGCGATCTTTTCCTGCCCCGAGGCTAACCATTTGCAGAGATGTATCATTCTTGTCAAAGTCTTAGAACCGAGGAGTTAATATTTGAATTTTGCTGTCAAGTCTGATTTTTCTGCTTGCTTTCTGGGTCTACAACATACGCTCTCACCTACCATCTAAGGAATATTCCACGAGTATACAGGTGCCCCTTTTGTACAGGTGCTGCAGATGTGATCCCTGTTTTTTAAAAAATCAACATTACATAATTTAACAGTTTAACATAATAACAGGGTTGGAAGGGACCCTGGAGGTCTTCTAGTCCAACCCCCTGCTTAGGCAGGAAACCCTAGACCACTTCAGACAAACGGTTATCCAACATCTTCTTAAAAACTTCCAGAGTTGGAGCATTCACAACTTCTGGAGGCAAGTTGTTCCACTGATTCATTGTTCTCACTGTCAATAAATTTCTCCTTAGTTCTAAGTTTTTTCTCTCCTTGATTAGTTTCATCCGTTGCTTCTTGTCCTGCCTTCAGGTGCTTTGGAGAATAGCTTGACTCCCTCTTCTTTGGGGCAGCCCCTGAGAGATTGGAAGACTGTTATCCTGTCTCCCCTAGTCCTTCTTTTTATTAAACTAGACCTACCCAATTCCAGCAACCGTTCTTCGTATGTTTTAGCCTCCAATCCCCTGATCATCTTTCTTGCTTTTCTCTTCTTGAAGCCCCTTCCCATGGATGACCCTGAATAGGAATATATATGTAACCTAAAATAATCTTCTTCTGAGCATTAACGGAAGGAGTTTGAGCATTGCTAACTGGTTTAATGAGATTATATCTAGACACAGACTTCCTACATTATCAGCAAGGTCTTTCCTAGTCATTCATTGTTCAGAACTGCTATCAGTCATTGTCCAGCTGGCATTGCGTAAACTCCTGTTGCTTAACTCGATTTGTTGTTAACTCTTCAGGCCTTGTTGCTGTTGGGAGCGGTCTCTTTGATGTGCCTGGCTCTGGATCTCCTGTTCCTCCTCTTTTACTCCTTCTGGTTGTGTTGTCACCATCGGAAGAGTGAAGAACAGCTGAATGCGGATTGTTGCTGTACGGCGTGGTGCGTCATCATTGCAACTCTAGTATGCAGGTGAGTTTTGCCCCATCTGAAGACTTCCACCAGGATGAAGTTGTATTTCCTACAAGGAGCAAGGCCCCGCCCATGTAACCCATCTCTTGGGATCTGAGGAATTCCAGAACCGCAGCTTGCTCCATTTAGGAAACAAATTCTAGGATGTCTACAGAATAACAAGAGTTGGAAGGGGCCTTGGAGGTCTTCTAGTCCAGCCCACTGCTTAAGCATGAGACTCTATACCAGTTCAGAGAAGTGGTTGTCCAGTCTCTTTTTGAAAACCTCCAGTGATGAAGCACCCACAACTTCTGACGGCACCTTCTGTTCCACTGGTTAATTGTCCTCACTGTTAGGACGTTTCTCCTTAATTCCAGGTTGCTTCTCTCCTTGGTTAGCTTCCACCCATCGCTTCATGTCCTGCCTTTTGGTGCTTTGGAGGATAGCTTGACTCCCTCTTCTTTGTGGCAACTCCTCAAATACTGAAATACCGCTATCTTCCATCAGATTCTCCCTCTAGATATTTGTCGTGCAGCCAAGGAGGTCTTAACCATCTCCACTTGATTATCCTTGGATAGATTTATATCAGAGTTGTGCAATGCTTCAAATTCACTTCCGAAACTGGACTTCAAAATGCGCAGGAGCATTACCGTAGCCGCTTCCTGCTGTCCTTTGAAAGCAGCTGTGCCTTTTTCCAACTCCACAAGGCTTCTCTCCACATTGGAACTCAAAGGATCACGCATCAACCTTGTTCGGTGTTGGGTTGGCCCTTGCAAATGCCAAACATGACCTCACGAGGGGTCGGTCCTTGTTGCTTTCTGAGCTTGGTTGTTTTCTTGCAGATATTTCATTACCCAATGAAACATCTGTCAAAAAAAAAAAAACCCTAGTTACTCTCCTAACTAGCATTGATGATGTTATCTGGTTGGGTAATGAAACAACTGCAAGAAAAATAGCCAAGCTCAGAGAGAGTACCGAGGACCCCGCAATCCTTCTATTCCTCCTCCTCTTCCCCCCTCTCCTCCTCCTCCAATCTCACTCCCTTCTAGCACTGATGATGTTACCTCGTCTGCAAGAAAACAAGGAAGCTCAGAGAGCACCAAGGTCCCCATAATCCTGTTCCTCCTCCTCTTCCTCCCACTCCTCCTCCTCCTCCTCCTCTCCACAAAACCCTCTTCCTTCGAGTACTGATGATGTTACCTGGTTGGGTAATGAAACATCTGGAAGAAGACAAGTAAGCTCAGAGCACCAAAGGACCCCAAAATCCTTCTATTCCTCCTCCTCCTTCTCTGATATAAATCTATCCAATGATAATCAAGTGGAGATAGTTAAGACCTCCTTGGCTGCACTACAAATATCCAGAGGGAGAATTTGATTGAACATGATAGCAGTATTTCAGTATTTGAGGGGCTCTTATTTTCCAAAGCACCAGAAGGCAGGACCAGCAAACTCAGAGAACACCAAGGAACCCCACAATCCTTCTATTCCTCCTCCTCTTCCTCTTCCTCACAAACCCCCCCCCCCCTGCCTTCTAGCACTGATGATGTTACCTGGCTGGGTAGCGAAGAAGATGCACCAAGCTCAGAGAGCGCTAAAACCCTTCATTTTCAGCCCTGAGCCACAAATATTCTCCGTTATTGGTACAAATTTGCATCAACTTCGTTAACTTGAGTTTGAACTCGTGGGGCTAACCAGGGGAGAAGGAAACGCTTGCCCTTTGCAATGCTTGCCCTTTGCAATGCGTCAGCATGTTCTTGCTAGATTTTGACATTTTTTTTCCAGCTCTCCGGAAATAGTAGGGGACAGCAGAACTTAAGAAGAACAGGGGAAGAAGAGGGCAGGAAGCAGACATCACGAGACAGGGAGGTGGGGTTGATTCGAAGTGTAGACTTCAGTCTGTATCTTTGGGGCGCCAGCATGTTGGATGTGGAAAAGAGAGGCTTTTCCATCTCGCCCTCCCCCCCCCCCCAAATAGCACCTTCTCCTGGCATCAGAAGAATAAGGTGGTAAAGAAATGTGAAAATTAGCTCGGGCCTCAAGAGGAATTTTAAAGTGTGGGCTGCACGCAAAGGACTCAGCTTGTGAAACGCCTCTTAATTAAAGACGCAATATTATTATTAACTTTATTCATTAAACATGAAACTCAGTCAACTGAACATTCAAAAATGCACCACCAATACCATGGACTGGTGCTAATGGTTGATACGGGTTGCTGCCAGCGTCCTAGATATTGTTGTGGCCCGCCAGCGGCCTGCACAGATTGTGGCTGATTCCAACAAGGAGGAGGCTGGTGTGGTGTCGCGCCAGCAGCCTGTGCAGCCGGCGCTCGAGTCGGACAGCGAGGAGGCTGAAGAGGATGTGGTGCCAGAGGCAGAGACTCAGCCAGGGCCTTCCGAATCTCCAGAGGCTCCTTCAAGTGAAGAGAGTGAAGTGGAGGAGCCTCTTCTCGATGCTCGAGCATGCAGGGCTGCCAAAAGGCAGGAGTGGCTACTCAGGAGGAGGTCTCCTCGAGAGTAAGGCTTGGGGTAAATTGGCCACTCCCTTAGCCTGTTTAAGTTCGCTCACAGATAGCAAACACTGCTGGAAACAATGTTTAATTACCACACAGAGCCTTTTGAGAGTGAGTTTCTTGTTACATCGTGGTTTCTGGGCTGGTTGCCAACTCTTGTCGGACTTTGTTTATTCTCTATAATTCATAGCAGGCTGATAAGGACATTTGCACCGAAAGCCTGCATTTTGAAAGGGGTCTGTTTGTATTAAACGGAGTTGGTGGGGCTTTGTGTGTGTCATAACTCCTTGGGATCTGGAGCTGGGGCAGAACAGGTATCAACCAAGTACCTTCTTAAGATGTACGATGTTCCAAGTAGCGCAGTTTTTTTGCAGTTCCGCTGGTGTTATTGCAGGAAGCTTCAATTTGCTGATGTATGTTATAAAATTCTTGGACATGGTACCAAGTGCCCCGATGACAATGGGTATCACGGTTACATGTTTCATCCATAGCCGTGTAGTTTCGATGGCCAGGTCGCGATATTTTGTGATTTTTTTCCCAGTTCTTTTTCTTCGACTTTGGCATCTCCTGATTATAATAATAATAATTAATTATTATTATTATATAATTATTATACACAAACTTGACAGTATACACAGCAAACAAGATAACCATGCTGGATTTATTATTTTTATTATTATTATTATTATTATTATTATTATTATTATTATTATTATTATTATTATTATTATTATTATTATTGAGCATCGTTGGAAAAGGAAGGGGCTCCCTTAATCCTCAACTCCCTGCCCGGCCATTCCCGTCCGCTCCCGCCTCTGTCTTTGGTACCCGAGAGCCCCCCATTGCTAGTTGGAGACTTAATATAACCCAGAACATCTCCGAGGCTGATATTTTTAGCTTGTGGGTATATAAGGAATTTAATCATCAGAAACATATTTTTGTCACAGCTCTTCCAGCCGGATAGCGAGAAGCAGAAGGAGAGGAAGTGTGCTTTTTTTTTTAACTCTTTCAGGCCTGGAGAAGACTATATTTAATGCTCTGTTGTCAGGCGTTTCCTCCTCTTTTCTTCTTGGATTGTGTCTCAAGGATGTCCTGATGGGGCTTTTTTTTTTTGTTTGGACTTTCTGGGTTTTTTTCCTTCTTCGAAGACGTTTCGCTTCTCATCCGAGAAGCTTCTTCAGATCTTGACTGGATGGTGGGGAACGGAAGGGTTTTATATTCCTTCGTACTTAACGACCGTCGCTGTGTCCCAAGGTCACGTCATCCCCTTTTGGGGACCTTCTGACGACGGGGAAGCCAGATTCACTTAACAACCGAACAACCGTGCTGCTGACTTGATCGACCGCTGTGATTCGCTTAACAACTGTGGCAAGAAAGGTTGCAAAATTCTACTTAACAAGTGTCTCGCTTAGCGACGGAAACGTTGGGCTCCATTGTGGCCGTATGTCGAGGACTACACCTGCATTGTTGTTATTTATATTATTCGTATGCCACTTCTATCATGAAAAAAGCGGCGAACAGATCCAACGCATCTTCTTCCTCCTCCTTTCTCCCTACAACAACAACCCTGTGAGGTGGGCTGGGATGCGAGAGAGAAACTGGCCCGAGATTACCCAGCTGGCTTTCATGACTAAAATGGAACTAGAACTCACAGTCTCCCGGTTTCCAGTCTGGCGCCTTAACCAACGTATACACTGTAGTCCTCAACTTACGGCTAGAATTGAGCCTGGAATGTTGGTCGTAAGGCACTGCAGTTATAAGTTGAATCCCCACACGACCGGACTTGACTTTACGCCTGTTTTCACGCCCCGTTAAGTGGGTCACCACAGTTGTTAAGCCAATCACCCCGTTGTTAAGTCTGAAGCCAGCTAATTCAATGGGCGTAGATGGAGATGATCTCCTTGTGGTCTTCTGTCTCTTTGCAGCGCTGGCATCGCGGTGGGCTTCTACGGAAACGGGGAGACCAGCGACGGCATCCATCGAGTAACATATTCCCTACGGCATGCCAATCGCACGGTGGCCGGTGTTCAAGACCGGGTGAGTTAGCTGTCCCCGAGGAAGAGAGGGACAGGTCCAGAGGTGATCAACCGCTGTCCTCGGAGTCTCATTCACTTGTGGGTCTGCCCTTCAACTAGTTCTCAACAGCTATTAGCAGAAGGAAGATGAAGAGAAGGAAGGGTTGGCTTTTTTCAGTAACGGCACGTTTGGCAACTTCCGGTTAGTTGGCAAATGGGCCGTTTCCGGCCTCCAGAGGGCCTCCGGGGGAGGGGGAGGCTGTTTTTGCCCTCCCCAGACTCCTAGAAAGGCTCTGGAGGTTGGGGACAACAAAAAACAAGACTTCCGGTCCCACCGGAAGTTGGCAAAGGGGCTGTTTTCGCCCTCGCCAGACTTCTAGAAAGGCTCTGGAGGTTGGGGAGAGAGAAAAACCGGCCTTCCCCACCCAACCCCGAGGTCCTCTGGGGGCAGGAAGCAGCCTTTTCCCCTACTTCTGGTGGGCCCATAAGGCCTGAAACTCAGCTGCGGAGCTGAGCTCGCGTGCCCACCAATATGGCTACGCGTGCCACCTGTGGCACATTGAACAAGCCGAGTAAACCTATTGAATGTGCTGTTGCCTTGAAGCTATCTTCTCTTGAAGCTCTGAAGATCTCTTGAAGCTCATCTTCAGCTTTCTTGTTGTCCTTCAAAGAATGCTAACTGAACCCAGATCTGTCTGCGCCTCCAGGTTTACGACACAGCCATTGCCCTAAACAAAACGGCCGAGCCCAATTTAGGAGACCTGGAGATAATATTCAGTAAGCAGACTCAGTATCTGCACGTGGTTCAGAAGATCCAGGGACTTTTGGATGACCTGGTAAGAGAAAGCACAGAGATCCCCTTCTGGAAGAACCACCAGGTTTCATTAGAAGAGCTGGCCATTCGTATCGACCTGTACGACTGGTATAGGTGAGTAGGATGTAACCCTGTTTTTATTTCATCTCGATCTGCGGGTGATGGTCCACCAAGATGGTGGACAAATGAGGATGTCATGGCACTGATGGAGTCACTTTGGTCTAACTGTGCAACCTGTGTGAACGTATGACCTATGTGTGAATGTGTGTGTGTCTGTGTGTGTGTGTGAAGGGTGACTCGCAAGACACCTCTTTCTGCTCACAGCTTGACAAAGAAGCTAAGGGAGGGGGGAAGGGTATGATTGGGATGTGTGGGAAGCGGGAGGGAGGGAAGGAATCTACGTGAGCCGTTGGTAGCCTGAGAAAATCTCGGCAATCCCAAGGTCACGATCTGAAGATTTTTCGAAAGGTGCAGACCGCTTTCCCAAAATAAAATGCTTAACCTAGATAGGTAGACACTGGGTGGCTCTGGGGGGAAAGGAAAAGAGGGGTTTCATTATACTGGGCTTCACACCAAAACCTCAGAGTTGGCTTTGCTTCTTCTGTGCCTGAATGGATCTGTCCGTAAAGTTTTACTACTCTTGGTAATAAAAAAAAATGTCCCAGGAGTTTCTTTTGCTGTGAATGCCAACGGGACGGTTGACATTGTGACCCATAAAAAGTGTGGCGTCTTATGTAACCTACAGACCAAGATGGTTTGTTTTCTTTTTCCCCATGGAAGGGACGCGGTGGCTCAGTGGCTAAGACGCTGAGCTTGTCGATCGAAAGGTCGGCAGTTCAGCGGTTCGAATCCCCAGTGCCGCGTAACGGGGTGAGCTCCCGTGATTTGTCCCAGCTTCTGCCAACCTAGCAGTTCGAAAGCATGTAAAACGTGCAAGTAGAAAAATAGGGACCACTTTTGGTGGGAAGGTAACAGTGATCCGTGTGCCTTTGGCATTGAGTCATGCTGGCCACATGACCACGGAGATGTCTTCGGACAGCGCTGGCTCTTCGGCTTTGGAGCACCGCCCCCTAGAGTCGGGAACGACTAGCACATATGTGCGAGGGGAACCCTTACCTTTTATGGATGGAAATTTTGGGAACATTGATCCAAAACCATCATTAAGATCTGAATTGCCTGATGCTAAAACAGGCGGTTCAGAAGCATATCAAGTCTTTGGACCAGCGTAACGCCGTTGACTTCTCCAAACCCAAGGATAATTATACCGACTCCTGAAAGCCATGGTCCTACGACTGCTCCAATCCTTGCCTATAACTTTTTTTACATACGGCTTTATGTCTTAACCATCTATATATTGGGTTTCACCATAGGTGGTTGGGCTACTTGGGCCTGCTGATGTTCCATGTCGTGATATGTCTGCTGGTGCTATTTGGACTCATCAGAAACTCCAAGGCCATTCTCATTGGGTAAGTCAGGAAAAAAAAACTTGAAGATCCTTAAAATCAGTTATTCTTCCATGGTACTGGATGATGGTCTTTATTTGTGAAGGTTCTTGAGAAGAAATGCAGGAAGATCATTGAATGCCATGATACTTTCCAGTGTGCACTGCCAGATATTTAAATGATGTAATCTTTGCAAACTTCCTGCTCCTGTTTTGATAGAGAGGGGGGCCTGTAGGCTAAAGTAATTAGACTTTATTTATTAAATATGGCTGAGTTTATAGATGTCATAAGATTGTCATAGTTCCTTGGACGCTGATCATTTGAAGCTGGGATCTTCAAACCTGGCAACTTTTAAGACTTGTGGACTGGGATTCTCACAACTTCTGCCAGATAACTTAGTTTGTGTTTCTGGTGCTGATAGGAGTGTTGCCTGAAGAATGCAGGGAGCCGCTTGTGCCTTTAAACTGCCAGATGCCGCCATTGCCAGTGGTTCCTCTTTTTTTCCATTCCGTTTGAACTCTGAATTACAATCTACAGGGAAGATTAAGCCATCAGAACTGGAGCCAACGTGTCTGGCACTTTGACTCTGTTTCTTTTCCTCCTGCAGTGTGTGTCTTCTCGGGGTGCTGGCCCTAACTGTGAGCTGGGGGTCCCTGGGGCTTGAACTGGCGGTGGCTGTGGTGAGTATTTTAGTTTCACCAGGGAAAAAGAATCGCTCTCTTCACTGGCACCCCCTTTGCTGGTAGATGCTCAGCCAAAGAATTAGCTTACTAGCACTAGTTGTCTCCACGTTAACTGTACAAAAGAGGCTTTGATCTGGTTCACTTACCACTATAAGCCACGATTCGTGGCTTAGTCTGTTGGGTAAAGCCATTCACTTGTGTATTCCCTTAGTAAAGCCCCATTAAGCCAATAATGGCCTAGGGCAGGGGTCTGCAACCTTAAACACTCAAAGAGCCATTTGGGCCCGTTTCCCACAGAAAAGAAAACACGGGAAGCCACAAAACTCTTCCCACGCCTGAGTATTTCTTGAGCGGCCACAAAACTAGCCTATGTAGTTGAATTAAACGTTCTGTTTTCTTCTGAAACTTTTCTTTTCTTGGATTTATCCGTGGTTGGCCTACCAGGGGTTGAAAAGCTCAATAAATCACGTGCTGCACATTGGCAGTTGTGACGCCTATTTTGAGTGACAGGGAGCCGCAGCAGAGGAGTGAAAAAGCCACAACAATTCTGGCCTGCAAGGCTGACTTTTCTATCTGTAGGGCAAGTTTTCAGATTTGGGGATGATGGAGAACGGCCCAAAATCCTGCGTGCCATTTTGCCCAGCTCGCTTCGCTTTTCTTCACAACCTCCCCAGAGGTTCACAGGCGTGGTTTCGATTTCTCCTTCCTAAAACGTGTTTGCTCTTTTTTTCCACGTGGAAAAATGCCAGAGCGTTTTGCAGGGCGCGTGTCCTGGAATGGGACTTGGGTGAGTTACCTCGGGTGTTCTTTGCTCCTTTTAGGGTTCCAGCGACTTTTGCATTAACCCTGATGCTTACGTGTCCAGGACAGTGGAAGCTTACAGAGTGCTGAATGCAGGTAATGAGTTGTTGCTGAGAACAAGTCCTAAGAAGTGGGCGGCTTTGGGATTTTGAGGCAGACATTGGAGGGTGATTTGTACATACCCGTATTTTTCGGAGTATAAGACGCACCTTTTTCCTCCTTAAAAGAGGATGAAAATTTAGGTGCATCTTATACACTGAATGTAGCCCCGCCCACCCACTGCCCCCCACCCTTTGGCCTCTGCCTCCCAGCAGTTTACCTCCTTGCAGCAAGAAGAAACAGCCCCTTTCAGCTTCAGCACAGCCTAATTAGCACAAGTTGATTGGATCGGCCTCCCGACTCTCAGCTGTTTTGCGGCGGCTTCTGCTGCTTGCTGCAAGGAGGTAAATTGTTGGGAGCAGATTTTTTTTTTTACCTTGTGCTAATCAAGCTATGCTGAAAACGAAAATGAAAGTAAAGCAGGCTGTTTGCTGCAATGAGGCAAAATTGCTCAGAGGCAGAGGCAGATTTCTTTTTCTTGTTTTCCTCACCAAAAAAAGATAGGTGCGTCTTATAATCCGGAGCGTCTTATACTCCGAAAAATACGGTAGTCAAAAAATAGAAGATTAGGTGAAGAAAGAGAGCAATGTTATGGTCCAGAAAGAGAATTTGCAAAAGACCATGATGAATGATGAACGATTGCAGGAACTGGGCATGGCTAGTCTAGAGAAGAGAAGGACCAGGGGAGACATGATAGCAGTCTTCCAATATTTGAGGGGCTGCCCCAGAGAGGAGGAAGGGGGTCAAGCTATTTTCCAAAGCACCCGAAGGCCAGACAAGGAATAATGGATGGAAACTGATCAAGGAGAGATTCAACTTGGAAATAAGGAGGAATTTTCTGACAGTGAAAGCAATCAACCCACGGAACAGAAGTTGCCTTTGGAAGTTGTGGGAGCTTCATCCCTGGAAGCTTTCAAGAAGAGATTGGACTGCCATCTGTCAGAAATGGTGTAGGGTCTCCTGCTTGGGTGGGGGGTCAGACTAGATGATCTCCAAGGTCCCTTCCAACTCTGTTATTCTGCATCTGACTCAAGGATTTCAGGCGGTAGGGGTGGATCTGTGGCTTTGGGGTACGTTCATTTGTTCTCTGCATTTGAAATGGTTGGAAACGGAAAGGTGAAAGCAGAAATTACAGGTAGCTCTCGACTTAATGGCCACAATTGAAACCAGAATTTCCGTTGCTAACAGCTGCACCGATTTTACAATCTTTTTGCCCTGGTCGTTAAGAGTCGTTATGTGACTCGCTTGGTTGTTCAGGGAATCTGGCTTTCGCCCTTGACTTCGCATGTCAGAGGCCAGCTGGGAAGATCATAAACGGCGATCAGACGATCTCAGGACGCTGCAAACAGCATCAATATGTGCCGATTGCCAAGCTCCTGACACTGGTTATATGACCCCCGCAGTTGTAAGTGTGAGGACTGGTCCTAAGTCCCTTTTTGCAATGCCGTATTCACTTCAAAACCGTTACTGTATGAATTGGTCGTAAGTTGAGAACCAGCGGTATCCAGAAATACGGTTTGGAGGCTTAATCATAGGTTAATCAAAGTTTGCACGAAAACTTTGCCCGAAAACTAAAGTAATTTGCAAGTTTTGTGCAAACGTATGCGCTTTGTACTTCTACCTCTTGTTGGCCAAGTTCTGAGTTTTAGAATTTGGGGGGAGGAAACAACTGAAACAACTCTTTCAGTTCCCCCAACACAACGAGCTGTTGGTATCTTATCGGGGCGTTTTGAGCTTCAGCCAACCCTGGCTCTACTATTTCCAAGCCTCTTTCACAGAAATCACGCGGATGCAGACTTTGCAAAGCCAACAAAAGAGAAAAAGGAAGGATCTAATGCGAACCACGAGTTTTGGCCAACTTCCAAGCTTGTGGTTTGGAGGTTCGTTCTTTCTTTCTTTCTTTCTTTCTTTCTTTCTTTCTTTCTTTCTTTCTTTCTTTCTTTCTTTCTTTCTCACGAGCAGAAGGGATGGAGCCTTGAAATTAATCCTCATGTTGTTTTAGTTCCTCATGCTTTACTACAGGGGTATCCAAGCTTGGCAACTTTAAGACCTGTGGACTTCCAACTCCCAGAATAACTGCGGAATTCTGTCGACCTCAACTCCCCTTTTTTTTTTTTGCCTGGGGGATTCTGGGAGCTGAAGTCCACAGGTCTTAAAGTTGCCCGAGCTTGGAAACCATATTTTAGTGTCTTTTTAGATGCTGAGGCCTCCTAAAAGACAATCTGAAAAATGTGGGTTGCAAAAAAAAAGCACTTACTCAGACATGGGTCATCCTTGTTCAGATATTTCTGTCTTCTCCAAAAGAGAAGGAATGGTGGAGGAAGAGGAGAAGAAGGGGAGGGAGGAAGAAAAGGAATGATGGAGGAGGAGGGGGGAAGGGAGAAGAAGAGGCAGGAGGAGTGGTGGAGGAGGAGAGGGAGAAGGAAGTGGTGGAGGAGAAGGAGGAAGAGTGGTGGAGAAGGAGGAGATGGAAAGGGAGAAGGAGAGGCAGGAGGAAAGGGAGAAGGAGAGGGAGAAGGAAGTGGTGGAGGAGAAGGAGGAAGAGGGGGGGAGAAGGAGGAGATGGAAAGGGAGAAGGAGAGGCAGGAGGAAAGGGAGAAGGAGAGGGAGAAGGAGGGGGGGGAGGAGAAGGAGGAAGAGTGGTAGAGAAGGAGGAGATGGAAAGGGAGAAGGAGGTGGTGGAGGAGAAGGAGGAAGAGTGGTAGAGAAGGAGGAGATGGAGAAGGAGGTTGTGGAGGAGAAGAAGAAGGGGAAGAAGGAGAAGGAGAGGAGAAAGGAAGTGACTTCCTTTTCTCACAAGCTTCTATTTTTATCGGACCAGATCGGTCTACGTGCATGAGGCTAAATTCCCAAGAAACTGCAGCCTGCCCAGGTTTTCATAATGAAGCCGCTCTTCCTTAGAACACCCCAAGTTCTCTCTCTAAGAGAAAGGAAGAAAAAACACAGCTGGTGGAAATATAATTCAAAGAGTCCATCGGCCCCATGCTTTAGCCTTATCAGATGAAGGGAGATGGGAAAATCTCCAGAGGGAGCCAAAACAGGACTCATTATTTTGGCACATTGATCGTGGCTCTTTGCACTTCTCAAGAGAGCAAAATGGGCATCGCCAACGGATTCGGAGCGCGTTGTTATGATTAGGAGGGTGCTGATTTTTCGTGCCTGTCTTATCCATGTTTCCTGGTAAAATACATGGGAAACAGTGGTGGAATTCAAATTTTTTTACTACTGGTTCTGTGGGCGTGGCTTGGTGGGCGTGGTGTGGCTTGGTGGGTGTGGCTTGGTGGGCATGGCAAGGGAAGGATACTGCAAAATCCCCATTCCCTCCCCACTCCTGGGAGAAGGATACTGCAAAACCTCCATTTCCACCCCACTCTGGGTCCAGCCAGAGGTGGTATTTGCCTGTTCTCCGAACTGCTCAAAATTTCCGCTACCAGTTCTCCAGAACCTGTTAGAACCTGCTGAATAGCACCCCTGGTGGCAAATGTTTGAAATGCAGTTTTCTAACGTATTCCATTACAAGTTGCCCCTAACAAAACTCATTTGCTTCTTCAAGAGTAACATAATGTAACCAGGTTACCTACAAGCCTCGATTGATGATTCTCTGTTGATCTTTTTGATAGATACTTTGAACTATTACCTGGTCTGTGGTGTTGGCTACCCTAATCCATTCCAGCAGGTGAGTGTCTTTCAAGTTGCACGCTTGGAATATTGCATCTAATTTTGGTCACCACGATATGAAAAAGATGTGGAGACTTTGGAAAGAGTGCAGAGAAGAGCAACGAGGATGATGAGGGGACTGGAGGCCAAAACATAACATAGAATAGTTGCAGGAACTGAGCTTGGCTAGTCTAGTGAAGAGAAGGACCAGGGGAGACAGGATAGCATCTTCCAATACTTGAGGGGCTGCCACAGAGAGGAGGAAGGGAGTCAATCTATTTTCCAAAGCACCTGAAGGCCAGACAAGGAATAATGGATGGAAACTTGGACCAAGGAGAGATTCAACCTAGAAATGAGGAGGAACTTTCTGACAGTGAGAACCATCAACCCATGGAACAAAAGTTGCCTTCAGAAGTTGTGGGAGCTTCATCACTTGAGACTTTCAAGAAGAGACTGGACTGCCCTCTGTCAGAAATGGTGTAGGGTCTCCTGCTTGGGCGGGGGGGTTGGATTAGAAGACCTACAAGGTCCCTTCCAACTCTGATATTCTGAGATACTTTGATTAAGCTGTGCTTGGACATGGCAATATCACTAGCAATGTTACTTAGACTTATATACCACTTCACAATGCTTTTACAGCCCTCCCTAAGCAATTTACAGGTCCTCATTTTACCGACCTCAAAAGGATGGAAGGCTGAGTCAACCTTGGGCCAGGCAGGATCGAACTGCTGGCAGTCGGCAGAATTAGCCTGCAATTCTGCATTCTAACCACTGTGCCACCATGGCCCTTCCTTCCTTCCTTCCTTCCTTCCTTCCTCCCTCCCTCCCTCCCTTCCTCCCTCCCTCCCTTCTTCCTTCCTTCCTTCTTCTTTCCTTCCTGACTCCCTGCCTCCCTCCTTCCTTCCTTCCTGCCTCCCTCCCTTCCTCACTTCTTCCTCACTTCCTTTCTTCTTCTTTCCTTCCTGCCTCCCTCCCTCCTTCCTGCCTGCCTGCCTGCCCCCCTCCCTCCCTTCTTCCTCCCTTCTTCCTGCCTGCCTGCCTCCCTCCCTCCCTCCCTTCTTCCTCCCTTCCTCCCTCCTTCCTTCTTTCCTTCCTGCCTCCCTCCCTTCTTCCTCCCTTTCTTCTTCTTTCCTTCCTGCCTCCCTCCCTCCTTCCTTCCTGCCTGCCTCCCTCCCTTCCTCCCTCCTTCCTTTCTTCCTTCCTGCCTCCCTCCCTCCCTTCTTCCTCACTTCCTTTCTTCTTCTTTCCTTTCTGCCTCCCTCTCTCCTTCCTTCCTGCCTGCCTGTCTGCCTCCCTTCTTCCTCCTTCCCTCCCTCCCTCCCTCCTGCCTGCCTGCCTGCCTCCCTCCCTCCCTTCTTCCTCCCTTCCTTCTTCTTCTTTCCTTCCTGCCTCCCTCCCTCCTTCCCTTCCTACTTAGCAAAAGCGCTTAGACTTATATACCACTAGAGAAGGCTGTAAAGCACCGTGAAGCTGTTTACAGAGTCAACCTCTTGCCCCCAACAATCTGGGTCCCCATTTTACCGACCTCGGAAGGAGGGAAGGCTGAGTCGACCGTGAGCCCATCAGGATCGAGCTGCTGGCAGTCGGCAGAATTAGCCTGCCATTCTGCATTCTAACCACCGCGCCACCACGGCTTCTCATCACCAGAAGTCTTCGCAGAAGCCCACGTTCTCCTAAATGCCAGAGCAGGTTTTCTTAATCTTATCAAAAGGAATATCCTGCCAGCTGGAAGGAAAGCGATGGGTAACAGAAGGGTTGGCTGTCAAAAGAAATGCCATACTAGTATGATGAGATAAAAGGAGAGGCAAGGGAGGGGGGGGTGCCTGCTAATTAAGTTGAAGCTTTTGAGGTGGTCGCGCAGCTGTCTTCCTTGGCAGGACACCATAAAAAAAACAAAAACGTCTTTTGCTCTTCTCAAAACCCTCCCAATCTCCTTGTTGAACGAAAGATCTAAGAGGGAGGTAAGCAGGAAGAATAAAAACAATGTCTGAAGATTGATTAGAGCTTCCATTCTAGGACGGATGCTTGGCTGGGTTGCCATCCCTAGAGGTGGGTTTGAGGGACTAGTTCATGCTTCGTTATCAAAGGAGAATTTGGAACCCGTGTTCTCCTGCCTGTATGTTGGGTCTCATGGGTTTAACTTGCAAAACTCAGATGTTTTCTTGAATAGTCAATAATACGCGGTAGCTGATGTTTTGAGAATTTTAGGAGAACAACCATTAAAACGCACCCAGTGCGTGTGTCCAGGCTAACTGGAACCAGTAGGAGGGAATGTTTGAAGCTCAAGGTGGACATGCTTTGGTGCTTCTCTGAGCTTGGTGGTTTTCTTGCAGACGTTCCATGACCCAACTAGGGAACATCATCAGTGCTAGAAAGGAGTAGGTTTGTGGATGGAGAAGAGGAAGAGAAGAGGAAGAGAAAGGGGGAGGAGGAAAAGGAAAAGGAGAAGTGGAGGAAGAGGACTGTGAGGTCCTTGGTGTTCTCCGAGCTTGGTGGTTTTCTTGCAGACATTTCATGACCCAACTAGGTAACACCATCAGGGCTAGAAGGGAGTAGGGGTGAAGTTCTAGCCCTGATGATGTTACCTTGTTGGGTCATGAAACATCTGCAAGAAAGCCAGCACGTTCACCGAGCACCAAGGACTACACAGACTAGCCGGACTTGACTTGAAAGACTGAAATGATATTTTCTGTGTTGAACAGAAGCTGTCAGGGAGCCACAAAGCTCTGGTAGAAATGCAGGATGACGTCCTGGAGCTGTTGAAGTTGGCTGTTAAGGAATATCCTACCTCTAAGGTAACGCTGGATCCAGCCTTCGAAAGGGATGGCGTTCCACATTTCATTTTTCTTTCCGTCATCAAAAAGCCAGCCGGTGATTGCTAAACTTCTTCCTGTCCTCTCAAACTCCACAGGAGCACCTGATTCGAATCCAAGAAGTGCTGAACTCCACGGAGGTCAACCTGCAACATTTAACCGCTTTGGTTGACTGTCGGAGTCTTCATTTGGTGAGTCTGTTGGAAGGATGGCGAACGACAGGTTGAGGGCTTGTTCAACCTCAACGACTTTTACAATGGGTGGACTTCAACTCCCAACTTCCACCCATCAACTTTTACGATGGGTGGAGGTCAACTCCCAACTTCCACCCATCGACTTTTACAATGGGTGGATGTCAACTCCCAACTTCCACCCATCAACTTTTACGATGGGTGGACGTCATCTCCCAACTTCCACCCATCGACTTTTATGATGGGTGGACGTCAACTCCCAACTTCCACCCATCAACTTTTACGATGGGTGGAGCTCAACTCCCAACTTCCACCCATCGACTTTTACGATGGGTGGACTTCAACTCCCAGAATTCCCCAGCCAGCCAAGTTGGCTGGGGAATTCTGGGAGTTGAAGTCCACCAAACTTACAGTTACCAAGATGGAGAGACACCAATGTAGACACGGGTGGCTGCAGAGCTGTGTTTGAAGGACATCAAGAAACGAGTGCAAAAGAGCGTGTTGACTGGAGGAGGTCAACCGAGACCATTTACGGTTCTGTTTTCATGAAAAAAAATAAAAATAAAGTCTTGAACCACGATAACAACAGCACGTACCTCATGGAAGGACGCCAGCTGGTTCCTCCTCTTCTGAACGTTCCTCATTCAACAGAGGAACTGAAACCCGTTCTGTGGTCAGCCTTAATCTGCTACGACACTGAGTCTGGTGGCCTTCAAAAAAAAAACCTCCCCCGTCAACCAGCTTAGGTTTTTCTTTCTCCTCGTCCTTGGAGAGGAACGCCTCTCTGCAGAATCGGAGTCGGAAGCTGTTGAGAAACAAGAGGACCATGTAGCCTTCCAAAGACACGTCTGTCTTCGTTTCAAGTCTTGAAGGAAACGATGTCGGTGTTCGGGATGCCTTGGGCATGTTCTGTTCTGACAGAAGTCCTCTTAAGATCTGATGTTGTTATGGAGAGGTTGCCCGGGAGGAAAACCAAGAATGGGATCAGAGATGCGGTTTTAACCTCCTCGTTGCCATGCAACGGCTCCTCTCGATGCAAAAGATTTGCAGGAGAAACGAAGAAGCCCTTCAGAGGGACCAGAAGTGGCTACACAACCACAACACAACTGCTTTGTGTGTATGGACAGCCTTTGACTTAACCATTGTTCGGTTTAGCGGCTGTTCGGAAGCTACCCCTGCACGGAAGGAAGTGACTTAACAACCTGCAAATACATACGTGGTTAGAAAAAAAATATGTGAAAGCTGCATATAAATGATAAGCCAGTATGGATGATAAGCCAAAAATAACTATTTTTGTTAGGGATAGTACCAGAAGAATATAATCGAAGGGAATTTGCATTTAATAGTGCACATTTTTGACGGCGGCTAAAGAATTGTATTTGCACTGTGTTGGATAAATGAGGAAACACCGAGAGAAGGAGATGTACCATATTTTTCGGAGTATAAGACGTACCTTTCACACACACCCCAAAAAAGGGTGAAAATCTGGGTGTGTCTTATATTCCGAATGTAGCCCCACCCAGCTTCTCAAAGGTTTCAGTGGCTGAAAAAAGCATCAGAAACAAAGCTTCAGAAAAGAAGCCCCCAGACAGAGTTTCAGAGGCTTTTTTTCTGAAGCTGTTTCAGAGGCTTTTTTCCTGAAGCTGTTTCGGAGGCTTTCAGAGGCTTTTTTTCTGAAGCTCTGTTTTGGAGGCTTTCGGAGGCAGGAAAAAGTTGTTTCTGAAACAGAGTTTCAGAGGCAGAAAAAGAAGCAAAAGAAAGCAAGGCACAGAGCTCACAACCAAGGAACCTGTTGCTAAAATTCACCTCTGGGAACAGCTGATTGGGGGTATTCCACCCGCCAATCAGCTTTTTTCTTATTTTCCTCCCCAAAAACTAAGGTGCGTCTTATACTCTGAAAAATACGGTAATTAAAAAAACATTAGATTGCACAGAAATAGATAGACCAGTGATGGCGAACCTTTTCGGCACCAAGTGCTGAATGTGCACGCCTCATCTGGGCCGGAACCAGGAAGAGGATTAGGCCAGGGGGCATGCACATGCCGGAAAATGAACTTCCTGTTTCCAGCGTGCGCATACATGTCGGCCAGCAAGTCTTCTAGTTACTGCCACGCATGTGCACGCACCAATCAGCTGACCGGCGCGCATGCACACACCAGAAAATGGAAGAGCAGCTCTTGTGGTTTTCGGCACTGCCGCACACACGAAGGCCAGCTGATCGTCGTTTGCACATGCGTGCCAGAAACCCGGAAAAGGAGTGGGCACGTGCCAGGCGACCAAGCGTCCGAATTTCAATCACATGACCACGGGGATGCAGCAACGGTCGTAAGTGTGAAAAACCGGTCACAAGTCACTTTTCACGGTGCGGTTGTGACTTTGAACGGTCGCTCAACGAGCCGTTGTAATTCGAGGACTCCCTGTAATGTATTTATATCTCCTTTTAGGATTATGTCCAAGCTCTGACCGGCTTCTGTTACGACGGTGTAGAAGGACTCATCTACCTGGTCCTGTTCTCCTTTGTGACGGCCCTGATGTTCAGCTCCATTGTGTGTAGCGTCCCGCACACTTGGCAGCAGAAGAGGTAGGTGTGCAAAAAATAAAAGTAAGTGTGTGTGTGTGAGAGAGGAGGAGGGGCAGGGTCCCGTGTTAGCAATGACTTGTGAATGTTGGTTTTATAGATTTAATCCATTTACTGATCATCATCCTCTTTTAATGACCCCATAATCCCTGGGCAACTGAACGGAGCTAGCAGAGTGTTTTAATGGCCGGATGCCCTTCCCTTTCGCCAGTGCGGAGTTTTGTTCAGCAGCTATATTCTCATTGTGCCCAGAGAGAGAAATATCTGCCTCTACCTAGGACTGAACTCACAGCCTCCTGATTGGCCACTGCACCACCACTCTCCTAGCTGACCATATGGACGATATATTTAGGGCAGGGGTGGGCAACTGTGGCCCTTTTACAACCTGTGGACTTCAACTCCCAGAATTCCTGATACAGCTAAGCTGGCTCAGGAATTCTGGGAGTTGAAGTCCACAGGTTGTAAAAGGGCCACAATTGCCCATCTCTGATTTAGGGCATCCCTTTCCTGATCTCTGCAGGCTGCAAAAAAAAAAAAGGACACTCAAATAGAAATGCCAAAGTTTAAGGCGGAATGAGCGACTCCTAAGGATGGCCAAGATAGTTGTGTTGCACCCACAACTTTTTAAAAAAACTCTCCTTCTCCGGAGTAGGGAAGAGTCCGCGTGTGTTTTAAAAGGCTCCAGACTTCATTCGTACAATCGCAGCTGCCATCTTGACGCTTTGGATCGACACCCCGAGGACGCCCCCACTTTCTGCACTGCCAAATGTGGAGCGCCTTGCTTGCCAGTTTGTGGTAGATGTGTCATCCTTGACTCACAATTTGCCTTCTACAGCAACAGTGGGCTGCCCCCTTGTGGCGTCGCCTGCAAATGAGCCTGTGTCCAGAATCCAGATTTTTTTTTTCTTTTAATGTTCCTTAAATAACAGGAAAAACAAAATAACAGAAACAGAATAACAGAGCGGGAAGGGACCTTCGAGGTCTTCTAGTCCAACCCCCTGCCCAGGCAGGAAACCCTTTACCATTTGAGACAAAACGGTTGTCCAATCTCTTCTTAAAAGCCTCCAGTGATGGAGCAACCCACAACTTCTGAAGGCAAAGCCATACAACTAATTCATTGTTCTCACTGTCAGGACCTTTCTCTCCGTTTCTTCTCCACCAGGAGCACCGAAGACGATGGAGAGGAAGAATCTACGGCTCAAGGGAACCGGCAAACTCACGACAACTTGTACCGAGTCCATATGCCGAGTCTCTACAGTTGTGGGAGTAGCTACGGCAGTGAAACCAGCATCCCAGCAGCTGCACATACTGTCAGCAATGCCCCCGTCACGGAGTACATGTGAGTGGAAGCATTTGGGGTTTGCCGTTGAGGTCCCAGCCTTAGAAAGTTTCATCTAGCTGGAGTTGAGCCATAATACAGCAGACAGAGCAGTGAACCGAATCGAAAGACCCCGATTCCCCCATGTTAGCGTCTCTCTCGATCTAGATCACGGCTTCCCAACCTTGGCACCTTTTAAGACCTGTGGACTTCATGCTGGCTGGGGAATTCTGGGAGTTGAAGTCCACAAGTCTTAAAAGTTGCCAAGGTTGGGCACCCCTGATCTAAATTATTCTGGGTTGTTCACTGCTGTGAGGATCATCAGATTCAAAGCAACCCATTTCGTGCTTGCCACCGCCCACCGATTCCAGAAAGAATGACAAGAACACTAGTGGCTATTTGGTGAGTTTAAAGCAATCCTTCTCAATCTCAGCAACCTTAAAATACCGTATTTTTTGGAATATAAAACACACTTTTTCCCCCCATAAAAAAGGGTGAAAATTTGGGTGCGTCTTATTCACCAAATGTAGCCCTGCCCACCCGCCGCCCACCCGAAAAATGGGGCACGCGGAGGCGGCAATAGGCTATCGCAATCCTTGCAGCCTGAAACAGCTGATCTTCGGGAGGCCGATCCAACTGACAATCAGCTGCTTGTGCTAATCAGGCTGTGCTGAAGAAGCTGAAATTGAAACGGGCTATTTGCTGCAAGAAGGCAAATTGCTGGGAAGCAGAGGCAGATTTTTTTTTCTTGTTTTCCTCCCCAAAAAAGGTAGGCACATCTTACAGTCCAGAGCGTCTTATACTCTGAAAAATACGGGTATGTGGAATTCAATTCCCCAAATCCCCCAGTTTCCAAGAGGAGAGACCACATCTTTTCCAAGGACTCTTCCTTGAGATCTTGAATAAACATCACATCTCCAATCTGATTCTTTTGCTCCCAGGACCCAGAATGCCAATTTCCAGAACCCCCGTTGCGAGAACACTCCACTGATTGGCCGGGAATCTCCGCCTCCTTCTGTAAGTTCTGGTCTTCCTTTTTGAAAGGTTAAAAACCACAAATCTGTTCTGAAGATCTCGACAAAGAGCTGCAGGGAGGGGTCTTCTCGCCCCTGATTCACAAATCCATCCAAGAGACAAGCCTACTCACCCACCCACTTCTTTTCATTAAGTAGCCTGTTTCCCCGAAAATAAGACATCCCCTGATAATAAGCCCAATCGGGCTTTTGAGCGCATGTGCTAAAATAAGGCCCCCTCCGAAAATAAGCCCTCCCCAAAAATATTTAAACGCAGAGCTGGAAATCAGGTAAGACGGCAAGAGGAGCCCCATCTTGCTCCACTCACCCCAAAATAAGGCCAAGCACTTATTTCGGGGTTCAAAAAAAAAATATAAGACAGGGTCTTATTTTCAGGAAACACGGTATATTCTATTCTATTTTCTACTCTAACAGAAATTCTATTATTCTATTCTATTATTCTGTTCTATTATTCTGTTCTATTATTATTCTATTATTATTACCCTGTTTCCCCAAAAATAAGACCTCCCCGGATAATAAGCCCAATCGGGCTTTTGAGCGCATGTGCTAAAATAAGCCTCCCCCTGAAAATAAGCCCTCCCTGAAAATATTTAAATGCAGAGCTGGAAATCAGGTAAGATGGCAAGAGGAGCCCCATCTTGCTCCATGCACCCCAAAATAATAAGACCTCCCTGAAAATAAGGCCAAACGCTTATTTCAGGGTTCAAAAAAATATAAGACAAGGTCTTATTTTCGGGGAAACACAGGTATATTCTATTCTATTTTCTATTCTAACAAAAATTCTATTATTCTATTCTACTATTCTATTTTATTATTATTCTATTATTATTACCCTGTTTTCCCGAAAATAGACCTCCCTGGATAATAAGCCCAATCGGGTTTTTGAGCGCATGCGCTAAAATAAGCCCCCCCAAAAATATTTAACCACATACACAGCTGGTCCCCTCCGTTTCCTCTGGTTAGGGTTAGGGAGACACAGCTGGAAATCAGGTAAGATGGCAAGAGGAGCCCCATCTTGCCCCACGCACCCCAAAATAATAAGACCGCCCCGAAAATAAGGCCAAGCGTTTATTTCGGGGTTCAAAAAAATATAAGACAGGGTCTTATTTTCGGGGAAACACGGTATGGAACTCTGTCTTATGGCGGGCAAGCTGACATTCATTCACCTGCAAAACCCACCCAGAAAACATGACGTCATTGTGACGATGGGGCCTTCACGGAGTTGTGGACCACGAGCAAAAATTCTGCAGAGGTCTCGTATCCTGAAAAAAAGAGCCGGTAATGTGTGGCCACGGGACATTATGGTGACCCCAAAAATCAGCCTTGAAGGAAAGATAAGATAGCAATGTGTTCCCTTCTCTATTTGAGTTCATCTTGGGTTTTTAGTATTCATAATTTCCTTCTTTGGGTGTGGGGGAGAGAGAATCTGATTTCCAGAAAGAAAACGATGCATTTTATGGAAGATTATCTTTGAACAAGGAGCTATTATTTAAACCCTAGGTTTATTTTCTTTAATTTCCTGAGTTGCGATCTTATATTTCGATTTATTCTGGTCTTTGTCCTGGCAGTCTCGATACAACGGTCTTCTGCCAGCAATGGAATATCTTCAAAGGGGATCGGTTATATTTTATGCCGTCAGTATATTAAAAGACCAAAAAAAAAACAGTCTTTTTTTTTTTTTTTGCAAGGAAAAAAAATGGCTGGGTCTCGTCGAAGAGATTTTAGTCTTGTTAAAGGAAAACAGATGCTTAGACCAGCAGTTCATGCCGTAATTAGAAATACGTTGCAGTTAATTCTGAAACGTTTTTGATTTCAGAAAGATTCAAGCTGCGAGCTTTTTAGAGCAAATTCTTTTTTTGGTGGAGAGTGGGAAAACATTTATTCTTCTGACTATGCCTATGGTGGTAGTGGTGATGGAATCTGTTGCTGCAGATGTTTGGACACCTTCAATACAACCTCTTAAAGTATCTTTAGTTCCTTATGGGCAGAACGTAGTGGTAGAGCGGGTTTTTTTTTTCCTACTCTTCTCCTTTGGCGAAATAAATAAATAAATCCTAATTCTCAGAAGATTGGAAAGAAGCAGTTGCGGCCTTCAAGACAGTGTTGTGTTTTTAAGAAGACGTTGGATAACCAATTTGTCTTAAGTGGTGTAGGGTTTCCTGCCTAAGAAGGGGGTCGGACTAGAAGACCTCCAAGGTCCCTTCCAAGTCTATTATTCTATTCTATTCCTTTCAAGCTATTCTCCAAAGGACCTGAGGGCAGGAGAAGAAGCAATGGGTGGAAACTAATCAAGGAGAGAAGCAACCTAGAACTAAGGAGAAATTTCCTGACAGTGAGCACAATTATCCAGTGGATTAATTGCCTCCAGAAGTTGTGAATGCTCCAACACTGGAAGCTTTTTAGAAGAGATTAGATAGCAATTTGTCTGAAGTGGTGGAGGGTTTCCTGCCTAAGCAAGAGGGTTGGATTAGAAGACCCCCAAGATCCCTTCCAACTCTGGTATTCTATTCTATTCTATCTGGAAGAATAGAGATCTCGTCTTCAAAAGAGAAAGGAGTTTCAAGTTGATATCATGGGAATGCCATGTCTTAGTTTTAGGACCTGGGGTGTAGAGATACGTTTGGTGCCCTACCTCAACATCTAAGAAGACAGGCACTGCCACCACTATAGAAGGTGTAGCAAGCACCAGCACGTTTTGAGTTTTATCTTAGGACTTAGGGTGGTCCATGCTTTGGAGGTTGAGAGGACAAGGAGACTCACGGCTTATAAAAACGGAAGTGTTCTTCTCTAGCATTCAGGTAAAGGTAAAGGTTCCCCTCGCACATATGTGCTAGTTGTTCCTGACTCTAGGGGGAGATGCTCATGTCTGTTTCAAAGCCGAAGAGCCAGCGCTGTCCGAAGATGTCTCCGTGGTCATGTGGCCGGCATGACTCAACGCCAAAGGCACACGGAACGCTGTGACCTTCCCACCAAAGGTGGCCCCTATTTTTCTACTTGCATTTTTTTACGTGCTTTCGAATTGCTAGGTTGGCAGAAGCTGGGACAAGGAACGGGAGCTCACCCCGTTACGCGGCACTCGGGATTCGAACCGCTGAACTGCCGACCTTTTGATCGACAAGCTCAGCGTCTTAGCCATTGAGACACTGCACTCAGAGGTGGTGTGAAAAAGGTAGACACCATCTAAATGGGACCTTTCTTAGTAGGTAACCCTTTGCTTTGTGGAAAGTAGCCTTGTCAAGAGTACCAACGGTTGACTTGGCCAACCCATGTCCCACCAAGCTTTTCTGATGAGATCAGAGTTGGCTTAAGGCTGCCCAAAAAAACCCAGAGAAGTGTGCATCCAGAACTGGACCCCAAATCCCAAGTTGGTGTTGGCGGACACCAAGTCACAAGATCATAGCGTTAAGAGCAGTGGTGGGTTTCAAAATTTTTTACTACCGGTTCTGTGGGTGTGGCTTGGTGGGCGTGGCAGGGGAAGGATACTGTAAAATCTCCATTCCCTCCCGATCAGCTGGGACTTGGGAGGCAGAGAATAGATGGGGGCAAGACCAGTCAGAATTTTTACTACCGGTTCTCTGAACTACTCAAAATTTCCGCTACCGGTTCTCCAGAACTGGTCAGAACCTGCTGAAACCCACCTCTGGTTAAGAGAGTTCTGAACCAAAGCAGAATAGAGTAGCGCTCGTCAAGATTTCGTTCCTTTTGGGACCCAACTTGTGGAATACCAAGTCCGCTTCTCCGGTAGGGAAAGAGTTGTCTTCTTCATCGTTTGTCTCTCTCTTTTTTTTGTCCCCCGAGTCATCCCTTCTTTCGTTTCCCTCCCCTTCCCGGCTCCAAGGTCTGTTCTCCAAAGATGACCCCCTCCCTCTCAATCATTTACATCCCTACCACAAAGGGTCACACATGCTTGCACTTGTGGTTTTTCATGCACGTTGAGGCTGCACTCTCTCTCTCTCTTTTTCTCTCTCTTTTCCTGCATCATCACAGTTGTATTTGGCTGCCATGGACAGTAGCAGCCATATGAGCTGGCAGCTTAAGCCCTCGGACAGTGCTCGGACGTACTGGTAGCAGCGCCCGCAAAAACGGAACAGGTACTGAAAAAACAAGGGTCCTTCTCGCTGAAATGCCCACTCACCCACCCGATCCTGCCATCCTGCACTGACTTCCTCAGGTCACCTGCCCAAGACTCCACGTCTCCTCCTCTCCCTGCACTTTCCCCCCTCCCTCCCCCCGTCCTTCTCCCCACCAGGGTCTCTACGCCCTGCTCCTCCGTCGCGGAGGGACCTCTCCATCTTTCCATGGCAAAGCTCCCTGCAATCCTTGTAGCTGTTGAGAATCGGAGCCTCCAGTCCTCACCCATTCCCCAACCCTGGGGAGTTTTGCAATCAAGAAAGGACCTCTCTCGCTTTGGCTCTTCTGGGAACTTCCAAGTTGGAGACCTGGATCTGGATCTGGATTGGCTTATGCATCTCCTCCATGGAACTCTCCCCCCGTGGAGTTTTAGCTAGCTGAGCTCACCTGAAAACATACGTAGCTAATCTCTCTTGCCAAACCTTTTATTTGTCTCTCTCTCCCAATCTCTTTCCCTTTGTGTCACAGTTTCTGTGTATTTTTATTTATTTATTTTTTAAAGTTGACTGGGTGATTTAAGTCATGGCTGTAGCTGCCTGTCTCGTAACAAGAGATTCCGGGCAGCGTGCAAAGCTGAAAAGACCAACCACTGTCAACCATACCCCAGGATGCCGAGTGAGCGAGTGCCGTAAAATTGCTAACAGTCTCCTGACAAATTTTTAAACCCAGAAGGTCTTAAGATTCAGCCAGCTGGGCTTGGAAATCGCCTCCCTTCCATTTTCAAGCAGAGTTTTTCCTAGCTTTTTTTTTTTTTCTTGCCACCTGATTTAGCGGTGGGCGAACCAGCTTCAGAAGTGACAACGAGATATCGTTGTTGACTCTCAACCCTAGCTTAAACCAGGATAAGTGTTTAATCTGGTACAGGTTTCACCCTCCTTGAAAGAAACTAGCTAATCTAGTGGCAAAGTTAAGCTCTGTTCTTATATATCTAAGAATAGAAGCTGGGGGTTCTTCCCCCTAGTTCTAATGTGGATTATTTGTCTGGGCTGGTCTAATTCTATCTTGGTTTTGTTCACGAAGCTGACCAATTCCATATCTCCCAGGTGGGTGCTGCCTCTTAGCTCCATCTACCTTCCATAAGGTAGAAGTAAACCTTGAATACGGGAGCTACCAACAGCCTGCTAAATCCTCCAAGCTCCACTATTGATGATGGGACACAGTTCCCTGGTGGCTGAGAAGACCATTATCCTTGGTCTCCTGCTGATCTCCGCGATACAGCTAGTCACATCCCCTCGATACAACACAGATCCTGGGGAATTCCACCAAGAGTTAGACATAGTCCTTCAGATGCATCCCTCAATCCAGATTGAGTTCAGGATCCCGCGGCGAGAAACCTCCAGAACCCTTCCAGAAAACGGTAGCCTTCAAAGCAGCTAGCTTGCTACCTGCTGCTGCTCAACTCTGATTAAAATCAGACCGGCGCAAAAATATCTCTGAACCGATGAACATCTAGAGAACTCTCGAGAGAAGAGACGTATCCTAACTTTTGTGAAGTGTTCAGGACACAAAAAAACCCCACCCCCCAAGGACAGGCACACACCTACCTTATCTCTGCTGCCATTTGCCTGGTTTATCCATCCTGGCTTTTTGCTTCATCTTATGCTTTTGAGAATCTCTAGAGTTTTGGGTTTTTCCACCACGGCAAACCTTTGGCTCTAGCGTGGATTGTCAAAAGGACACCATGCTTTGCTTGGGGTGCATGAGCCGACACGCGCATGAGGAGGAACTGCGTATGTTATCGGGTGCATGTTTGCCTGTGATCTTCTGCTTCTGGGTTGGTCTCTTATTTCTGCCTCGCTTGGTCCCACTCAAACGTGGGGGCAGGAATCCCAGGGTCCCGTCGTGGCTGTTTGGCTCACTGCATTTTCGTTCCTTTCTCAATGTTCTGTATTACGACTCTTGTATTTCAGACATCTTTGTTTTATTTGGTTTTGCTTTTTTCTGGAAGAGAACTTGAGAGGGGCAGAAGGTAGTCTTTAAGACCAGAACATTTCTTGCTAGGGTCCGAAGTGTCGGCAGATGTTCTCAGCCTCCTTTGTCAGCTCCTTCTTCCAATGCCAACTCGTCTTGAGAAGCAGGGAAGCCAAGACAAGTTATATTTGGCGTTGAGAGGTCCAGATGGCCAGTGTGACTTTTAACGGAAGGGCACACCAGAGGGGGCTCCAGAACATGGTGATACAAGGTCACCCTCGTGACGAAACCACATAAAACGAAAGGTGTAGAGATGGACAGAGGTGTCTGCAAGAACCCAGAAATTTCATCGGAGTGATGAAACCGACATGAGGATCAGGGATGGGCTTCAAAAATTTTAGCAAGGGGTTCTCGGCCCGGTTGCTGGGTGGTAGTTGGCCTCCTGCACCACGGCGGTGTGTGTTTTTGCCCTCCCCGGGCTCCAGAGGTTTTTCTCAAACCTTTGGGAGGGTGAAAATGGCCTCCCCAGGCTCCAGAGGCCCTCTATAGGCCAGAAATGGGCCCATTTCTGGCCTTCTCGAGCTTCCAGTAGGCCCGTTTTTCACTCTTCCCAAGCCTTCGCGCGTGCCCTGCACATACCTGCATCCAAAATGGGCCGTGTGGGGAGGGATGGAGTGGGGCCAGCCAGGAGTGGGATTTGGGGCTTCTCCGAACTGCACAGAATCTTAGCTACAGGTTCTGCCGAACCCTCAGCAGCTCACCCCCCCGATGGGGATGTTCTGCCCTTTTCTTTCAAATTCGTGATACATTTACAGAAGGAATAGAACAGGATGGGGTTTTTTGCTGGACTCTGGAAGTCAACATCAGAAGCTGGGGGGAAAATAGCACAAATCGAGGCCAGGTGACTTAGGATGCTGCAGACGTCCATAAACGTGAGCCAGTAGCCAAGCACCTAAATCACATCACTACAGTTGTGTTTGTGTGTCCGTACGGCCATCAAAAAACACTGAAAATGGGTCGTAAGGAGCTCTGGGGAGGTCCATCATAACTCAGAACAGGTGGTAAATCGAGGATTCCTTGTCTGTCTACTAAAATGGAATCCCATTTTTAAGGCTGTGTTCTCTTTGTGGAACTGAAATCTGTAGGGTGATATATTTTTTTTCCTGCCCTGGGTTTCTTTGAACTTTTGAAGTGGGATGTTAGCAGTTCTGCCCACAAAACCCTTCAGCGCTGCTCTTCAGCACATCCGCAAAGCCATGTTTTCTTGGGTTTGTGATCTCCGGTTGAGTGTCAGCTCCTTCATATGTAACTCAGTGCAAATCTTAAGTTCTCCAAAGGTCCATCAGACCATCACTGTATCTGAAGTAAGGAGAAATTCCCCGACGGTGAGAACAATTCACCAGGGGAACATTTTGCCTTCAGAAGTTGTGAGTGTTCCATCACTGGAGATTTTTTTCGAGAAGACACTGGAGATTCCATTGGTCTGAAATGGTCTAGGGCAGTGTTTCTCAACCTTGGAAGCTTGAAGATGGGTGGACTTCAACTCCCAGAATCCCCCAGCCAGCGGGGGATTCTGGGAGTTGAAGTCCACCCATCTTCAAGCTTCCAAGGTTGAGAAACACTGGTCTAGGGGCTCTCCTGTTTGGGGGTTGAACCAGAAGCTCTCCAAGGTCCCTTGTCAACTCTATGATTCTGAAGTCGTTCTTGCCACATGGGTGTGAGTTGATAATCTTCTTGTTTTCTTCTCTTGGTTTCTGTTCTTTCTCTAGTACACCTCCAGCATGAGAGCCAAATACCTCGCCACCAACCAGCCTCGGCCGGATTCTGGAAGCGTGCACTGAAAACGAGGACACCTGGAAAGTGAAAAAAAAAAAATGGAACGAAATGGGCCAACATTGCAAAAGTCTCTGTTGTCTTCGCAGTTCTATCCTGCTTTTCTCCCCGAGTCCAGGATCCAGCTCAGTTGCATTTCCTGCTGCTTCTTCCCTAGCTTGACCTGGCCCATGTCCATGTGAAGACACCTCCGTAGAAGCTTATTGCAGATTCTGGGCTCTGTTCCCTCGCAGTTCTCTCTCTACAGAGAGAGGGAACACACCTCCTCATGCTCATGTCCACGTGCTGAAGACCTCCTGGTCCTCTTGTGTTCCTTCGCTGTACAGGGAATACGCTTTTGATGCCCGGAAATGGTCAAGTTGACCATCTCCTCCCTAAGGCTTCTGTTTAACCCACCAGAAACGATTGGATGAACCAGATGACTTAAAACTGGATCACGGTCTGGAAGTGCTGTTGATGTGGCACGCTTGAAACTAAAGCCATCTTTAATGTCCGTTCTGCCATGAAGCTCGGAGATCTCTCAGCTTCTCCTCCAGATCCCTCTTCTTGGAGCTGCTGTAGAGGCATCTTCGTTTCTCCTGCCAGCATTGGTAGATCTCCAACCTGGGATCTTCGCAAGTCCTTGGTCCCTTCCCTATTACAACGTGGTCTGCTAATTTAACCCTTTGCGATTCTCGGATACCTCTACTGCAAGTTTACTCCTCGGTTTTACTATCTGGGTTGAAAGTCCTGGAGAGAAGGGAGAAGGCTTCCTGCACCAGCTTGTATGTGCTTGGATGTATGTGCTCGGTTTGCAGACACATACAAACACAGCCTTATATGAGCACACACTGTTTGTGCTCTGTCTGCCTTCCTCCTTTGTATCTGTCCTTCCCACCAGCTCCCATCAAACATCTCTTGAGCTGATGTGAAGTCATCAAACTGGAAACGATCACTCTTTCGGTGCCAAAATATTCCAGGAAAATATTTAAGGAGTGCTGTAGATTGGATGGGGAGGGCTGTGAAATATCAAATTTTGGGAGAAGGATTTGACACGTCAAGGAGATACCAGCAAAACTGAGCTTCTTCTCGAAGTTCAAAGGTCCTCCCAAGGTCCTCCTAAGTTAGACTTCTCCATGCTTATCATTTGGGCCTCTTTGGGGAGTTAGGACAGCCGAATCCCTGGAAGTGTTGATGTTAGATGGAGAAAGGAGAGTCATCACTGGTCCTGTATCCTTAAATCAGGAAGCAAAGATTTAAAAAAAATACTGTTATGGGAAGACACTTTTGAAGTTCAGGGCTGGAAGGGGGTCTCCAGATAGGCTCTCCCCTTAATTTGAAGGCCATCTGGGGACCAGTTCTTAACTTGTTGACAGTAAAGGTGAGCAGCAAATTGGGAGGAAGAACAGTTGCTGCAGGACACCTACTGTGTGAGATGATTAGGATAGTTGAATAGCTGCACCCTATTCTTATTTATCTCTTGGGTCTTCTCGTTCTGAAAGCACGGAGATTTCCTTTTCAGGTTTTGCACACTTGAGAGGAGGTTTTGCTTGCTTTCGCTCTTGAGAGATGCCTCCCCCCCCACACACACACACAATCACCTCCGCCATAATTGCTTGCTTGCTTTGAAAATTTAGCCTGTCCAAAGGCTCTGAAATCCTTAGATGCAGCTTGCAGCAGAACGAGGAGATACAAAAACCACTGTTAGGTCTTTCTTGAGCAACTAGGGTGACGTAAGCCATTATTTGTGTGTAAGTGCAGGGAGCCTACTCAGCTTCGCAATCTGATCTCTAGATCCCAGTCACGCAGCTCATCACCCAGTGGTGTTGGGACAGGCATTGGACCTACTTCTGACCAGGAAGGTATTTGTACAAAAATGAAACCTCCAAAAAAAAAAAAAATACATTCCTTCACAGACCACCTTTTGAAGCGTGCCCTTAAAAAAACAAAATTCAGTCTTCTGGATCATGCATAGGTGATCACAGATCTTCAGAAGGACATTCTTGGTAGCTCAGTTTGTGGAGAACAGGAAGCAGGAGAACCCCTTCCTGCTCCAGTCTTCTCCAGGCAGAAGAAAAAACATGAGCGGGATCATCTTAAGGAAGGAACCGGCAACGTAGGTTGGGATCATAACCACTATAGAAATTTGACTTTCTCCTGAGAAGTCGCCATCGCTTAGATGGTGAAGAAACTTCAGCTTGGGGGTGGTCCTGCACGAATGGAAGATGTCCCCCGCATTTTCCAACAAGCAGAAGACAACCTGGTGGAGAAGACCCAAGTTGTGAGATCTTGGTCGGGAGTTTGGCGCAGGGTGAATCTTCTCCAGGGACTTTGAACTCGGCTCAGCTTTTCAACTAACCGAGATACAGAATCATCTCAAACTCAAAACTATGGTGCGTGCTTCTATCGACGGGGGCAGGAGCCAACTGGGTGTGTGTTGGATGCACCCCCCCTCTGCACCCACCCGTGTAAATATGGATTGCTGAGGACGCCAAGAGCCCGTGCAGCTCTCGTGAGGCATGTCTGAATGGCTCTCTTTTCAGAAAATGTGAGTTGTGTTGCATGGACACTTGTTTGCCTTCAAAGAAAAGCCGGGGTTACTTTCCCCCGTCTTCTCCTTCGTGCCAAGCATCCGTGGCGACCATTTCGACTGCTAAGGGCTGCTCACCCGCTGGCTGTCCTCTCCTTCCAAACCAGCTTGTCCCAAGTTTTACCCCCTCCCCCTCCCCACTTCCTCCCTCAATTCTTGGCTTGGCAAAGAGCGTTGACCTTTGGCTGGCTCCGTGTCTTCATCAGGTCTTCTGCACCAGCTTCTTCGGCACCGTAGGCGAAAAACCCCACCAAATAGTTTATTTTCCTGTTTTCTTAGCTTTCTCTCTCTCTCTCTTTGGGTTTTTTTCTTTTTTGTTTTTTTTTTGTTTGTTTGTTTGCAAGTTAAAAACTCTCAGGATGGCGCCGTAGACTTTTCCGGCGATTTGCGTCAGGGGGAGGAACCATCCTTGTGGACTTTTTGGCTGAAGAAATTCAAGAGATGTTGAGTGGCAGGTCGCTAAGACTGCTTGGCCAGAACCTGAAGTAGGGGACAAGAGGTTGGAGTGGAAAAGCGGAGTCCTAAAACCCTTCCTTCCTTCCTTTTTTCCCCTTCCTTTCTTTCCTGAGAGCCATTGGCAAGGGAATCGGTTTTTCCCGCGACGAACATCACATGCCCTTTCTTGAATCCTAAAGGAAACTAGGGACCATCTGCAGCTTATGAGGCATCTCTCCACAATGTGACATGTACATAGCATGGGGATGGACTTCTCCCGCCCAACGTTGAAGACTGCATTGTAATTGTTTTAGGGTTTTTTTTTTTTTTTTTTTTTTTTAATCGAATCAAGACTTGGCTGTGAATTTATTTTTGTGTGTGCTGTCCAAAAAAAAAAAAAGTGTTGTGTTTTTGTATCCTATCTGTATAATATTAACTCACTTCGTTTTTGGATTTTCTTTGGCTTCTTCAGATGAGAAAAGGTTTTAAGGTGAAGAGAAAAAAAAATATTGATATTCATCCATGTAGACTTGAAGGTTAATTTCTTCTCGACCAGCCTCAATGCAACGAAACAAAACAACAAAAACACAAAAAAAGGAAATCTGAAGGGTGTGTGTGAATTAAATACCTCAGGTGTGTGGCCAGCTTTTAAACTGGAAGGAAGAGGAAGGAGCAGCTTAAACCTGGCCTAAACTTGGAACAGTTTTACTGAGGGCAAAATTTCTGGAGCATCACCGAAAATGTGTGCATTTCGCATGTGTGCGTTAAATTCAGTTCCTGCTCGACTCAGCACACTTGCCATGTAGATCTGTTGTGCTTGTTTATCTGTGGCCCATAAGGGACCCAAGATCTATAGTTTCCCCCAAAGCATGCTAGCGCTTCCTAAGATCTACTAACTAGGAAGTTGAGTAGTTGGGAATATCTGTTGGTGTTTCTCTTAGGATCCTTTGTGTGTTCAAGAAGGCCAAGATTGTGATCTCTTGGGTGGTCAGCTTGAGTAGAGAGGAAGGCCAGAAGATGGTGTGGGGTGCGATCTGTGTAGCCAGCAAGGCCAAGAAGAAGGTTGAATGATGGGTCTGGTCCATAGTTCAGTTTTGACCGTGGATGGAGGCCGTTGGGGCAGAAGGCAAGTCCCTTTTGGGTATGTCTGCTTTGACACTCACTTGACCAACTGCCCATTTCTTCTTTGAAAGACCGAGATCTAGGACTTAGTACATCAGGTCATGTCAAAAAGCTTCTTGCGGTGAAGGTTCTGGACATTGTTCAACCGTACCTGTGCCAAAAATAAAGTCTTTTAAAAGCCATAGCGATGAAACAAGGCTGGAGTTGTTCAACTTTGGTCCTTACCCCACCCTTTCTGAGCTGTTGCTTAAGAGCAGGTGCTCTATTGGCTGCTTCCCCCATCAATCAGGCATCTTCCTCCGGGAAGTATGAAGCTTAATTAAAGTGAGGAGGTCCAGTTCAGGCGTCTCAGATGAGGGACAATAGAGAAATGTGGATCGCAGCTTCCTGCAGCTTGCAAGCTCTTGTCTTCAAGAGTCCTTGAAGGATCTGGCTTGGACCACATTGGGTTAAAAAAAAGCCTTTTCTTCAGCAAAAAAAAAAAAATTGAGCCTTCCGCCTTCTGTTTTTGTCCTTCTTCATCCTGTAATTGATGGCCAAGTAGGTAGACAAGGACTCAAAAAAAACCCCATCTAGATCTCTGCTCATTTTTGAGGTGTGTTCCTCAGAGAGATGCTTCAGACCATGCATGATCACCAAAGTTCTTTTAAGAGTGAACCTCTCAGACCTGAAGGAATTTAGACAGGCCCAGAGTTAGATCTCTAGATCCTAGGTGTTGTGAGTATGTCATGGTGATGCATAGCTAGCTTTGAGATCCTTGGAACATCGATAACTGGAACCAGCTCCTCCACGTATCAAAGCAGGTTGTTGGCCAGGTCTTCTGGTCCACTGCTCAGTGGAAGGGCATATGCCTTGCAGGCAAGAGATCCAGTCCTTAATCATTTCCAAATGGAGCAGAAAACGTTACCACCAGGCATTGGTAAGAGGACCAAGTACTAAGTGCTTTGGTTCAATCTATGGCAGATGCTCCTGCTTGTAGCTAATGAGTTCTCTTTGAGAGAGGTGACTCCCTGTGCCACCAAGGACAGGTGCTGAGAAACTGATGGGACCTCTCTCCACCATCAGCTAATATGTAGTGGTGGGAGACCTCCCCATCCTTGTTAGTTAATCTTCAGATTTCCCCTGTAGACCAGGGGTCTCCAACCTTGGCAGCCTTAAAACTTGTGGACTTCAACTCTCAGAGTTCCTCAGCCAGCTTGGCTCTGGGAGTTGAAGTCCACAAGTCTTAAAGTTGCCAAGGTTGGAGACCCCTGCTGTAGACCATCTCCCAACCTCAGGGAGCTTCTGAGAGGGGGAACACGGTGCGCCTGGGACCAAACAGACACAGCGACACACTCAAGAGGCCAACCTTAGAACTTGTGTTAGCAGGGCCATTCCGTATCTTGGACCGCGGTAAGCAGGGCTGAACATTTTCTTACGCTTTTCAACAACGCAACAACCACAGCCACCAGCGGCAGCTGCTGGACTAGCGTCAGGCTGGTTCTTTGGTGCTTTGTGTATTCAACAACTACACTTTTGTCTCTATGCAAGGTGGGACGTTCCTCCTGTTTTCACCCCTCTCCTCTCTGGTAACCCAGATCCATCTCTCAGGCTTCTCCAATCTAGTTGGGGGTTGGGCTGACGTCTCCCTGAATCAACTCAGTTTTTCAGGGAGGTTGGATGGGGATTCTGGGCATTGTAATCCCTCGAGAGCTTCTGATTCCCAGGAATATTGGTGTTGCGGTCAAGAACTGGGCCCTGTTTTATTCTCTTTCCCCTACTTCAATCAATTTTGCGTTGAAGTCTCTCTTAGCAGGCTTGCCGATATTGTGGCTGCGTCTTTCATGTTTCGCCCCCAGAGCAAGCAAGCCCATTAAAACCCCAGTTACAAAGAATCCTGGTTTATTACCCATCCAAAATGCAGCCTAAATTGGGCAGGCAACGCCACCTCTTATGACGCAAGGGCCAAGCTTCACCTTCTGAATTCCTGCCTGCCCGTGAATTTGGTGAGTTTGGCGCTGGGGTCCGTTGGCAACCAGCAAATTGTATTTTCTCCTCTGTTCATTACAGACGCAAACCTGGGAAATCGATTGTAACTTTAATTCTGTCAATCTCCAATTTTTTAATTATTATTATTTGAGAGGTGTGGCAAATTCTACCAAGTCGAACTCCGAACTGGCGTTTTCAACCCGGGTTTTTTGCTTTAAACCACAATGGTTAATACAGCCTTCTACTTTTATGTATACATATATAATATATGTATATGAAATATATATAAATATAATTTTTTAAAGCCTTTAGACACGACTAGCTTCTTTCAGAGTTCTCCACCGGATACCCCTCCTCCGAAAAAAAAAACATTTTTGAAATTTCACGGGGGTTTAAATGGAGGGGGTGGGGTTTCAGCCTGATGACGATTATTTTTTAAAAAAACTTTTCTTTTGAATTTTTGGTTGATTTTTACGACATTGTACTGTAGCTGTTTTTTGTTTTGTTTTGAACTGGTTTGTGTTCTTTCTGTTCTGCAGATATTACAACAGAAATGATTCTAAATGTAATTCCTGTGGTTTCTATTCCGCTTGGGTTTCATGTTTTAAAATAAACAACTTTGAAAAGGCTCTGCTTTGGCTAATGAATGGTTTATTCCAGTGGTGAAATTCAATTTTTTTTACTACCGGTTCTGTGGGTGTGGCTTGGTGGGCGTGGCAGGGGAAGGATACTGCAAAATCTCCATTCCCACCCCACTCCAGGGGAAGGATACTGCAAAATCCCCACTCCCACCCCATTCCAGGGGAAGGATATTGCAAAATCTCCATTCTCACCCCATTCCAGGGGAAGGATACTGCAAAATCCCCATTCCCTCCCCACTCTTGGGGGAAGAATATCGCAAAATCTCCCATTCCCTCCCCACTCCTGGGGGAAGTATATTGCAAAATCTCCATTCCCACCCCGCTCTGGGGCCAGCCAGAGGTGGTATTTACCCGTTCTCTGAACTACTCAAAATTTCTGCTACCGGTTCTCCAGAACCTGTGAGAACCTGCTGGATTTCACCCGATTTATATTGTTCGCTGTTAGTGGCTTTTATCATTTGTCTGGTGGGTTGTACCTAGTCCTTCCACAAGGTGGCAGCACCTGTCTGCGTTTTCCATGGACAAAGGAGAACTCTCCATTGAAAATCAGATAGAATTAGCATACAGGTATTCCTCAATTTACGACCGTTTCTTTATGAAAAAAACCCCACACACTCATTTCTCACACTTGCGACCGCTGATCACGTGATCAAAATTCAGACGCTTGGCAGCTGGCTCGTATTTATGACGGTCACAGCCTCCCGGGGGGAGGGGTTGCGTGATTCCGTTTTGCGACCTCCCGACAAGCAAAGTCAAAGGGGAAGCAGGATCCACTTAACAACCATCTTACTAACTTAACAACTGCGGGGATTCACTTAGCAACGCGCAGCAAGAGTGGTGGTACAATGGGACAAAGCTCGCTTCGCAAATGTCTGGCTTAGCGTCAAGTCATTTCAGGGCTCAGTTGTAGTCGTAAATCGAGGACTACCTGTAAATTCCTCCATCGAGCTTTCAGATGTAGACTCCTAGAATCACAGAGGAGGAAGGGACCTTAGAGGTTTTCTAGTCCAACCCACTGCCCTTCCTGGGTGTCAAGCCTCTACTCACAAGCTAGGTTAGTTCTTATGATTTAGAACGGAGTTACAGAGTTGGAAGGAACCTTCTGGTCTTTCTCAAATTTGGCAACTTGAAGACTTGTGGACTTCAACTCCCAGAATTCCCCAGGAAGCAGAGAAAGCAATAAGTGGTCAAAAAAACAACGAGAAGAGCTTCAAGTAATTAATTAGCCAACAAATTCTTTTATTGAAAGCACAGAGAAGACACAGGCCACAGGCACTCTGGGGCAGTGATCAGGTTTAATTCCCTGAGAATATTAATCATTATTTCCCTCCCACACATTTTTCTTCTTTAATATATATATATATATGTATTTATAGCGAGAGTCACATAATATATATATATATATGTATGTATATGTACACTACTTTACAGAAAGCAACTTCCCAGATACTGGGATTTATAAATTACAGATAAGTGACAAACGACACAAAACTTTTTCCATTTGTTTGTTCTTTCAAAAGATCAGGAAAAAAAACAAACATTTTTCCTTTTTTTTTTTTGCTGATCCACAAGGAAACAAAAAAACACACTTTGAAACCCACCCTTGACAAAAATCACACAGGACTCAACGTTTTTCACACACACACACAAAAAGGCACAGTAAATAACACTGTTGCAATAAAATATTTACAAACACTACCCAGTATGGGCCTTTTTGTTGTTGTTGTTGTTGGTTTTTGTTTTTTATTTTTTATTTTTTTCATTTGCAAGGGAAGCTTTCGCCTCTCCGCCTCTGTCTTTGGGACCTGGGAAGAAAAAAAACTCATACGGCATTTTGCAGGAGAGTTAAATTCAACTCTTGCGGTGAAAATGCTACAGCCAAATCTCCCGGCCCAGAGACAGAGAAGTTTGCAGCGAAAGGAGACCATGTCCAATTTACCAGGGATCCCTCATTGCTTCTAACATCTTTATACTCCTTTTAAATTAATACATGAGTCATTCCTACCAACTGCAAAACGTTGAGCCTGGATGTTGCTACGATCACATCTCGATTTTACAGACCCTGATTCAACAGACTTTGGATTTAACAGACAATATCTGCATTTGGGTGGCTTCGGCAAACAACAGCTTGGTAAATCAGACCATGCGCATAGAATTTTTTTTTTTTTTTGTAAAGTACATGGGTATACGACATAAATATTATGAACATCGCGTAACATTCACGGGCGTGACATAACGTTGGGTTTAATGAACATTTGGCTTTTAACGGACACGGGTTCCTCCCAATTGGTCCATAAAATTAAAAGACTTACTTACAGTAAGTAAAATTAAATATGACTTAAATTACTTACTTAAATATTAATTCAGGTGGGGCCCTATGTCGTGAGCCAACATCTTGTGCTTTCCTGGGAACAAACCCCATTCAACAGGGTAGGATCTCCTCCTGAGTAAACTCCACAGAGGATTGCTCATTATATATATATAAATTATATTTAGTAGAATCAAAATAATTGCATCTTCAAAGGGTCTAAAATTCTGAATCTACATAGGCTTCCGTTGTCATTCTTACCGACATTTGTGCAGCAAGACAGAACTAGGAATACAGCAAAGTGAGTGTTTGCAATAGATAAATAGATAGATAGATAGATAGATAGATAGATAGATAGATAGATAGATACACGGTATATAAGAGGGAGGGCGGGAGAGGGAGAGATAGGAGAGAGAGAAAGAGATACACAGAGAAAGAGAGAGAGACAGAGATGAGAGAGAAAGAGAGATGGAGGGTGGGAGGAAGGGAGGGAGTGGGAGAGATAGGAGAGAGAGAAAGATGAGAGAGAGAGATACTGAGAGAGATGAGAGAGAGAGAGAGAGACAGATAGGAATTGAGGATTTCTGGAGCTGTAGCCTTCCAATCTGCTATCAACTCCTTGCTTACATTTGGTATTGAATATTGATTTAATTAAATTAAATCAGAATTAAATGCAACTACGCAACTACGGGTGCATTCCATAGTTCTGGACTTAGGTGCAGTTTTGCAATCCTTTGCCTGTTTACTCGTAAGAAGCCCACCAAAGCTTCTGTAAAGGCGATTGTTGAAGAGACCAGCTCTAAATGAATTTAGGGGAGAAAAAAAAAAATACCTCTCAGAGGAAAGTCTACAAACAGCACGAGGGAAAGGAACAAAAACACACACAGAGCAAATCAGCAAAAAAAAACCTTGTTTCCTATGTAAACCTTCATCTGAAAAATTACGCGGAGCCTGAAAAAGCAGGAAAGGGGTGGGGCGGGGGGGAAAGGTATGAAAAAAAATAGGAAAAACGATAGCCGATGGCCAAAAGTAGCTTTTTCTTCAAGGGGACGTCTGCTAGCTATGTTAGATTCCCACTCCAATAGTTCCCAGCCAGAAAAATGATTGGAACTGGAGTGCCACAAAGCTAAAGGATCCCAGCTGAAAAAGATCAGGTTTGGGATGGGAGGTGGGTATGTGGAAAAATCTGCAAAATGGCATCCTGGCTTTGATTACAATGCTGTGGAACGCCATCTTGTAGATCTTGGTAGCCTTAAACAGCCCAAACCACTATACAACCAGGCTAAGCGTTAGTCCGGTGTTTCTCAAAACTGGGCAACTTTTAAGACGAGTGGACTTCAACTCCTCAAATTCCCCAAAATTACGATGGGTGGACTTCAGCTCCCAGAATTCCCCAACCAGCATGCTTTAAAATGTGTGGACTTCAGCTCCCAGAATTCCCCAGCCAGCATGCTTTAAAATGTGTGGACTTCAGCTCCCAGAATTCCCCAACCAGCATGCTTTAAGATGCGTGGACTTCAGCTCCCAGAATTCCCCAGCCAGCATGCTTTAAGACGCGTGGACTTCGATTCCCAGAATTCCCCACCACCTAGCATGCTTTAAGCCCCATGGACTTCAGCTCCCAGAATTCCCCAGCCAGTACGCTTTACATGGAAAGTGGCTGGGGAATTCTGGGAATTGAAATCCACCCGTCTTAAAAGTTACGAGTTTGAGAAACGCTTACTGGACTTTTCTTTCAACCAGTTAAAATGGGGCAATCCCATACCTGCTTAGCATCTGCCACAATACGTGGTTTTAAAAGTGCTTAAGATTTGGCAGGTTGCACAGTGTGTTTTGGGCTTTTCACGGCTCGTGAGGAATGGAGGGGGGGTGGGATGGGCAGGGAAAGGATGCACCTCTCAAAATATTCTGGAGAAGGGCTGACTTTTTTCTGCAAAGAAACCTGCAGAGTTGCCTCTTCAGCAGGTGGCAGATAGGAAAGATCTTCTTAAACACAACCAGCCTTGAAGCTCTTACAGCAACTATATCACAATTGTTCTTGCATCGGGAGCTTCTAAAATATTTATACCCTGATAGTCACCGGGAGACGGACGCAGCGAGGACCACAAGACCACACAGCAGCCGGTGGAAACAGACACATACATACACTGTGAACTAACCACAGTAATTAGGAGATCATTGCTTCACAGCAAACGAAGGGCGCACGCATACAGACACGATCATAAAAAAAATACGGGTCCCGGAAGCTCTTCGGATACCGGAGAACTCGGGACGAGGTTAAAGGGACGTCGAGATCTTTAGTACACGACGTCGGGAGGACACCAAGGCGTATCCGGGTAGAGCAAGCAATGGATGGAGCGAAACCTAGAAGAAGAAGAAGAAGAAGAAAAAATACGGGTGTTGGGAGGAACGTCAAAGAAGGACACAGCCAGATCAGTATCAGCGTACAACTTGGGATCTAAACTGTAACGTCTTGGGGGGGGATGTGATTGCTTTGTGCGACCTTCTGATGAGCAACGTCAACGCGGAAGCCAGGTTCACTTAAGGACCGCCTTACTAGCTTAACAAAGGCAGCAAGGAAGGTCGCAAAAGGGGGCAAAGCTCCCTTAACAACCGTCTTGCTTAGCCATGGAAATTTTGGGCTCGGTTGCGGTCGTTAAGTCGAGGACTGCCTGTGTGGTGTGAAAGGCCACTGCAAATACCTGTGGATGCCCAAGAGGTTGCAGAACTAAATCTCACAATTTGGAAGTAAATCCTTTGAAGCCAGAGGGACTTCTGACAAAATCTATCTATCTGTCTGTCTATCTATCTATCTATCTATCTATCTATCTATCTATCTATCTATCTATCTATCATCTATCAATCTATCATCTATTATTTATCTATCATCTATCATCTGTCTATCTATCAATCATCTGTCTATCATTTATCTATCATCTGTCTATCAATCAATCTATCTATCTATCATCTATCTATCTATCTATCTATCTATCTATCTATCTATCTATCTATCTATCTATCTATCTATCTATCTATTGTCTCTTTCTCCCTCCCTCCCTCCATCATCCATCTATATCTATCTATCTATCTATCTATCTATCTATCTATCTATCTATCTATTATCTATCTATCTATCTATCTATCTATCTATCTATCTATCTCTCCCTCCCTCATCTCCATATCTATCTATCTATCTATCTATCTATCTATCTATCTATCTACTCTATCTCTATCTATCTATCTCTATCTATCTATCTATCTATCTATCATCTATCTATCTATCTATCTATATCTATCTATCTATCATCTCTATCTATCTATCTATCTATCTATCTATCTATCTATCTATCTATCTATCTATCTGCAAAGATTAGGGGGGTGGAAATATCGTTGATTTTCCTTTCTGTCATTCTAACCTCTTTCCTTCATACAGTGTAAATTTCAGCTAAATCAGACGACAAACAGATGTGATTCTTACCTGGAAGGATCTTCCTCCACCGAGAAAGCCCCCTTCATATGGATGGAATTCCTCTTGTTTTCAAACATCCCATAACTCAAAGTGACCTTGGGAAAAAGTGAAAAAAAATTGCAAGACTGAGCTACAAAGGCAGCAAAGAGGCGCTCCTTTTTAAAACAGTTGTTGGAATTGAGTATGTCTAGTTTAATGAAAAGAAGGACTAGGGGAGACATGATAGCAGTCTTCCAATATCTCAGGGGCTGCCCCAAAGAAGAGGGAGTCAATCTCTTCTCCAAAGCACCTGAGGGCAGGACAAGAAGCAATGGGTGGAAACTAATCAAGGAGAGAAGCAACTTAGGAGAAATTTCCTGACAGTGAGGACAATTAACCAGTGGAACAACTTGCCTCCAGAAGTTATGGGTGCTCCACCACTGGAGATTTTTAAGAAGAGACCAGATAGCCACTATCTGAAATGGGATAGGTCTCTTGCCGGAGCAGGGGGTTGGACTAGAAGACCTCCAAGGTCCCTTCCAACCCAAAATATCAATTCATTAGAACATTTATTTGTGCGTGGGGGTGGGGAGAGATGAGGATCTCCTGGCCAACTTTGTAGCCTTCCTCCCAGGATGATTTCAGCTGGGGTAAGTTTGACCCAGATTCCCAACTTCTGAACGTCTGCATTTTTAAAGCTTTGTTTCTGGGCCTGGGTGACTTAAATCCTTTAGCGTTTTTACCTGCTTATGGATCTCGGATTTGGGCACTTGATGGAGATTCTCGAGATGCGAGTGGAAAAGATTACTTCGGATCAGTTTCACCCCCAGGACAGACTCTATGATGTACCCAATGGTGCAATCATCAGGGAGGCGAATCTTTTCCGCGGTGCTCATGAAGTGCCCACCGCTGGAGAGGGAGAGAGAGAAAAGGACGAGAATTGGAGAAGAGTCAGAAAAAAATAGGTTTTATTATTATTCCGCCTGTTCCCCATTTGAAAACCCAAAAACTCTAACATTAAAAGCCCTCACGTTTATATCTGTGTATGTGTAAGTGCGAACACAATTCGTTAATGTGGTTTTCCAACTTGGTGGGAATCTCAGGTGTCGCATTCAGCCGTGACTTGCTAAGCACAATTGGGTCTCCTAAGAGGTTAAACCCAGAGCGTAGGGAAATTTGGAAAATTAAGGGGGAAACTTGCTAAAACTTTGGTGTCCCAGGAAGCAACTTGCTTTATACTTTTAAGAAACGGCCTTCCACATCAAAGATGCTAAAAAGTAGCCCATAAATATTATGGAGTTTGATCTGTAAGCCACCATTGAAATGTGTCAGGGATGATTGATATGCATACCTTGCTTATTTTTAATCCTCCAGCTTCCATATTGCAACTACTCTGCATTACTATTAATCTTCTCATCGTTCCTATCACCCATCTCCTCCCACTTATGACTGCATGACTGTAACTTGTTGCTGTATCCTTACGATTTATATTGATTGTTTCCTAGTATGATTCGATTGCTTATTTGTACTCTATGACTATCATTAAGTGTTGTACCTTATGATTCTTGACGAATGTATCTTGTCTTTTTATGTACACTGAGAACATGTGCACCAAAAACAAATTCCTTGTGTGTCCAATCATACTTGGCCAATAAAGAATTCTATTCTACTTTACACTCAACCAAAAGTAGTCTCTTACCTGGCCCAAGGGGTCATCTTCAGTGCCAGACCACGACTGATGCAGAAACCAGCACCACCAGTGGCAAACCAGAAGTGGACCGGATGCTGTGGGATGAGAAGAATCAAGAGATGAAGACTCAAGAAGGGTCTTCTTTGACACAGAAGAGCACATGGAGTCAAAGCTTTGGCCAACATCCCAGAGAAAGTTGGGACCCAGAGAGAGAATCCCATCCAAGGTCTTCTCCAAGAAATGGGTGACCAGGAGAGTCCCTTCCTTCAGAAGATGCGCATGGACAACCCTGAATGTTCACCACCAAGTCCCCTCATTCTCCTTGTTGGCTTACCATCTTGTTCTCGCTGATTCTCTCGGTGGCCTGGATGGGCCTGTCCAGACTGGGTTTTCCAATGTAGATATCCTGCGTGTGAGCATAGCTGGAGAGCAATTTGACCAACATCCGGACATTCACGTAATTATCATCGTCCACGTGGCAAAACCACCTAATGCAAGGATGAAAACAAGACTGGATTAGGTCAGGAACCAGGGAATTCAAAGATGCTTAAATCACTGATCTCTGATCTATTAGGACACCAACTCAAGAACTTTAGCCTTTAAGCATTTTAACTGACCCTCAGTGGGCAGGATCACCATATTCAAGGAGAATATGTCCTTCAAGAAGGACAAAGGAGAAGAATTCAGTCCTCCATTTAAGTGTTGAACTTGCGTGGATCAAGGGGATGTCCTACACCTGAACTATCTTCCCTTCCAGAAGAAGGGTATCCAGATCCTACAGCTTTGGAAACCACGGCTTTGAATCTCCCTCCCCAACCACCCTCTTCTCTGCTCTTACTTTCGTCCGGATTCGATGAACTTGTCGTATTCCACCGCCATCTTGCAGGATAAGGCTTGGCGACTGTGCGCAGAAGAACAATTGGTGTTGATGACGTTTCCTAAAGAGAGACAAGGGGGGAAAAAAATATTCAATTGACTTAAAAGACAAAGTTACTACAACTGTATTCAAAAATCCGTAACATGAGAAGGATCTTCATTAGGCCCAGCAAAGGGGATGCTTTTCAAACGTTTTGCATCCTCTTTGAGGACATTGTGGTGTTCCTCAAAACAGTGATGTCCAACTATGGATATTTTTCCCGCCTACGGACCCATTTGGTTTATGATGTTCTCCATTATCCTGCATCTATCAATCCATCTTGACCATCTAGATCTCAGCTAGGGGTTTGATCCAGCCCTGTGATCAAGTTCCTCATCCCTGGATCAGAACCCTACAAGATCACTTCAAGTTCTCATACTGTATTGAGCTTATTAGCTCAATATTCAGGCACGGGACATCCTGCTGAAAATTTCAGGCTGTAAGTAGGAAAGTTCAACCAGAAGGTGGGTGGAGAAACAGGCAACCATCACACCTGTCCAAGGATTTTGATACCTTTAGAGTCACACTTCCCTTGAGGAATTGGGAATATCTCCCAATTCCTCAAAACCAGAAGATGACTTGAGTAACCAACAAGAAAACCATCCTTGATAGTAGACCCAAAGTTGCTTTGCCAAAAGGCAACTGGACTTTCTTGATTTCTTCCTTGAACACTTTTCACTTCTCATCTGAAGGAGCTTCTTGGATGAGAAGCAAAAGAAGAAAAAAAACCCAATAAAGTTCAGTTGCCTTTGATAAAGCACCTTTGGGACAACCATGACCTGGATGGTGGAGAATCTCCATGTCTTTATAGTAGCTAAAGCTTCAAGCTGATTCCCGGAATATTTCCTCCCCAAAGGAGCAACCTTCTGCAGATGTTTAACTATTGGCCAAGACAAACTCAGATGCATTGTCTTCTTGTTGACCAAATGGAAGTCCCTTTGTTCCCAGCCTTAACTCAGCCAAGTGTTAACTCAGAAAGGAAAAACGTGGGAAGTGGAACTGAAAACTGGATCTTTCCCAGCCCCCTTTTAACAGGGGGAGAAGTCCTTGTCCCGCTTATTCATGCCAATCTTTTCTCATCATTTGCCACCTGCTACTCCTTTGGCTGTCTGGAGGGGAATCAATTGAAGGCATGAATAGAGCCCATTAGCATCAGAAGAATAGGAGGGCCTGGGAGGAGGAGAGGCGGGGAGGGGAGGGGGTCTCATTAAACACTCACTGAGTAAGTATCCACCTTCTCCCCTCATCCCCTCGGGAAAGTTAATCGCCACATTCCCTCGGAATCCCACCATTAGGGTCTGTAAGAAAGGGGCATTTTCGACACCTGCCCAAAGAGGAAATCCATCAACTCACCCATTCTCTGCTTGAGTTCTTGGTCTTCGCCATCGGTGAAGATGTAGGTCTAAAAAGGAGGGGAGGGGAGGGGAAAATATTTAGGAATGTGCTGCTTTCAATCATGTCAAGCCGACGACGTATTAGGGCATCGAGGGTTACAAATCTAAGATTGCATTCATTCAAATCCCCCATGCAAATTGCAGCCGTTTGATGGAGATTTGCATAAGCATTCTGTTGCATAAATCATGGCTTGAAGTTTATAGAGCGGGGTGCAAACCAGGCTTGGGATGTTTTTGGGTAAACGTTGTTTTAAGCCAAGCTGTTTTGGTGCCTCTGCCCCCCGCCCCCACCCCTCCCACTGTAAGCGTTCGGGTCACCAGGTTGAGTTCGCTGATATTATTTCAGGGAGATCTCAAGTTTTTGCACAAAGGCCCAGGAGAAGTTTTTTTGGGGAAAAAAAAAAAGATAAAAGCGGAAAATAAACCCAGCCTGGAGCACAAGCTTCATTTGCATTGCAAAGAGATTATTGATTAAACACTTCAAAAAGCCAGGGAAGGTCAGGAGAAAAAAATGAAGAGGTGGGTGCCTTCGCCAGGTGACTGTTCACCTGTCCATCTGTTGCCTTTGGAATATTGCATTGAGGATTTGCATTAATTGGGGGATTCGGGCACGGCACACCTGCTGTGGTTCCCCCAACCCTTCCAAGGCCTGCCTGCTTCCCCACCTTCTGGGTTCTTCTGTCCATTAAGCTGCTGTGATCACACCACAAATCCAGGGGTTGCCAACTCTGGTCTTCACCCTCCACCCACACCTGCCCCTTAGGCCCTGCTGATAACGGGTGGCAGCACCACCCCTCCTTGCCTGGAAGTGGTTCGCCTCCAACGGCCACCTGAACAGAAGCCAAAACGGGCGAAGGCCGCCCCGCCCTGCCATCTCCACCACCTGCCTGGCTGCACTTTCTTATTGACAGAGGGAGGGAGGGAGGGCCTGGCATCTGCTGCCTGTCTGGGAGGGCTGGCGGCCTGGGGGGTGGTAGTGGTGGTGGTGGCAAGGAGTGGGGATTGTTCAGCATCTGGTTGGGAGAGACGAGAGGAAGGAAGGAAGGAAGGAAGGAAGGAAGGAAGGAAGGAAGGAAGGAAGGAAGGAAGGAGAGAAAGAAAGAAAGAAGGAAGGAGAAAAAGAAAGAAAAAGAAGGAAGGAAGGAGAAAAAGATAAAAGGAAGGAAGGAAGGATGGATGGAAGGAGAAAAAGAAAGAAAAGGAAGGAAGGAAAAAGGAAAAGGAATGAAAGAAAGGAGAAAAAAGGAAGGAAGGAGAAAAAGAAAAAGGAAGGAAGGAGAAAAAGAAAGAAAAGGAAGGAAGAAGGAAGAAAAGGAAGGAAGGAAGGACAGAAGGAACGGGGAGGGAGGGAGGAAAAGAAAAAGAAGGAAGGAGAAAAAGAAAAAGAAAAAGGAAGGAAGAAAGGAAAGAAGAAGGAAAAGGAAGGAAGGAAGGAAAAGAAAGGAAGGAAGGAAGGAGGAGAAAAAGAGAGAAAGAAAGAAGGAAGGAAGGAAGGAGAAAAAGAAAGAAAAGGAAGGAAGGAAGGAGAAAAAGAAAGAAAAGGAAGGAAGGAAGGATGGACGGAAGGAGAAAAAAAAGAAAAGGAAGGAAGGAAGGAAAATGGAAAAGGAATGAAAGAAGGAGAAAAAAGGAAGGAAGGAGAAAAAAGAGAAAAAGGAAGGAAGGAGAAAAAGAGAAGAAAAGGAAGGAAGGGAAGAAAAGGAAGGACGGAAGGACAGAAGGAACGGGAGGGAGGAGGAAGAAAAAGAAAAGAAGGAAGGAGAAAAAGAAAAAGAAAAAAAGAAAAAGGAAGGAAGGAAAAGGAGGAAGGAAGAAGGAAGGAAGGAAGGAAGGAAGGAAGAAGAAAGAAAGAAAGAAGAAAGAAAGAAGAAAGAAAGAAAAGAAAGAAAGAAAAGTTAAGTTGCTCTCTCTAACTTGGTCCATGGGGTATTCTTCCCCCCCCCATCCCTCGTTCCCATTCCATTTAAAGAACAAAAAAAAAAAGTTTTCCGCCAAAGGAAGCTGAAGGGATTTTGAACAATAGTCCTGCAGCCAACTTAAGGCAAGAGGGGAGGCTGGAACTTGCTCTCAATTAGCATACAGCTGGATTGGTTAACCAGAGGGAGGCCAGGGATGTTTGGGAAGGGTGACTACAGCCAAAAACTTGGTTTAATCGCCCGAGACAAAGAGCAAAGAAACAGGGGAGACTCACAGAGTAGGAAAACAAAAGAGAAGTCCCTCCCCTCCTCCTCCTCCTCTCTTCCCCCCACCCCCCGCCCATCCTGGCCCTTTGTAAAAGACCCTCAATGCCCCGTCAAGACTTCGTCCCTGCAGATTCAGAGGTCAACCCCTATGATTTATAACGTGTCTTTCCATTAAACAAAAAAAACAACCCCATAAGTATGTGCAGGAAAAGAAACACAGAAAAGTTTATTGTCCTACAAACCGAGATAATTGTGCTGCGCCACCGTCTTGAAATAAACCATAAAACTAAACATAAACCACCGTTTGCGTGTTTGAAAGAAATTGCAAAGTCAGCAAATTTTGCACCCGGTGTCCAGCCAGGGGACAAGTAGCAGTAACCTCTCTTTACCTCTCTGGCCACAAACGGTTGCATCCTCCCCTCCCAACATTTATGCCTCCCGGTTGATCCCTGGCATTTTTCAGAGAAGCAGCTGGGGTATAAAGAAAATAAAACTTTTTTATAAAAAAAAATCAACAACAACCATGGCAGGCATGTGGATGAAGGCCTGGTTCATCCCCGCCTTCGTTCCATCTTTGCTTTTTTTGGCCAGGTAAGGTAAGCCATGAAGGTTCAGGTTAAGTCCTCAGCAGGACTACCCCTGGCTACAAAACTCCAGAAGGCAGCCGAACTCCTTGGCTCCCCTTGTGGCCATCTGGAGTTTTGCGTCTAAGTCCAGTAGGCCTAGTCAAGGATTAATAGCAATAACAATAGCATTTAGACTTATATACCGCTTCACGGTGCTTTCCAGCCCTCTCTAAGCGGTTTACAGAGTCAGCCTCTTGCCCCCCAACAATCTGGGTTCTCATTTTACCCACCTTGGGAAGGATGGAAGGCTGAGTCAACCTTGAGCCTGGTGAGATTCGAACTGCCAAATTGCAGGCAGCCGGCAGGCAGCAGAAGGAGCCTGCAGTACTGCATTCTGACCACTGCGCCACCATGGCCCTTCCTTCCTTCCTTCCTTCCTTCCTTCCTTCCTTCCTTCCTTCCTTCCCTCCCTCCCTCCCTCCCTCCCTTCCGTCCTTCCCACTTAGCACTTAGACTTATATACCGCTTTACAGTGCTTTTACAGCCCTCTCTAAGCGGTTTACAGAGTCAGCCTCTTGCCCCCCAACAATCTGGGTCCTCATTTTACCCACCTTGGGAAGGATGGAAGGATGAGTCCACCTTGAGCCTGGTGAGAATCGAACTGTCGAACTGCAGCTAGCAGTCAGCTGACGTAGCCTGCAGTACTGCACTCTAACCACTGTGCCACTTCGGCTCTTTAAACCGCCTTCCTGGTTATTTCAGCGTTTCTCGAAGGAAGCAACCGGGGTTTAAGGGCAAGAGGAGGACCAGGACTTCACTGGAATCGTGGCCGGCCTGCTAACCAGAAAAGGCCAGATTTTGCTGAAAACCCTTGAACGGGAATTTCATAAAAAAAAAGAAAGGAAAGGAAAGAGGGGGAGGGAAAAACCCATCATATTTACTAGATTAGATCAGGCCTGCCATCGCTAGCAACTCCGCACCCAAAAATAGCCTTGTGCTCATCCACCGCCTGCTAAAAATAACCCAAAGGGAGACCATTATATTTTCATTTGATTAATGCCCAGGCTGCTTATCCGGAAGATGCCAAGAATCAAGCCAACGCCTCTTCTTGGAAGCAGGAGAAGCCCAGCTGAGCTGCTCCGACAGGAAGAGAACCCCGCCTTGGCGAGAGGCCTCCAGAAAACTGGACTTCCCTCCCCAGAAACTCTGAAGGTCCTGAAATGATGGAACTGCCCAGAAACTTCCCCTTTTGAGGAGACGCATGATGGTGACAATCGGAACTTGTCTCTAGAAGTTGTGAAGGTTTTTCTAAAGAAGAGATTAGACAACCATTTGTCTGAAATGGTGTAGGGTCTCCTGCTTGAGCAGCGGGCTGGACTAGAAGACCTCCAAGGTCCCTTCCAACTCTGCTATTCTGTTATTCTCCACATGTGTACCAAGATGCTACACCAGAGTCAACCCTTGGTCAACCTCTGTCAGGCACTGAAGACCAAATGCCGGTGAAGATTCAATGAAACTGCTTTATTGCTAAAAGCCTCCGCGCAGGAATCTTCTCAACTTAACAGTAGACACGTGCTTGGAATTAGATAGGGTTCAAGGGCACTCAAGGTGGCCGGACTTAGTTCGCTTGTGGCTACTCGGGGATTCTAGGCCGATTCCTCTTTTAACTCCGCCCTCAGCTTCTGCCACTCCTTCTCCTACACCATCCATCTTCTGTAGATCTTCCAACCCTGCTTGGAAGAGCAACGGTGTCAGCACTTCAAGCTGCATTTACTCTAGTGCTGACATAAGAAGGAGAAGTGGAGGCGTCTGGAAAGGGGCGTTTGACTTTTCACCTACTTATTTTCCCTGGAGATAATATCCCCTAGGAGATGGGATGGGAGGGGGGAAATTCCTTTGAGCTGGAGCAGTAGATTCGGGGTAGAATGACTTGGAAGATAGCCAATGAGTGCAGAGGAGTGGGGAAAGGAAAAGGAGGGTTTTGGGTCTGGAAGTCACTGTTGGCTTCGATGGAGTCGGATTTTAGAATGCCGTGCTTAATAAATAGGAGTTTTCCTTCAAAGACTTCGTTTGAAATGCAATTTATTTGAGACGACCTCGAAACCTGACAGACGGTGTCCCACCAAACAGGGTCGGTTCCCTTTTAAGCAAGGCGACTTTCCCATGTGGAACTTGCGGTCTCCCGCTGAAGTTCTCCCCCCCGTTCCAGAGATACCACCAGACATGGCCGCTCTTGCTTCCTTGTCTCTCTCAAAGAAGAAGGGGAAACCTTGCAAATCAAAGGAGGGGAAAAGACGGTTTCTCTGCCTAGCTTGACTTTGGAGCCTTCATTGTCCAAGCATCCCAGCTTGGGGGATAGACAGGAAACCGCATTGTTTCCAAAAGGCTGCAGTTGAAAGAAACACAGGATGTATGGAGTCCTGGAGAACAATAGCCGAGTCCCATCAGAAAACAACCCAGCCGGTCTCGCCAGATCAGGGTTTGGGAATGGGGATCCAGGATCCCCCAGAAATAAAGACCACGAGATGGTCCTTCAGTTGGGGAGGCCCCCATCGGTGGTCAGTGGAAGTTCTCTTCTCTTTACCCTAATTTCCCCCGTGCTTTCGTGACTCATTTCCCCTTCCTGTTCACCCAAAAGGAGCCCTGTAAAATGCAAAAAAAAAAAAAAACCCACATTTTCCCAGATGTTGGGGTAGGGGATCCTAGAAAAAGCCAACCGGTTGGGGCCTGGGGGGGGGGAAAGAGAGGCCTCCCCACCTTTCCTGCCGGTGCCCTTGGCAGGAACCTCTCTGGAAAACGGCCCTTTCGAGGGCACAAGATTGCAGAGTTTTGCATCAAACGCAACACCCACAGAGAAACACATACATCACGTCTGCTGACCTTTGCACCAACAGCAATCTGATTTTTTTTTTAAGGAACTGTAATAAAGGCTGGTGAGACAATTAACCCCTTGTCTTCCTTCAGAACTTTGCAAGTTGGTCTTCTTGGGGGGAAAAAAATGGAGCCAAGAAACCTCCTGTTTTAGCAAGTTTTCTCCGGCTTTGCTAACCTGGTTTGTTGGTTTGTTTTTAAACCTGGGTTCTTATTCTCCTCCGTCCGCCGGATGCCCTGGTTTATTATGACCTTCAACTGATCTGCTCAACTCAAGGAGACCTTCTCCCCTTCTCTTAAGGCAGTTTTTCTCAACCTTGGTAGCTTGAAGATGGGTGGACTTCAACTCCCAGAATCCCCCAGCCTGGGGGATTCTGGGAGTTGAAGTCCGCCCATCTTCAAGCTTCCAAGGTTGAGAAACACTGTCTTAAGGGCTTCTGGAGTTATAGAAAATAATTTGGGGTCTCTGAATGAAGCTCTTCGGAAGAACGGAGCAACCCAGCGGAAACGGGTCATAGGAAGAAATATCCGTTTATCCATTTCACATTTATGTACAAGAAAGAAACCCAGGCGGTCCTTGACGTACGAGAGCTCGTTTAGTGACCAGTTACAGCGGTGCTGGGAAAAAAGGATCGTTTTTCACACTTACGACCGTTGTTGCAGCATCCCTAACAGTCACCATAACCCCCCCCCCCTCAAATCTTTGCAAAGGCAGGAGACTTTGGCTCTCCCCACACCCCACCCCCAAAATCCAGCTGAAGCCATAGCCAAATGACCCAAACTACTCGGCCGGCACTGCCAACGCAGCCAGCTGAGTCCTCCACCTGTGTTTGGAGTATAAACAGTAAGCCAAGCCGTGTTTATACTGTACACAGAAGCCATCGGGGGTGGGGTGGGGTTTAAGGGGGGGGTGCGTGCCGCAGACTGCACTGCGGCACGCACCCCAGCCTGCCTGCCTGCCTCTGCCTGTCTGCTCCAGGGTAGATATTCTAGCCAAGGGGCGGGAAAAATTGGGCGTTGGAATGCGCTGGTCTGAAAACAATGCCCCCCCCCCCGCCACCCCCCCCACAAGAAGGAGAAAAAAAAAAACAAGAGATCCTGCAAGAAAGCGGCTCGCAAATCCGGAACTGAAGGGACAAAAGGATTGGTTTCTTATTTTTATTTATTTTTATTTTTTATTTTTATTTATTTGATTTATATGCCGCCCTTCTCCGGAGACTCAGGGCGGCTTACAATGCGCTAAGCAATAGCCTTCATCCTTTTGTATATTTTATACAAAGTCAGCTTATTGCCCCCACAAACCGGGTCCTCATTTTACCCACCTTAGAAAGGATGGAAGGCTGAGTCAACCTTGAGTCTGGTGAGAATTGAACTCGCAGTAATTGCAGGCAGCTGGATGTTAAATGCTGCCTTAGTAGGAGGCATTAGCCTCCTACACCACTCAGGCTCCTTATGATGAGGCCAAGTGTATGTGAGGGCAGGTGCGTTGGCAAGTCCGTTTGCCACCCCCCCTCCCCAACCTATGTATGAAGGAGCCTATGTCAAACATTCACGCCAGTAGAGTCCTTCGGAGCTCAAGCTGCTAGTCCTCATGTTTCGGGAAGAGGCTGCAGCCCCCAAAGAGGTTGCTAAGCAAGCATGTCCCTGATTTCACAGCCCCCCCTCTCTTTTTTTTGCCAGGATTGTTAAGCGAACCATTGAATTGTGCCGGAAGGGAAGGGAAGGGAAGGAAAGGAAAGGAAAGGAAAGGAAAGGAAAGGAAAGGAAAGGAAAGGAAAGGAAAGGAAAGGAAAGAAGATAAAAGTGGGAGAAAGATAGATGAAAGAAGAAGGAAGAAGGAAGGAATAAAGGCAGGAAAAGAAAGAAGGAAAAAGAAAGAGAGATAGAAAGGAAAAGAAAAGAAAAGGGGAGAGAAAGTGTGAGAGAGAGGAAGGAAGGAAGGGAGGAAGGACGGAAGGAAGGAAGGAATTTCTATTTGGAGACACTTTAAGGAGCAAATCTGAACTTTCCAGGGATGTAAGTGTGCTCATTTTTTAAAAGTTTGCTTTGCTCTTCTCTAAGGAGAAAAGCAAACACTTGGCCCATCCACTTGGATCCTTTTGAGAGGCTTCATCATCCCCAAGAAATGTTTTTGCAGAACTTCATCATGGGCATTTTGCTGGCAAGCGCCTCTGCCAGCTCAGGTCATGGCATAGCCCAGCCCTGGCTGCAGAAACGCCTGGCCACCCACCACCTTCCTTGGGAAGGGAGGACCTCCTGGCTCTCAGCTCCTAATGCCAGGAGGAGGATCGGTTTTCTTGTGTGATCCTGTTGGGGCAAAGTTTTCACCGCATCAGGAATTTGGCAAGGGAGCTTCCCGCCACTTTCCTGGTTCGCCCCAGTTCCTCTCTCTGGCTGGCCAAGTTTTTAAGCTCTGAATTAGCTGTCAGAAGTTATTTCTCCATGATGGAGGAGGAGGGGGAGGAGGAGGAGGAGGAGGAGGAGGAGGAGGAGGAGGAGGAGGAGGAGGAAGGAGGAAGGAGGAAAGAGGAGGACTGTTGGGGTTTTTAGTCCTCTCTGAGCTTGGCTGTTTTCTTGCAGAAGTTTCATTACCTAACTAGGGAACATCATCAGTACTAGAAGGGAGTGGGGTTTGCAGGGAGGAGGAGGAGGAGGAGGAGGAGGAGGAGGAGGAGGAGGAGGAGGAGGAGGAGGAGGAGGAAGGGAAACCATCCTCTTCCTGTTTGTAGACAGGGGAGGAGATGGATGGATAGATAGATAGATAGAGAGAGAGAGAGAGAGAGAGAGAGAGAGAGAGAGAGAGAGAGAGAGAGAGATATGATAGACAAACAGACAGACATAGACATAGACATAGGGATGGATGGATGGATGGATGGATGATCAATAGACAATAAATACAGAGATATAGATACATACAGAGTTGGATGGATGGATGGAGATATAGAACGATATAGGTTCTATCTACCAGAATCTCGACCACTAAGTAAGTCTGCTCTTAAGAGAGTCAACCTGATTTTACACCCTTTTTTGTTATGCTTGTTAAGTGAATCCTGCTACATTTTTTTAAAAAAATCCTCTTGCAAACTCCTCTAAAAAGTTCAAGATTTTCAGGTCTGCCTTTCCATCCTTACTATCCCTGTTATCATCCCTATCATCATCATCATCATCAACTTGACTTTTCTAAACGTCACAGTATTCAAATTCTAAAATGCCAATGCCACTATCCAAACAGGCCTGGGATTAAATAATAATAATAATAAAATAATAATAATAGCACCCGGAGGTAGAGTGGATCTTCCTGTCTAACCTATCAATTCAACTCCTCAAGATATCTTGAAAGATACCCGCCATCGGCCTTTCCTTCTTAGAAGGAAAACCTTTTCTTTTCTGTCAACTTGACCAAAGATTTTTTTGTGCCACCAGTCTTCTTCCTCGTCTGCTGGCTGATTTTGCGGTTTTGCAGAACTGCTCCCTGCAGAGACTTCTGCCTAACAGCTCAAGCTTCAACCACAGGAAGGAAGAACGTAAGCTGAGGTTCCACTTCTTGTAATAACTAACTGTTTTCGAAGCGCTCGGAGCAACCGAAAAGGAAGATAACTTTTAAAAGACTTAAACAGGAAAGGTTGCAGCACAGACAATGCATTTTTTTTGCCTCGAGCCCAAAGCCCATCTGGCTTTGCACACCTTGCAAACTGCAAATGCTGTTAGCTGCTCTGACCATCCCTCATCTCGACATCTGCTAAGTAACTTAACACAGCACACGTTTTTCTTTCATGCCTACTTGTGGACCAAAGGAAGGAAACTCTGGCTAATTTCACCCATTCAGCACAAAAACACGGGCTCATCCCACCCTCCGCCATCCCAGTCTCAAGTCTGCACATAAAACACTCGGTGTTTGTTCTGAATGGTTGCAATGGGGAATCCTGGTGAAACTAACAAGGTTTGCTTGATGCTGGTTAGTTTCTCCAGAAGGATCAGAAAAGAGGCTGCATTCCCACATTGGGAATTGCTTAAGCCACGATTTTCTTTGTGGTTTGCAGAACAAGTCATAGGGACAATCCAAGGTTTAGGAAGCCCAATTCCAGTTGGCCCTGATGAAGCAAAACAAATGAAGCATGAGATAATAGATTAAGGATGTGCGGTCCAGGTGGAAAACTGTGTTAACCTACAAGGGCAAGCTATTTAATATTTAACCATCAAATAAGGATGACTCCTGCCTGGTAATGATCTGTGCCTTAAAAGAAGGGGAGGAAAGATTGATTTACCAGGGTGGGTGGGTGGGGGGAATTTCAGGGAAGACGATACCCGTCACAGATGGCAGCGCCTCGGGAATTTCCAAAGCGCCTCAAAAATCTCCACCTTCTCAGTCTGAAAAGACCCAAAAGAGGAAGAACTGAGATAAAAAAAAAAACAGAAGCTCAGCTCGACGAGAAGGAGTTCTTTTGATGCTTAACTGCAGGCCCTTTGCAAAATGCAGCAGAGGTCAAAAGTTTTGAGTCTTGTTTGGCAATCTTTGAACTGGCTGGAGATGATGCTTTTCCTGAACGCAGATGGGGGCACGGAGCACGCTTCTGCTTCCCCAAAATTGGCCACAGGCTGGGCAGCGTTCAGATGTTCTTAACCCATGGATTTTGGGGGATCCGTGAAAAAGTGACCTGCGACTTTCATCCACACACACACACACCCCAGTGCTGAGAGAAACATCTGGATCTGGTTTCTCAACCTGGGACACTGAAAGATGGAGGGGAGGGAACAACTCCCAGAATTCCCCATCCAGCTATGTTTGTTAAGACTTCAACAAGCATATCTGGCTGGGGAATTCTGGGCTTAGATTAGAGTTGGAAGGGACCTTGTAGGTCATCTAGTCCAACCTTCCCCCCCACCTACCCAGGCAGGAGATCCTGCCTACATCATTTCTGACAAATGCCAGTCCAGTCTGGGAATTGAAATACATCCGTCTTCCAGTTATCCGGGGTTGAGAAACACTGTGTTAGAGGAAAAATCAAAACCAGATAGGGGAAAAAACTCAGCCTCTCATTGATGGGCGCAGGTAAGGGGCCTGGAGAGAGAGAATGAAAGATCCCAGCTTCATTAAAGTAAGAGCCTTGGTGGCGCCAGCAGACTAAAGTACTGTTAAGTAGCACCAGCTGCCTGCAATTACTGCGAGTTCGAATCTCACCAGGCTCAAGGTTGACTCAGCCTTCCATCCTTCCGAGGAAGGTAAAATGAGGACCCGGATTGTGGAGGCAATAAGCTGACTTTGTATGAAAAAGATCACTACTTAGGGGGGGCCGAAAGCCCTACTAAGCAGGTATATACAAAAGTATGAAGGCTATTGCTTAATGCATTGTAAGCCGCCCTGAGTCTCCGGAGAAGGGTGGCATATAAATCGAACCAATCAATCAATCAATCAATCAATCAATCTCTCCCTCCCACCCCACTGCTATCATCCACACAATGGTTGTAGCGCTTTATGATTCTTAAATGCTTTTTCCAAAGAATTTCTTCCATCAAGGAGAGATGTTGTTTTGGAAAGTCACTAAGTAGGTTTGTGTGTTTACACACACTGGTGTGCGTCTTTTGGGGGGGGGAAGCTACAAGGGAACAATCCTTGTGCGCCAACCTTGCATTTAGCTGGCAACTCCAGTTTTTGCAGAAAGTTGCATCCTTCCAGCCAACTGCAAAGTAATAAAGGACACCGTTGAATAGATTAACACCACCTAGGAGGATATGAGTATAAGAGGGGGGAAGTGATGTTCATAGCAATGAGTTGAGGGGGAATTCGCTAAGGATGAGGACAGCATCCTCAGGATGAGAAGAGACAGGTTGACTGACCGACCCACAATTGTGAGCCCCACGTTCCTGTTAACGAGAAACGTTTGCCCCATTTTACGACCTCGCCGGCCCCCAGTTGTTAAGCGAATCGGTAGTTACGAAGTGAACCTGGCTTCCCCATTGACTTTTCCCCTCGGGAGGTCACAAAAAGACACGGCAACGGTCACAACTGTGAGCCCAGTGGCCAAGCATCTGAATTTTGATCACGGCGAGGAGGTGGGGGGAAAGAGGTCGTAACAGCGGAGGTCGCAACTGTGGGAAAAAGGTTCCTTTTTTTCAGTCCCGTTGTAACTTCGAACGGTCCCTAAATGAAGTGTTGTAACTTGAGGACTACCTGCAAATGCTATTGGGGGGGGGCGGGGACAGGCAGGGGGAGGGCTCAGGAAGAGGATAGGCTGAAGCTGGGGAAAAGGCCCTCAAAAACAGAAATGCAGAGGGGGTTTCAGCCCCCCCTCCTGCTTGCCCCATAAGCGAGATATTTCAGAACAAGAGATTTCGGTGGGTCCCGTCTGCTCTCTGGTCCACCCGGCCCCTCATCTCTATGCAACCTGACCTGGATCCTGCTAGCTCCAGCTTGCCTCCCCCCACCACCCCTCCTCAACGCCCCCCACCCCGGCGTTTTCCCACGGCCGAAGTACCACACAAGCGGCAGCCGGGGACTCTTTCCTCGGCCCCCGAGAGAAAAGAGGCTTTGTTAGCTTGCCTAGGGAGACAGCGTGAGAGCTGAGCCGCCAAGCGCTGGGAAGCCCAAAGGACAAACGAGGTGGAACAAACTCTCTTTTCCCCCCCTCCTCCCCCCAAAAAACCGGAGGCCGAATGGCTGGGAAAAAAGGGGGAGCCGTTCCCAAGATGGGGGCCTGTTGCTCCCTCCTAGAGAACCGCAGCAGCTGGCCATCCAAATTTCAGCTTTTTCCTCCAACTGGGCCTGCAGAATGCAAAGTTTCCGCAAGTCTACCAATCCGATCAGGTGTGAGACGGCTCTAAATCTACAGACGTTGATGGGAGGGCCCAGCAACGTCTCCAGGCCAGCCCCTTCTAGGTATGTACGACCGCCATTCTCAATCCCTCCCCATTATGGGGCCTGTAGTCCTACCACTCTGCAAAGGAGAAAGCTCAGTAAAGATGTCTATACTTCTAGGAGCATCTTCGCTTCTTCAAACTGCGCTCCCTTCTAGCGCTGATGATGTTACTTAGTTGGGTTATGAAACGTCTGGAAGGAAACCATTAAGCTCGGAGAGCCCCAGGGACCCCACAGTCGTCCTCCTCCTTCCTCCCTTCTTCCTTTAGCAATTAAGCTAAAGCTGCTTAATTGCTTAATTTACAAGACTTTAAGACTCGATAAATGCTGAAAAGTAAAAGCAAGGATGGCAATGGAAGAGTTAAGCTAACTCTGCAAATCCCACCTCCTTCTAGCACTGATGATGTTACCTAGTTGGGTCATGAAATGTCTGGAATAAACCACTAAACTCAGAGAGCACCAAGGAGCCTACAATCTTCTTCCTCCTCCTCCTCCGCTCCACAAACCCTTCTAGCACTGATGTTACCTAGTGTGGTAGTGAAAGGTCTACAAGAAAGCCACCAAATTCAGAGAACACAAGGGCCCCACTGTCATTGTCATTCTCCTCCTCCTCCTCATCTCTGCAAATCCCACCTCCTTCTAGCACTGATGATGTTCCCTAGTTGGGTCATGAAATGTCTGGAAGAAAAACACTAAGCTCAGAGAGAACCAAGGACCCCCATAGTTCTCCTTCTCCTCTTCCTCCTCCACGCTGTACATCCTCCTCCTTTCTAACATGATGATGTTACCTATCTGGATAATGAAACGTCTGCCAAGAAGCCACCAAGCATCCCACAGGAAAGAGACTGTGGGCCAACATCTCTTTCTTCCTTTGTGAGAGGTTACAAGAAGGCCCAGAATTGCTTTACATCTCTGTGGATGAAGGCCGGAGAAAGGTAAATCAAAAGGGTGCTTAGAAGTTACCCTCCTTTTCGCCCTAAACCAGGCTGAGAACTTTTTTTTTCTTCTTCTTTGAAGTTAAAGGCCAGACTTCCACTTTCTAATTTGACAAGCTCAAAGGCCATTTCATGGTCCCCCAGCACTGTCTCCTTGAGGGGGGGGGAAGGAGGGGCGGGGGGGGGGGGGCAGGATGAATAAAAACAGGCAACTCAAGACAAAAGGAGAATTTGTAATTCTGATGGCTGGGATCCCGAGGTAACCTGGTTTTAAACAATTCAAGCAACTCCCTAAAGCTCAGGCCACAAAGGGGGAGGGGTCTTGCCATTCCCCACTCTTATTGTTCCTCTGCATTTTATATTGTTGGGGGGTTTGGGGGGGGATGTGGGGGAAGAAATACTATTATTCTGGTTCTCCTTCCTTAGAGAAACCAGCAACGCTCTTTTTAACAGTCTTGTCACAACGACCACATTTTTCTTGGGAATAAAATAAAAAGGACAAACTGGAAAAGGGGGGCAGATTTTGACATCAGTTTGTAAGGATTTTTTTTAAAAATAAAATGAATTGCTTATGTTTACGACTTTGTTTCTCAAAGGAAAAATTCAAGCGCAAAAAAAACCAAACAAAAAAAACGGAGCAAAACTTTATAAAAATGAATAAAAGAGCCATATTTTGAAATAACGGGCCATCCTTTAAAATGAAGGGCACTGCATCTTTAGCTGATGTTTGCTAAAAAAAAATTTGTGGGGGGGAAAGGATTTATTACTCTCTGTTCCTGCTTATAAATCTCTTTGGAACATGCCATTCCTTGCAAATACAACTTTGCAAAGGTGCAGTGAATTTTTTAGCCTCTTTATCAGAGTTGGGAAGCGATAAAAATTCAGCTGATTCAGATCCAGAGTTCAGTCTGAGCCTGAACATCTGTTCAACCTGCACAGCGCAAACGGACAAACATTAATGCACACCTGTGCCAGTGTGTTGTTTGTTTGTGTGTGCAACCCTTACAGAACCAGAGTTGTTGAATCGAGGACAGTTCACGAAACATGCCAGGTTTTGCTTAGTTTGGGGGGGGGGGTCAGGTGTCGCACGAACTTTAAACAACGGCAGTCGATAGACTAACTCTTAGCTAAACAAACCATAGTTTAGTCCGTGGTGGGAATGTGGTTTTTAAGGTCAGGAGAAAACCAATCCAGAGATGATTAGATTTCACCCTTTCTGGGGTTCGCAAACTTGCCGTCCCCGTCCCTGTCCCCACCTCTCCCCGAAGGTCAATCCGATTCCTCTCAACCATTTTCAACAAATGATACCAATTAAAAAAAACCACGACATCACGACCCCCTCCCTTCCCCAATACCCATGGTTCACAGTTTCGGGAGGAGGAGCATGGGTTCAATTGTTGCAAGAATGGAGGAAGGGCCATCAGACCAAGTCAAAAAAGTCAAAAACTGTATGACAATAGAGTGACTTCCTAGGCTTTCTCGAACACAATGTAAACAGGGTCCATCTGTTTTGTCATGGCCTTTTACGCAAGGGTGAAATCCAGCAGGTTCTGACAGGTTCTGGCGAACCGGTAGCGGAAATTTTGAGTAGTTCGGAGAACCGGCAAATGCCACCTCTGGCTGGGCCCAGAGTGGGGTGGGGGAATGGAGATATTTTGCAATATCCTTCCTCCAGGAGTGGGGGGGAATGGGGATTTTGCAGTATCCTTCCCCTGCCACACCACCAAGCCACACCACGCCCACCAAGCCACGCCCACAGAACCGGTAGTAAAAAAAAATGTGGATTTCACCACTGCTTTTACGCCTCTTTTTGAGGTCCTAAATGAGATGCTGTAAGGTTTTGGGTGTGTTTGTTTTTTAACCAGTTTAAAGCTTTGATACGAGCAGATGACGCTTATGCAGATCTACACGGAAGCCAGCTTTCCTCCATCTGCTGCTAGCAAGCCAAGCGAGACGGCCTACAATGTCACTTGAAATAGGGGAGGGGACATAACTCTAGGCATAGGGAGGGTGTGAACATGCAGCCACTTTTACCAACTGTCTCCAGCAAGGAAGAAAATGAGGGGAAAGAGCTTATTCTAGAGCCTCGGAGCAGGGTTTGCTCTCCCTCCCCCGGATACCAGTTAGTACAGCCCCTTCCCCCCCCTCCACCATTGCCCAATTCATGCATTTAAAGCAGGGGTGTCAAACTTGATTTCATTGAAGGCCACATCAGGGTTTTGTTTGACCTCAGAGTGGGGGGGGTGGGGAGGGAGCTGGGGATGGCATGGCCAGGGTAGGAGTGGCCAGCTTGACATCACTCGTGATGGCGGGGGGCAGCTACGGTGGCCCGAGCCAGCGAAAATGGGCTGCCCGTGAAAACGGGCTGCCAGCGAAAACGGGCTGCCAGCGAAAACGGGCTGCCAGCGAGAATAGACTGCCAGCGAAAACGGGCTCTTGAGCTCCGTTTTCGGCCGCGATGGCTTCCTGCAACCCTCTGCCAGCAAAATCGGAGCTGGCAGAGGCAACGAGGGCCAGTCCTTTGCTGTTTCCAGGTCGGCCAGATCTAAGCATCCTGCGGACCGGATCCTGCCCAACGGGCTTTTGAGTTTGACCACCCTTGATTTAAAGGCAGCACTGCCTGCATTCATTCACACAACCCTTCAACCCCATTCCTGAATTCTAGCCCTGTTCCCACAATCAGGGGTTTAGGTTAGAGCCCTTCAGGAAAGCTCCCCGCAGAGAAGAAGTCAATTCCCACCTGCAACCTGCCTTAGCCTTGACTTAAACCAAGGCAGCATCTTTCATTTCATTTATTTATTTTCATTATTGGATTTCTATACCGCCCTACTCTCGAAGGACTCTCCCTCCTCTCTTACAGGAGAACCCACCCACCCTTCCTCCCTCCTCGGCGCTCCAGAAGGTGAAGCTCAGATCCCCCACCGCCGGCCAAGAAGTCTTTACCCCGGAGACCCCTGAGCATGCACAGAGTGCAAAGAAAGGCGGGCCCCCGGATTCCAACCGCCGCCGGCTGCCGCGCGAAGGGGAAAGAGAGCGGCGGGAGGCGGCAGGGGGAAGGCAGCGCGGGCCGGAGCGTGCCTCCTCACTTTCCAGCCCCGGGGGCAGAGGCGGGGCGGGCGGAGATCAAGGTGCCCAGCCTGCCTCGACTCGCCCACCCACCCGTGCCGCCCGCTCCCGTGGCACGGCGGGCCCTCCCTACCCATCGCTCCAGGCACCCGCGCTTTTGCGAGCGCTTGGGCTGGGGACAGAGGCGGGCAAGAGCGCCTCTGGGCTAGTGCAGAGGGCCGGCCTGTCCGGGGAAATGCCCCGAGCGCCGCTCCTTCCAGCACCTGGATAGCGGCCAGTGACAGTGACAGTAGAGTCGGAAAGGGACCTTGGAGGTCATCCAGTCCAACCCCCTCCTCACGCAGGAGACCTGTGCTAGGGATGGGTTCCCAAGAGGGGGGTTTCAAAGCAAGAGCCTTGGTAGTACAGTGGTTTAATGCACCCTGTTATTAACACAGCTGCCTGCAATTTCTGCAGGTTCGAATCTCCCCAGGCTCAAGGTTGACTCAGCCTTCCATCCTTTCTAAGGTCCATGAACAGTGGACTAAAGCACTGTTATTAACATCTGCCGCTTGCAATTTCTGCAGGTTCGAATCTCGCCAGGCTCAAGGTTGACTCAGCCTTCCATCCTTTCTAAGGCAGGTAAAATGAGGACCCAGTTTGTGGGGGCAATAAGCTGACTTTGTATAAATATACAAAAGGATGAAGGCTATTGCTTAGCGCATTGTAAGCCGCCCTGAGTCTCCGGAGAAGGGCGGCATAGAAATCAAATTTGAAAAAAAAAAAAAAAAAAGCAGCCGCCCCCCCCCCCTCCCCAAAGGGGGACCCCCAGAGACCCACTCACCATCTCCTTGTTGCGCGAGATCCAGGTGTCCAGCAGCAGCTCCAGCCGCGCCTTATGGAACTTCTTGGTGGTCTTGACGGCGATGAAAAGGTCCCGGGGCGAAATCTCTTCCCGGGCGGGGGGCGGTTGCTGCTGGTGCTGCTGCTGCTGCTCGTTGCCCCCGCCGGCTTCTCTCTTGGCCCGGCTGAGCTGGCTGAAGTAGCCGCCGAAAAGAGCCCTTGGGCGGGCGAGGGTCCCGTGCGGGGGTCTCCCCGCTCCTCAAGCGGCGCAGCAGAGCCCCCTGGCCGCCCCCCAGGCTGAAGCCCTGGCCCCGCGGCGGCGGCGGTCGGCCCCATCAGCACCAGCAGGCAGGTCAGCGTGGAGCCCAGCAGCGACAGCAGCAGCTTCTGCCCGCAGCCCGTCAGCATCGCGGCGGCCGCGGAGGAAGCTCGCACTCCCCGAGATCGTCCCGCGCCCGCGTTTCGGCCGGACCCGCCCGGCTTTTAAAACCTCCCCCCGCCTCCGCCCCGCCCACGGAGACAAAAGGGGAAGGGAGGGCTGGGGAGAAGGGGGGTCGTCGTCCCCCCCACGGACTTTGGGGCTCGCCGCGGGTCTCCCACGTGGGGGTGGGGTGGGGGAGTGGAAGGAGGGAAGTGTGAAGGGGGCGGTGAAAAGAAAACAACGTTTTTTTTTTCTTTCTTTCCTTCCTCCTTCCTTCCTTCTCTTTCTTTCTTTCTTTTCTTCTTTGCTTTCTTTGCTTTCCTTTCTTTCTTCCGTCTTTCCTTCCTTCCCCCTCTCTCTTTTTTTTCTTTTCTTTCTTTTTCCTTCCTTCCTCTTTCTTTCTTTCTTTTTTCTTTCTTTTTCCTTCCTTCCTTCCCTCTCTTTCTTTCTTTTCTTCTTTTCTTTCTTTTCTTCTTTTCTTTCTTTGCTTTTCTTTCTTTCCTCCTTCCTTCCTTCCTCTTTTCTTTCTTTTCTTCTTTTCTTTCTTTCTTCTATCCTTCCTTCCTTCCCCCTCTCTCTTTCTTTTCTTTTCTTTTCTTTCCTTTTTCCTTCCTTCCTTTCTCTCCTTCCTTCCTTCCCTCTCTTTCTTTCTTTTCTTCTTTTCTTTCTTTCTTCTATCCTTCCTTCCTTCCCCCTCTTTTTCTTTTCTTTTCTTTCCTTTTTCTTCCTTCCCTCTTTCTTTTTTCTTTCTTTTTCCTTCCTTCCTTCTCTCTCTTTCTTTCTTTTCTTTCTTTCTTTCCTTTTTCCTTCCTTCTCTCTCTCTCTCTCTCTCTTTTCTTTTTCTTTCTTTCCTTTTTCCTTCCTTCCTTCTCTCTCTCTCTCTTTTTCCTTCTCTTTTTTATCCACAGACTGTTTCCTTCCTTCCTTTCTTTTCTTTTCTTCTTTTCTTCCTTTCTTCCTTTCCTTTTTCCTTCCTTCCTTCCTCTCTCTCTCTCTCTCTCTTTTTCCTTCTCTTTTTTATCCACAGACTGTTTCCTTCCTTCCTTCCTTTTCATTTCTTTTCTTCTCTTCTTTTCTTCCTTTCTTTCTTTCTTTCCTTCCTTCCTTCCTTCCTTCCTTCCTTCCTTCTCTCTCTCCTTTTCTTCTTTCTCTTTTTCTCCCTTTCTCTCCCTCCCTCCCTTCCACTGAAGTCCAAACAACTTCAATTTGCCAAGGGTTGGAAAACACTCATCTAAACCCTCCTTTTTATTTATTTGTCAAATCTAGATATCCACCCATCTCATCCCCAGACTGTTTTCCCTCCAGGGAGGACATCTGTCATTGGCGGTATATGCTTCGGCTGTATTCCCAGGAATTGGGGAACCCCCAAACCCACCAGCCCCATTTTAGCGAAGGCTCTGATGCTGATCCAGAACTGGCTGAACCCCTCTGGCCCAGCTGAGTCCCAGAACCCCATAAACCTCCCTTCCTCTCGGGGGGTTGGGAGCTGCAGCCTTCCAGGTGCTGGTGGGACCCCAACTCCCCACCCAGCCACCTCAGGGGAGAGATGCAAAAATGGTGCCCTCCCCCCCGATCCATCTCCTGCCCAGCCAGCCTCCAAACTCTACTAAGCTCTGCCTTTTCTCTGCCTTCCTTTGAAAGCAAGAATGGACAGGCAGGGAGAACCGCTAAGCATTTCGCCCGCATTAATCACGAAGCTTCAGTTACCGTCGTAACTAGAGGAGGGAAGTGGTGAACCATTTGACTTGGCCTTTGCTTCTGGGGTGAGACTCATCCTGGGGTTTTATTGGCAAGCCAAACCAGCCAACTCGGGCCTGGGTTTGTGATGCAAACTCTCCCCGGGTGCCAGAGCAGCTGGAAAAAGAAGATGGCACCACCCTGTCAAGTAACCCCGTTAAGGGGGTTTGGCACCTGAGCCTGCAGGGCATGGTCCCAAGGTGTCGAAGCATCTGTTTCACACGCCAGAGGCTTCCCCCCCCCATACACACCTCCATTATCCCAGCCGGCTGCAAAATCGCAGTGGCCTTTGGTCATCCCAGCAGGCCAGCAGTGAAGATGGCGTCAATGTGTCCCTAGCTGTCCTTTCCCTGCCCTCCCAATCCAGTCTTTGGGGCATGGTGGAAGAGAGAGAGAGAGAGAGAAAGGGGAAATGAAAGAGAAACGAAGGAGAAACCTCTTAACAGTGAGGACAATTAACCAGTGGAACTGCTTGCCACCAGAAGTTGTGGGAGTTCCATCACGGGAGGATTTTGAGAAGAGACTGGACAGCCACTTGCCTGGAATGGTCAAGGGTCTCCTGCTTGAACAGGGGGCTGGACTAGAAGACCTCCAAGGTCCTTCCCAGCTGTATTCTGTTTGTTTGATTGATTGATTAAGAGAGAGGGGGGGAGGGAGAAAGAGAAAGAGAGAAAGAGACAGAGACAAAGAGAAAGAAAGAAAGAAAGAAAAAGAAAGAAAGACAACAAAAAAGAGAAAGAGAGAAAGAGACAGAGACAAAGAGAAAGAAAGAAAGAAGGAAAAGGAAGAAAGAAAGAAAGAAAGAAAGACAACAAAAAAGAGAAAGAGAGAGAGAGAAAAAAAGACAGAGAAAGAAAGAAAAAAAAGAAAGAAAGAACAAAAAAGAGAAATAGAGAGAGAAAGAAAGAAAGACAACAAAAAAAGAGAGAGAAAGAAAGACAACAAAAAAGAAAGAGAGAAAGAAAGAATGAAAGAAAAAGAAAAAAGAAAGACAACAAAAAAGAGAAAGAGAGAGAAAGAAAGACAACAAAAAAGAGAAAGAGAAAGAAAGAGAGAAAAAGAATGAAAGAAAAAGAAAAAAGAAAGAAAGACAACAAAAAAGAAAGAGAGAAAGAAAGAAAGACAACAAAAAAGAGAAAGAGAAGAAAGAGAGAAAGAAAGAAAAAGAAAGAAAGATAACAAAAAAGAGAAAGAGAGAGAGAGAAAGAAAGACAACAAAAAAGAGAAAGAGAAAGAAAGAAAGAGAGAAAGAAAGAGAGAGAAAAAAAGACAACGAAAAGGAGAAAGAGAGAAAGTAACAGAGAGTGTGTATGTGTGTGTATTGCCTGTCAGGTCTGGTGCCAAATGGGGAGGGGTGGTGCTGGGCTTGCTGGAGAAGGATGTTGTTAAAGGGCCAGCTTGCAAAGGGGAGGGGGTTCCTGAGGCGTTGCCAGTTGCCCCCTGGAGCTGGCGTCCTTCTGAGCCCGTGCCATCCCGTGTCTTAAGTGCAGGGCACTGGTAAAGGCAGCCATTTGCATAGGGCAGCTGGATGAGCAGATGTGGCTTCCTTAAGGTAGCTGGATGTTACACAGAGTAGTAACAGGCGGGTGGGAGAGATCGTAAGATTTACCATGGATTATTGTAAATATTTTTTGAAAAACACCTGAAACTGAATTGGAAAGCTGGCAAAACGCACACAATCTTCGCACCAACAGTTTCACATGGTCCACCCCCCCCCCCAAAAGAAAGTTCTGCAGAAGTTTCCAGGAGCTGAGCTTGCCTTGAAGAAGACTTCCCTGTCCCCTGGACAAGTCCATCAAGGTACAAAGCAAGAGCAAGCCATGCAGGGAACAGATCGATTCCCTGCAGTAGAGCATCTAACCCAGCTTTGATGTCCCTGGATGAGAGATGATCTAACGTGGCTTTCAACACGCGTGGCACAACTTCCTAACTAAGGAGGTCCTCCCACTGATTTTTTTTCACCAGCAAAATCCAGTCATGGAAACCCACCAGCTAAATTTCAGCCAATATTTGAGGAGCGGGGGGGTGTCAGTCAATATTTGAAGGGCTGCCACAAAGAAGAGGGGTTGGGGAGTCAACCTCCTCTCCAAAGCATCTGAAAGCAAGACGAGAAGCAATGGATGTGGAAACTTAACCGAGGAGAGAACCAACTTGGAACGAAGGAGAAATTTCCTGACGGTGAGAACAATGAAACAGTGGAACAGCTTATCTCCAGGAGTTGTGTGGGTTTCATCACTGGAGGCTTTCAAGAAGAGACCCAACAACCATTTGTCCAGACTGATGTTGGACTAGTCCAGGGCTCTCCAACCTTGGCAACTTTAAGACTTGTGGACTTCAACTCCCAGAATTCTAGGAGTTAAAGTCCACAAGTCTTAAAGTTGCCAAGGTTGGAGACCCTTGGACTAGAAGGCCTACGAGTCCTATCCAACTCTTAAATGCAAGGGTGTCCCAACACAAGGCCGGGCTATATCTCAACGCCTTGACTCCTCCTCTCTTGGGCCTGAAGCTACATCAGGCAGATGTTAGCTTCTCTGGCAGGCCAGCTGCTTCTCCATTTCCTGTCCTGCTGACCATCCCTTGGCCATGGCTTCCCAACAATGGCTGGTCTATCAACTTCTGAGGATTCCAGGCCTGCAGAGTATCCCCGCCACAAAGCCTCCCCTCTTTGAGCGTCTCTAAAAATGGATCTCAGACGACCCCCACCCCTTTTTATTCCCTTTGGCTGGAGGCAGAATCCGGGAGGGAGGGAGGGGTGAGCTGGACGCTGGGCATTCAGATCTCGGTGGCACGGGCTTTGGGAAGGAAAGCGTGGCTGCCAAGGATGCCGCCTGCCACTTCAGCAGGACAGAAAGACAACTTCCGCTCGGGCTAATTGTTTCATTGGAGTACAGCTCCCCAGAGAAGGCGCTGGATCCCAGCCGGCTGTCCCCTCCCCAGACTTCCCCTCCAGGCGTCACTTTGGGATTTTGGCTGGGGCTGTGGGAGATGACTGTCTGCTGAACCCGGAGCCAAGGCATCGAGGGGCCAAACAAGGCTGTCCCTTCCCTTCCCAAGCAGGATTTGTTTGGAAGGTATATATGCCTTATTGCAATATCTCAGGGGTTGCCCCAAAGAAGAGGGGGTCAAAGCTATTCTCCAAAGCACCTGAAGGCAGGAGAAGAAGCAACGGATGGAAACTAACCAAGGAGAGAAGCAACCTGGAACTCAGGAGAAATTTCCTGACAGTGAGAACAATTAATCAGTGGAACAACTTGCCACCAGAAGTTGTGGATGTTCCAAGGAGGTTTTTAAGAAGAGCTTGGACATTCATTTGTCGGAAATGTTATAGGGTTCTTCCCCTATGGGGTTGGACTAGAAGACCTCCAAGGTCCCTTCTAACTTGTTATACCGCTATTCTGTTATTCCCAAACCTTGGATGAGTTGACTGATTGAAACTAGGGTTGACATGATAGCAGTGTTCCAGGATTTGAGGGGCTGCCCCAAAGAAGAGGGAGTCAAGCTAGGGAAGATAGGAGGGAGGGAAAGAAGGAAGGAAAAGAAAAGAGAGAGAGAGAGAGGAAGGAAGGAAGGAAGGAAGGAAGGAAGAAAAGAAGGAAGGAAGGAAGGAAGGAAGGAAGAAAAGAAGGAAGGAAGGAAGGAAAGAAGGAAAGAAGGAAGGAAGGAAGGAAGAAAAGAAGGAAGGAAGGAAGGAAGGAAGGAAGGAAGGAAGGAAGGAAGGAAGGAATCACGAACATCATTCCAAAACAAAATTGCTATCCCCAAAAAACAGTCGCTTACATAAAGGGGGTCACTGCTTTTATTGGGGTGTGATGGGGTCATGAGTCAAACTGGCCAAGCTAAATCCACTGGGAAAATGTGACAGCAGGGCAGGGGTGAGATGGGGGCCATGAACCAAAGATGCCCATTTGTGTTCTTGGGGGGTGGGTGTTGTTGGCAGTTGTGCTGATGGGAACCCGCAACAAACGCCTGGGAAGGCCTCTCGGCAGATTCTCCTGGAGCCAAACGGACCTTCTTCCAGGTGAGACTTTTCACCCGCTGGATGATTAGCCCTCCTGTCCGTGGGGCCAGAAAGCAGGCGGCCTTAATGAGGGACGTGCGACCGGGGACTTCCTTTCCCAGCCCGTGCGGAGCCTGGGAAGCACACTTTGCAAGTCAAAGGGGCAAGCCGGCCTCTCTCCCAACGCAGCGGTGGCCTTCGAAATCTCACACCCCGGGAGCCACCTGCTTCTCTGGCTCTCCTTCAAGCATCCCTCCCCTCCCACAGGGCCCGTGTCTCCGGGGTTATTTTGGGGGCTGGCTCGGAGGCTTCTCTTATCTGCCGATGCCCCCCCCTTTCGACTTCTGGAAAGCGGTTGGTAGGTTGCGTATTTCATCCGGACAAAGGAGCTTGCCCATCACCACTGCTCTCCACTCGGCTGACTTCAGAGAAGCTTTAGGATTAGAAAGAACAGGTGGGATGGTGGAAACAATGCAAAGAAGGGAAGGGACGGGGGGGGGAGAGGAAGGAACAATAGGTCCGAAACACATGTGCAAAGCCTGGTTTGTTTATTTATTTATTTATTTATTTATTTATTTATTTATTTCCCCCCACCCCTTCTCCTATCTCAGGAAGGAAGCATAAAGTTGGTTTGAGGGACGTCAACAGGCTTGTTGGGCCAACGGTTCAGTTCCTTGAACCCTGGCACGGATCCGCTCTCCCATCCAGGTCAAGATGCAACCAGGCACGGATTCCAGGAATGGGTCATTGTCAAGGGTGCCTGTGGGCAGAAGGTCAAGAGGCAGAGGTGAAATCCAGCAGGTTCGGGAGAACCGGTAGCGGAAATTTTGAGTCGTTCGGAGAGCCGGCAAATCCCACCTCTGGCTGGCCCCAGAGTGGGGAGGGAATGGAGATTCGGCAATATCCTTCTCCCAGGAATGGGGTGGGAATGGAGACTTTGCAATATCCTTCCCGCAGGAGGGGAAGGAATGGAGATTTTGCAATATCCTTCCCCTGCCATGCCCACCAAGCCACGCCTACAGAACCGGTAGGGAAAAATTTTGGATTTCACCCCTGTCAAGAGGACAGTCACAATCATGCAGTTGAAATCTTGCCCCATTTTTTTTTTAAAAAAACAACAACACATCGCAACCGTCATCAATGCGAGTCCAGGTGGGCGTAAACCTGGACGTAAACCAGGTGAGCCTGGGGATGCTGCACCGGTCGTAAGTGTGAAAAATGATCCTAAATCACTGTTTTTCAGTGCCGTTGCAACTTCAAACAGTCCCTAAATGAACTCCGTTGCAAGTTGAGCACTACCTATATTTTCTTGGACCTCTCTGCAGGTGGCTTCTGCAGACACCTCTGTTCTTCATTGTTGTAGGGTAAGAATGACAATCTCTTAATAGCTCCCTTTCGGGTTTCTCTCCTCTCCTCTTAACACTCAATAAAACCAAGGACAGGTCTGAGTTTCTCTTCCCACCCTTTCTGTCCTTGGGGCTGAGTCAACGTTTCTGGAAGTTCCCCCTTGATGACAGCCTCTTTCCTCCAAGGTCAGCCCCACCGTTCTGCTTTTAATTTCAGGAACGAAGGGGGTCTATGGCCACGCAGCATCCTTGAGGAGAATCGGGCCTTTCGGAAGGAGCCACGGGGAAAATGGATGGAGAGAGGGCGAGAAAGGAAGAATGAAAAAGAGCACTGCTGAAGAAAGAGACGGGGAATGGGGGGGAGCGCCACTGAACGAAGACCCCCATTGTGGCACGCCCTACAAAGTGAAAACTGGTTAATGCATTGGGGGGTGGGGGGTAGCTTATCGCCTCGCCCAGTTATAAGAAAGCAAAGGCGTGAGACAAAGGGGAGGGGGTGAGTTTTCTTTTCAGAAAAGCTGATTTCCCGTTTAAAGGGATTTTATTTCTTCTCTTCTGCTCGGTTGAATGGAGTTTTGTGGCAACTCCTGCAGGAGATCACTCTCTCTCTCCCTCCCTCCTTCTCTCTTTCTCTTTCTCTCTCTCTCTTTCACAGCCCTTCCCCTGCGGCATTCTTCCGTCCCCAGCAACCCCCACAACCTTCTTAGTTACCCCATTCTTGCACCGAGAAATGGGTGTCAGGAACACAAGGAGTCCCGGAGACAAAGCTTTGAGGGTCTGTGAAAGCAGGCGGTGGGAGGGGGATTCCTCACCCTAACCGGCTTTTTCATGCATGTCACTCAAGCTGACTTTTCACATTCGGGGTGTGTGTGTGAAGAATAAATAAAGGGGACCCACCCAAACGTCGGTGGACGGTTTAAGTGAGTTCCAGCATTGTTTTTGTTTCCCTCCATGTTGGCAGCTCGGAGGGCCGATCTTCTCAGAGCTAGGACTGGTTTTGACAGTCCTGAGCCATCAATGTTATCTATCTTATCTATTTATTTTATTTATTCATTAGACTTTCGCCTTTAAAAGTAGCTCAAAGCAGCGATCATGCATCCTTCTTCCTCCTATTTTCCCCGCAGCAAAAATCTTGTGAGGTGGGGTGGGCTGAGAGAGGGACTAGCCAAAAGTCACCCAGCTAGATTTCGGGCCTAAAGGTGGAACTAGAATTCACCGTCTCCTGGTGATTGGCTCAAAGCTCACCTAGCCAGTTTTCACATCTAAGGTGGAACTAGAATTCACAGTCTCCTAGTGATTGGCCAAAAGTTACCTAGTCAGCTTTTATGGCTAGGGCAGAACTAGAATTCACCGCCTCCTGGTGATTGGCCAAGAGATACCCAACTAGCTTTTATGGCTAGGCAGAACTAGAATTCACTGCCTCCTGGTGATTGGCCAAGAGATACCCAACTAGCTTTTATGGCTAAGGCAGAACTAGAATTCACAGACTCCTAGTGATTGGCTCAAAGTCACCCAGCCGGCTTTCATGCTTAAGAAAAGGACTAGAACTCGCTGTCTCCTGGTTTCTCGGCCAACCTCTTAACCCCTACACCAAACCCGGCTCCTGGACTGTTAACCAAGCTACAATGGTTATTCTCAGTCAATGCCTTAGAGCCCTAACTAAGCAGTGATATGTCTTTAGCATGTCAGGTGAACCTAACTACCTAGTCCGTGAACGGAGGCTCCAGATTTGCAACGATGGAATTGACCGTTTCAAGATGCAATCAGTTTCAAGTCTTCCAATGCTGTGGGTAGGGCTCCATAGCGGTCGGCTGGTTTTCTAAAAAGCATTTCTTCAGATCTATATATATAATTACACACACACACACACACACACACACACACATACACATATATATATACATTTTACTGAAAAGTCCATTTAAAAAACCCCAAGCGTGCAAACTTGTCATTGCAATGGAATGTATTCCTCATGGCTAACCAAGGATAAAAATCCCTCCTACTTTTTCCCTGGGGAAAAAGTTATTTAATCTTTTAACCACATACAAATAAACACTTGGGGGGGAAAAAAAATCCCTATCGGGAAGGGATAAAGAAAGTCTACCAAACAGGCTTCCAAGGAAGGGATTGGATTCAACTTCATTTTGTTCTTCATTGGCTTGGTTTCAAGGCTGCTGCCCTCCAGAGTGACTGTGGGGCAGCTTATATTTGAAAAGAATGAAACAAATAATATTTTACCCATCTCTCCAAATTAAAGAACTACCGTTATGATATGGTTTAAATAAATATTCCTAACCCAGTCTAAGTTATCTGCATGCTTTTAATTGGGTCAGAATTGAAAATTTTAAAACATAATAATTTGGAGCTGTTTCCAATGATACAAGGGAACATCCAAAATTCCTAATTGGTTTAGGTTAGAATCACAGAGTTGGAAGGGACCTTGGAGGTCTTCTAGTCCAACCCCCTGCTTAGGCAGGAAGCCCTACACCACTTCAGACAAATGGTTATCCAACATCTTCTTAAAAACTTCCAGTGTTGGAGCATTCACAACTTCTGGAGGCAAGTTGTTCCACTGGTTAATTGTTCTTACTGTTAGGAAATTTCTCCTTAGTTCTAAGTTGCTTTCCTTCTTGATTAGTTTCCACCCGTTGCTTCTTGTCCTGCCCTCAGGTGCTTTGGAGAATAGCTTGACTCCTCTTCTTTGGGGCAGCCCCTGAGATATTGGAAGACTGCTATCATGTCTCCCCTGGTCCTTCTCTTCATTAAACTAGACATACCCAGTTCCTGCATCCATTCTTCGTATGTTTTAGCCTCCAGTCCCCTAATCCTCTTTGTTGCTCTTCTCTGCATTCTTTCCAGAGTCTCCACATCTTTTTTACATCGTGGCGACCAAAACTGGGTGCAGGATTCCAAGTGTGGCCTTACCAAGGCATTACAAAGTGGTATCAACACTTCATGTGATCTTGATTCTATCCCTCTGTTTATGCAGCCTAGAACTGTCTTGTTTATAACTCACTTTATTCCAGATAGATCTAGAAGATTAACGGAGGAAGAATTTTGTCTGTATGTGACTTCTACCATCAAAATCACACCTTTTCCAACTAACAAGGGCGGTAGCTTTTGTGACCTGGAACTCACTTCCTCAGTTGCACCCGAATTTTGCATCCAAGGTACCAGTTTGTGTAAATTGCATTTACATCCTTGAATGCATCCAGCTTTTAATCCAAAGTACCAGTTTTTGTAAATTGCAATTCACTTCCTTGGATGCACTCAAATTTTAATCAAAGGCAACAACATTCGTGATCTGCAACTCACTTCCTCGGATGCGTCCACGTTTTAATCAAAGGTAGCAAATTTTTGTAAGTTGCGATTTATTTCCTTGGTTGCATCCAAATAATTTTTAGAAAAAATGCTAGCAGACTTCTTCTTCTTCTTCTTCTTCTTCTTCTTCTTCTTCTTCTTCTTCTTCTTCTTCTTCTTCTTCTTCTTCTTCTTCTTCTTCTTCTTCTTCTTCTTCCTCCTCTTCTTCTCCTTCTCCTTCTCCTTCCCCTCCTCCTCCTCCTTCTCATTCTCCTGCTCTTCTCCTTCTTCTCTACCAGAACCTCTCACAGCTTTCTTTCTAAACTTATTCCTCTAAAAAGCCTTGTTTGCTGATCTAAGCAATGAAGGAAATGCAGTTCTATCCCACCATCTGCATTTTGCATTTCAAGCGACACCCAACATAACACAGAAAGCAGATTTTTCCATAAACAAACATCTGCCTTCCATTTAAGAATAAATTTAGCAGTCCAATAACGACTAATTAGCCCAAAGAAACAGGCCAAAAAAACGAGAGCAGTAAAACAGCAGGAGACAAATCATTGAAAGAAGGAAAAAGTAAAAACCCAGGAATTTTTTTTTAAAAAAGTCCTTTTCTCGGGGGGGAGGGAGGGAAGTGCCGTCTAAAAACCAAATGACAATGGCTCTGATTCCCCACAGTAGACCACTTTACTAGAATTATTGATTTAGTGATTGAGGAATTCAGGATTAAAAACTGAAGTCACTCTCTGCCTAAGGGAATAATAATAACAAATAATAATAACAGGGATACCCCTTGTCATCGGGGCACTTGGTACCATGTCTAAGAATTTTACAAAACGCATCAAGAAATTGCAGCTTCCTGCAATAACACCAGCGGAACTGCAAAAAACTGCACTACTCGGAACATCAGAGAGAGAGAGAGAGAGAGAGAGAGAGAGAGAGAGAGAGAGAGAGCCTCCCGTGACTCCCACCACCCTCTTTTTCCATTTGCCTTTCAGAAAACAAGTGTCACATTCAGAAGAGGGGGCTTGGCTTGAACAATCAATGCCCCAAGCAGGAGAATCAGGTGTCTGCCAATTCAGGGGGACCCAAAACTCTTTTTCACTGAGTTCTTTTCTTTTCTTTCCTTTTTTTTCTTTTTTGGCTCTCTGTTTCCCTGTTGTTCGGAGGACGCGCTTTTCAAAAAAGGACTCGGTACCTGAGATTAGGTTTTCTCCCAGAGGACTTGGTTGGGTCTTGATTGTCCGTCCGGCTATGGGAATCGAAAGGCCTCCAAGTCAACGAACAATAGAGAAAGGGATCTCTCTCATCCAGACTTTGCCACGGAGAGAAACCGTTTCCTCTTCTTCTCCCCCTTTTAACTCAGGGTTCAAGAGGCCCAGCGAGCTTTTAACCCAGTTTAAATGTTCCCACTTCTCGACTTGGGCGCGTTACCCAGGCGGTGTGTCCAATGCGTCGCGTCGCTGGGAGAAGACCGAGTCCTCTGGAGCAATCCTCCGATTGGGTTTTGCCGTTGGAATTAAAAGAAGCTTGGCTTCTTGGCTCTTAAACGAACCTGACTGACCGTGGCTTCCTTTTATTTTCTGTAGAGGATGTGCAATTCGGAGGCCTGGGAATCACTCTGATCAGTTTCTGTTCGGCTTATCTTTATAGGCCCTACCAAAAATCAAATAAAAATAAAAACAGGACAGTAGAGATGGATTGGACGCTGTGACTCAGTGACTAAGACGCTGAGGTTGTCGATCGAAAGGTCGGCAGTTCAGCGGTTCGAATCCCTAGTGCCGCGTAACGGGGTGAGCTTCCGTGACTTGTCCCAGCTTCTGCCAACCTAGCAGTTCGAAAGCACATAAAAAAGGCAAGTAGAAAAATAGGAGCCAACTTTGGTGGGAAGGTAACAGCGTTCCGTGCACCTTTGGCATTGAGTCATGCCGGCCACATGACCACGGAGACGTGTTCGGACAGCGCTGGCTCTTCGGCTTTGAAACAGAGATGAACACCTGCCCCCTAGAGTCGGGAACGACTAGCACGTAACTAGACTAACATGGAAACGAATAAATAAATTGGTCCACCTTCCCCACCTCACCTCCATCCAAAATAAGGTCAGGGTCTTCTCCCAGGAGTTCCTCTCTCTTCTCATTAGGTGGCCAAAGTATTTGAGCTTCAGCTTCAGGATCTGTCCTGCCAAAGGACACTCAGGGTTGATTTCCTTCAGGATCGACCAATTGGATCTCCTTGCTGTCAAAAGAGACGCTCAAGGATCTTCTCTTCACCATCGATCCAATCCAATCAATTTCAATTGATAAAAAAAGCATTCACAAAAGAGACTTAAACCAAGGTGGATCTACAAACATCAGCAGGCCCAGCTGGCAAAAGGAAGTTCAAGACCATCTGAGTTGGAAAAACACAGAAGAGGCCTTCATCCTGCAGTGGATAGACAATGATGAATGATGATGACTTGTAGTCCTCTCAAGAATCTTCTTCAACACCACAATTTGAAAGCATCCATTCTTCGGCCCTCAGCCTTCCTTGCGGTCCAACTTTCACAAGCGTACATTACTAACACTGTTCCTAACCAGATACAAAACATGACAATTCTTTCTGCCAAATTCCATCCCCTTAATTGATCCAGAATTAGGCTATAATTTGCTGCCTGCAAGCTTGGAAGCAATCAGACACAATCCCCGGGATTTAAAACATGCCTGATGTGTGATTGGCATCATCCATCAACTTGCCATGTGCAATTTATTCCCTGCCAGATGGATGAGAAAAAAAATCCCGAAGCTGCCACATCTGCAGTTACCCTATACCGACTGACGTCACTGGTGTTTTAATGGAGTTCCATTCGCTTCCATGGATGGAAGACCTCCAAGCTTTGGACCAGATGTGCTCGACAGAGTTTTTCCCATCTGGAGATCCTTCCTTCACGCCTGGTATGTGCAATTGATGGGAGGATAAACAATGTATACATACCAACCGTATAGCTCAGCCTCGTCTCGTGGAAGTTCTCCCAACGATACGCAATCGGCAAAAATTGCAGCTACAGTTCATTGCTCTTGCTTGATGGTGCGTGTTTTTTTTTTTTTGTTTTTTTTAAGCCTCCGAGTTTCACATTGCAACGGTTTCTCGATGATGCTCCGGTCATCTCCGGTTCTGACATGGAGAGCTGCATCAAGGAGGCAGGGACAACGAGGAGAAGCTATTCCCCAATGTTGAGGCTGTGAAGCTGCAGGAGGTTCAAAATGGCAGCATCGCATTCTCTCTGCACCCAGTTTTCAAAAAACAGCCGATCTCCCATCCCAGCTCAGTTGTTGTTAAAAAGAATCCTGTGTGTAAATTAATAATTGCTAATAAAAGTGTGGGGATGCGTTGGCTCAGTGGCTAAGACGCTGAGCTTGTCAATCGAAAGGTTGGCAGTTCAGCGGTTCGAATCCCCAGCGCTGCGTAATGGAGTGAGCTCCCGTGACTTGTCCCAGCTTCTGCCAACCTAGCAATTCAAAAGCACATAAAAAATGCAAGTAGAAAAATAGGGACCACCTTTGGCGGGAAGGTAAGAGCGTTCGGTGCGCCTTTGGCGTTGAGTCATGCCGGCCACATGACCACGGAGACGTCTTTGGACAGCGCTGGCACTTCGGCTTTGAAACGGAGATGAGCACCGCCCCCTAGAGTCGGGAACGACTAGCACATATGTGCGAGGGGAACCTTTACCTTTACCTAATAAAAGTGTTCGGGAAAATACAATTTTGGTGGACACAATATAAAGAAGTTGTTGAGACTCTGGAAAAAGTGGAGAGAAAAGCAACGAAGATGATTAGGGGACTGGAGGCTAAATTATACAAAGAACAGTTGCAAGAATTCATCATTGCTAGGACTTGGAGTGACAAGATAGCGGTCTTCCGATTTTTGAGGGGTTGCCGCAAAGAAAGAGGGGGTTCAACCCATTCTCCAAAGCAGGAAGCAACGGATGGAAACTAAGCATGGAGAGAACCAACCTAGAACCAAGGAGAGATTTCTTGAAAGGAAGAACAATCGATCAGTGGAACAACCGGCCTCCAGAAGTCGTGAATGCTCCAACACTGGAGGTTTTCAAGAAGAGATTGGACAATCATTTGTCTGAAATGGAATAGGGTCTCCTGTTTGAGCTGGGGGTTGGACTAGAAGGCCTCCATGGTCCCTTTCAGCCCTACAACTGTATGATTCTAAGTTGCAACTCTGAATATCTTCAGAACACTTGAGATCTCCTACCATCCTCCCTCCAAAAAAAAAATGGGGAAAAGAGAGCCTACGGTTCACCTTGTGTTATCCCCCAAGCAGGGGTGAAATGCTACCGGTTCACACCAGTTCAGGCGAACCGGTAGTAAAAAAAAAAGCTACCGGTTCATCTAAACCGGTATTTCCGACGATTAGCTGTGCCGCACGATTTATATTCGCTAGAAAGTAGGAGAGCCTTGATAGTACAGTGGTCTAAAGCACCCTGTTATTAAGACCAGCTGCCTGCAATTACTGCAGGTTCGAATCTCTCCAAGGCTCAAGGTTGACTCAGCCTTCCATCCTTTCTAAGGTAGGTGAAATGAGGACCCAGTTTGTGGGGGCAATAAGCTGACTTTGTATAAAATATACAAAAGTATGAAGGCTATTGCTTAACGCATTGTAAGCCGCCCTGAGTCTCCGGAGAAGGGCGGCATATAAATCAAATTAAAAAAAAAAAAAATTGTAGCCAATCTTAATCGCGCGGGACAGCTCTTCTCCCCCACTCGCTGTTCTACCTACCTTCAAATGGGTCCTTTTTCTGCACGAAGGGTGCATTTGGTGCGTACTGTGCGTGCATGTGTCCAGCGTGTGTTTGGCGTGCACCACGCATGCACGCACACAGTGTGCGTCTGGCACGCACTGCGTATGTGTGGGCAGCAACCCACAGAGGATTTCTCCACGGCCCCCAAGTGCTTCCCGTCCAATTCCCCAAACCCCCTCCAGCTGGAACAGGGCAGGTTGCCTGCCAAAAATAGGTGTTGTCCTTTCCCCTTGTTTTTTAAGGCAGGAAACAGATTCACAAGGCAGATTAAGCAGACTGACTACAATCCATAAACGTGACCCTCCTGTTCCCATTTTAAAAAGGAAAAAAAAAAAAGAAAACACACCCACTGAAAATTGCAGTGCTCCCTGGTGGAATCCGCCACCCACCCACGGACTTCCCGCCTTTGCAAAATGCGATGAACAAAGGATGTTTTTGAGATCCAAAGATCACCAAGGGATTCCCCCCCTTCACGGCTGCAGGTTGCAGGGACAAAGCAAAGAAACCGGATCAGGAATCCCAGCTGAGAATAGAATGATAGAAGTGGATTTCACCCTTGCAAACTTTCATTTAGTGACGAAAGTTGCAACAGCACTGAAAAAAAAGTGACTTAGGAACATTTTTCACCCTTGCAACCGTTTCGTTGCAGCTTCCCCAGCGTCACGTGATCAAAACTCAGGTTCTTGGCAGCTGGCTCATATTTATGACGGTTGCAGCGTCCCAGTGTGTGGGTGTGTCATGTGATCTTTTTTTTTTCCAACCTTCTAACCAACAAAGTCAACAGGGAAGTTGGGTTCACTTTACAACCGTGTTACTAACTTCACAACTCCAGGGATTCCACTTGACCACTGTGGCAAGAAAGGTCGTAAAACAGGGCAAACTTAACAACTCTCCGGCAGGGGAATTCTGGGAGTGGAAGTCTACCCATCTTAAAGTCGTTGAGGATTCACTAGTTGAGGGTAAGGTAAAGGTAAAGGTTCCCCCTCGCACATATGTGCTAGTCGTTCCCGACTCTAGGGGGCGGTGCTCATCTCCGTTTCAAAGCCGAAGAGCCAGCGCTGTCCGAAGACGTCTCCATGGTCATGTGGCCGGCATGACTCAATGCCAAAGGCGCACGGAACCCTGTTCCGTTCCCACCAAAGGTGGTCCCTATTTTTCTACTTGCATTTTTTACGTGCTTTCGAACTGCTATGTTTGCAGAAGCTGGGACAAGTCACGGGAGCTCACCCCGTTACGCAGCACTAGGGATTCGAACCGCTGGACCGCCGACCTTCTGATCGACAACTCAGCGTCTTAGCCACTGAGCCACCGTGCCATGAGGGTAAATGTTCCTCAAAACTCCATTGAGGACGATTTCAGTGGGTGGACCTCAACATCTACAGCAACAATGGGCTGTGTCACTCTGGTTCCAACATTCTGCTTCAATGGACCAGATGATTCCTGAACCCCGTTCCTTCCTTCTCCACCGGATTGCTTCCCATCCCTGATGCAAATCTCTTTTTGGATGAATCAGTCAGGAATCCCCACCCCACCCCCCACCCCGAGGATTCCTAATTAGTCTCAGTTATGAAAGAACACCAAACAATGATCTACTCCGAGAGAAAAAAGCTCTCCCCAAAAATCAAGGCCTCTAAGAACGTAGGCCGTTTCCAAAAGCAACATCTCCATCTCCCCTCACGGAAGGGCAAAAGCGGTCAATTACCCCGAGAAGAACAACTTGGGGGGGGAATCCCCCCCCCCAAATCCTACGTCCTGAATCCTTTATTGTCTTCTCCATTCCAGCCAAGTGGAAAGTGCCACCATGTTACCGTTAATCAGCCAGAAACTCTTCGCACAAAAGGAGGACTGAGATCTCTTTGTTTGGGCGTCCTTGGTCTCGAGAGCCACGTAAGGAGGCGAGGAGGAGGAGGGTGGGGGGAGCTGGCCATCAGAGATCTGCATTGCCAGGGCAATGGTGCCAGGAGGCTCTTAATTGGGACGGATACTCCAGTGAGAAGCCGGGCAGAAGAATAGAAGGTTACATCCGCCTGGAAGAGACTGGCACAATGGTGAGAACTGGTGTGGCGTCCAAGTGCAGGAGGGAAACCTGCCAAAGAGAGGCGCATGAGCAGCATCCTAATGAGGGATGCTTCTCCTTCCGACGCTGAGTAGGCGGCTCTCAAAGGAACAGGAGGAATTGACTCTGGTCCTACCAATTTCAGCCATCTTTTGGGGTTGCCAACTGCCCTTCCTGCCAGATTAGACAGAGGTAGATGAACAGCCTGTGAGAAAGACCTTGGGAGACCGGATGAAGAGAGCACTATTAGCGCTAGCAATAGCTCTTAGACTTATACACTGCTTCAGAGTGCTTTTACAACCCTCTCTAAGCGGATTTACAGAGTCAGCACATTGTCCTCCAACAATCTGAGTCCTCATTTTACCCACCTTGGTAAGATGGAAAGCTGACTCAGCCTTGAGCCGATCAGGATCGAGCTACTGACAGTGAGCAGACTCAGCCTGCAATATGGCATTCTAACCACTGCACCACCACAGCGGGATGGGAAGAAATAATAGAAATAGAAATAATAGAAATAGAAATAGAAATATAGAAATAGAGATTTATATACCGCTTCACAATGCTTTTCAGCCCTCTCTAAGCAGTTTACAAAGTCAGCCTATTGCCCCCAACAATCTGGGTCCTCATTTTACCCACCTTGGAAGGATGGAAAGCTGACTCAACCTTGAGCTGATCAGGATCGAACTACTGACAGTGAGCAGACTCAGCCTGCAATATGGCATTCTATCCCATAGTGGGATGGGATGGGATGGGATGGGATGGGATGGGATGGGATGGGATGGGATGGGATGGAATGAGATGGAATGGAATGGAATGGAATGGAATGGAATGGAATGGAATGGACGAGACGAGACGAGACGAGACGAGACGAAACTAGACTAGACTAGACTAGACTAGACTAGACTAGACTAGAATACTTATATACCGCTTCACAATGCTTTTCAGCCTTCTCTAAGCGGATTACAAAGTCAGCCTATTGCCCCCAACAGTCTGGGTCCTCGTTTTACTGACCTCGGAAGAATGGAAGGCTGAGTCAACCTTGAGCCGGTCAGGATCGAACTCCTGACAGTGAGAAATGAATTAGCCTGCAATACCACATTCTGACGACAGCGGCTCCTAATGCTGTCTACGGAACAGTTAGATATGAGACAGCATGGCCCATATTTGGATAATGGGCAGGGGAAGAGGCTCAAAAGAAACAGAACAACTGCCATTCCACTGGTTAATTGTTAATTGTTCTCAGCGCCAGGAAATTTCGCCTTAGTTCTAAAGGTTCTAGGTTCACGTTCTCCTGAGCTTGGGGTAGAATGTTCTAAGGTCAGAATTGGACACTTAGACCTCCAAATCTTTTGCACCCCATTCCCTTTTTTTTCCCCTTTATTTTTTGGTGAAGGCATTCACAGGCTTGAACTGTTCCTTTGGAAGTCACCAGGGGCCATCTGCTTCATATCTTCATACGCCGACAAGTTCTGTCAACACCAGCGAGGAGATGTTGGTCAACCCGCAAAGCGTCGAGTTGTTGACTTTAACTTCCAAAATGTCATTCTGGCTCTTTAGTTCTGCACATTGTTTCTCAGGACCAGCCAAGGTGACGGGAGCAGCAGCAATTCCCACACGAGGCTTTGGGGGATTTACAAATTGAGTAACCACGGTAGGGAAGGACAGTGAATAACACCGCAAGATATTCAGAGGCATGTGACATTTCGGTGGCAAAAGGCAGGGATGACCAGCCCAAACTTCCACTCACCCCACCCCAAATAATATTTGTGGAGTGGGAGGGGAGGTGGAAAGAAGGGGAAGAATAGATAGAGAAAAGGAACTGAGATCTTAGATCCTTGGCTGATGTTGCACAGTGGATCATACTCCCAGTAACATAATCGTAGCTTAAATCCGCCTTTTTTAATCCCATTATCCTATTCTATTTTAAACAACCTTTAGCAGGAAATTGAAATTTGCTTCTATGGAGGGAGGAACCACCCACCTCCATCGCTACTGGATCAGGTGATCCGGTCCGAACCGGGAGCATTTCACCCCTGGTGTGCGGCCCCCCGCATGCACCCTGCCCCCCCCCACCTGCGCGGCAGAGACCCGACAACCAGCTGGCTGGTAGGACACATGCGCACATGCGCGGCGGAACTAAATTGGGGCGACAGCTCGCGTGCCCACAGAGAGGTCGCTGCATGCCACCTGTGGCACACGTGGCATAGGTTCACCATCACGGCCCAAGACAAACATAACACAACAACCTTCAAAATAAACCTCCAACCCCAGCCTATAGCGCATCTGAACATGAGCCGTGTACAAATTTGCATGCACACTTGCACCATTGTTCACGAAGTAGGGAAGGAAAAAAGTTAAGTGTTTCCAGAGTTGCTTCAATACGAAAGGCATCTGGAATAAATCTAATTTCTGGTAAGTTGGCAAACTGAAAAAGAATTTTAAAAAAATAAACCACAACAACAACTCACTGGACTAGCTACAAAGGGGGATAATCGAATAAAATTGCTTGGACTGGACGCTGGGAAGATTACGCTGGTAAATCCTTGACTCGGTTTTTTTTGACTCAGTTCCAAGAATTATCACTTCTCTTATCAGGCTGGAGTGCTGTTATCGTGCAGGATTGTGTTTGTTTTCCACGACCATCAGGAACAGAAGCAAGCCTGAAGCTCAGCCCTCCTCCTCCTCCTCCTCCTCCTCCTCCTCCTCCTCCTCCTCCCTCCCTCCCTCCCTCCTCTTTTCTCCCACAAGCAAGGAACCTAAAGCCATCTGCTCCCTGAGGGATTTCTAAATTTCCCAGGGTTGTGAGATTCAGGAGAAACAGCAGGTGGGCATGGGAGTGAGGGGTGGGGGGAAGGCTAGTTAAACAGTGATGAATCCTGCTGGCCAGATGCGAAGGGGATGAGACAAGGTAAGGGAGGTGGTGAACCAGTCCATGGGAACTTTTCCCAGCTGCGTGTATCTCATTAAGCTCCCGGTGCATCCACTCACTGCTGTTCGAACAGGCAACAAAAGCGGAGCTGTTAAGTGGAATTAGACAGCCACTGCTTTTTAACACTTGACAGATGGAACTTGGCTGGTGCTTGCTGTCGATGGTGTCACTTCTGCCTTCTGGTCCTCTCCTCCTGAGCTGGAGAGGAAATCCCGAGCAACAGAATAACAGAAATGGAAGGGACCTTGGAGGTTTTCTAATCCAACCCCCTGTTCAGGCAAAGAACCCTAGACCATTTCAGTCAAATGGCTGTCCAATCTCTTCTTAAAAACTTCCAGCGTTGGAGCATTCACAACTTCTGGAGGCAAGTTGTTCCACTGGTTAATTGTTCTCACTGCCAGGAAATTTCACCTTAATTCTACGTTGGCTTTCTCTTTGATTAGTTTCCAACCATTGCTTCTTGTCCTGCCTTCAGGTGCTTTGGAGAATAGTCTGACACACACGCCCCTCTTTGTGGTAGCCCCTCAGATCCTGGAATGCTGCTATCATGTCACCCCTAGTCCTTCTTTTCTCTAGACTAGCCATACCCACTTCCTGCAACCGTTCTTCATATGTCTAATCTCCAGGCCTTTAATGGTCTTAGTTGTGCTTCTCTGCACTTTTTCCAAACGTCTTTTTCCAAACTTTCAACCAGTCAACTCATTCAACTTTTCAGAATAACGGAATAGCAGAATTACAAGTTGGAAGGGACCTTGGAGGTCTTCTAGTCCAACCCCCTGCTCAGGGGAAGAACCCTATAACATTTCAGACAAATGTCTGTACAGTCTCTTCTTAAAAACTTCCAGTGTTGGAACATCCACAATTTCTGGAGGCAAGCAGTTCCACTGGTTAATTGTTCTCAATTGTCAGGAAATTTCTCCTGAGTTCTAGGTTGCTTCTCTCCTGGATTAGTTCCCATCCATTGCTTCTTGTTCTGCCCTCAAGTGCTTTGGAGAATAGCTTGGCTCCCTCTTCTTTGGGGAAGCCCCTGAGATATTGGAAGACTGCGATCATGTCACCCCTAGTCCTTCTTTTCATTAAACTAGACATATCTAATTCCTGCAACTGTTCTTTATATGTTTACAGCTTGAGGTGGACCATGAAGAAGTAGTAGATAGATGAGAAGGTCTTCTTCAAATGGGGGACCCTCCTATTTGACACTGGCTGATGGGTTGGAGCCATTTCGTTGACCTCAAAGAACACTGAAGAGGTCTCCCTGAGATTAAAAATGCCAGCAACGATGACTAGTCCTTTCTCACGAGTAGGACTTTCCAGAACATTCAATTTAAGAGTGTGGGCTCTCCAGAAGTTGTGCCTCCAGATGTTGTAGCGGCTCCATCACTGGTGGTTCTGAAGAAGAGATTGGGAAACCATTTGTCTGAAATGGTATAGGGTCTCCAGCTTGAGCAGGGGGTTGGGCTAGAAGACCTCTAAGGCCCCTTCCAACTCTGTTATTCTGGTATTCTGTTAAACTCTGGGTAAAGTTACTTCTCGACCTACCAGCATCCCCAATTAGTTCCCCAGGCTGGGGGATTCCTATGAATAAACATGAACTTTGTGGTTGGCTCTTGCCTCCCCAGCATGTCAGTTCCCTATTTTTGTTTCCTTTTAACTGGAAAAATGTTTGATTAAGAGTCCAGTGGGGCAGGAAATAACCCGAAGGCGGGGGTGAAATCCAGCAGGTTCTGACAGGTTCTGGAGAACCGGTAGCGGATATTTTGAGTAGTTCGGAGAGCCGGCAAATACCACCTCTGGCTGGCCCCAGAGTGGGGGTGGGAATGGAGATTTTGCAATATCCTTCCCCCAGGAGTGGGGTGGGAATGGGGATTTTGCAATATCCTTCCCCCAGGAGTGGGGAGGGAATGGGGATTTTCCAATATTCTTCCCCCAGAATGGGGAGAGAATGGGGATTTTGCAGTATCCTTCCCCTGGAGTGGGGTGGGAATGGAGATTTTGCAGTATCCTTGCCCTGGAGTTGGGTGGGAATGGAGATTTTGCAGTATCCTTCCCCTGGAGTGGGGTGGGAATGGGGATTTTGCAGTATCTTTCCCCTAGAGTTGGGTGGGAATGGAGATTTTTGCAGTATCCTTGCCCTGGAGTGGGGTGGGAATGGAGATTTTTGCAGTATCCTTCCCCTGCCACGCCCACCAAGCCACACCACGCCCACCAAGTCACACTCACAGAACCGGTAGTAAAAAAAATTTGAATTTCACCACTGCCCTAAGGGAAGTCTTGGGGTCCAAACCCGTTATTCCCGAATGTGCCAAAGCTTGAGGCAAACAAATGTAGGAAGTAGGATGACCCCAAAACTTGCTTTCATTGGTTGATGAAGTGCGAGTCCCTTCCTCGGTGGCAGGCAGAAGTCAGCCCTCTACCCTTTGGCTGTATTGATCTTATGCAAGTCGTCCCAGGTGATGCCCCTTGAGAAAATCCACGCGGGATCCTCAACACGCAAAGACTCCTCTTGCTGGGCATCCCCAGATCAAGTGGGGAGATTTAACACGGCTGCCACCACGCAGCCAAGCAAACAAACAACAGCTGAGCCCTGCGGTTTTCCTCTCGGCTGTTACAGAAAACAGGAGGGTTTATCTTTCAGACGATCCTTTTAACCCGGTTGATACTTGCCCAGCTCTGTCAGACGTGGTGAACCAAAGACGCTGTAGGGGATAAACAGCTTGCCGTTCAAAAGCCACTTTGGCAAAGGTTGAAGGGTTGCTTCCGTAGAATAGACCGGTTCCTCCCTTTGCCGGCTGCCCCCGGAGCCCCTGCTTTTCTCCCCCCTCTCACCCCCACCCCAATAAGCAAAGGCTGGCTGGAATCCACCTTTCTGACACAACCTGGAAAGCACGTTGCGAGAGGAACACACCTCATCACGCCAGCCCTTCCAGCTGTTTGCGATGAAAAAGACAAGAGAACGTATGAAAAACGGTGGCAGGGATTGGGTATGTCTAGTCCAGGGATCGGCAACCTTAAACACTCAAAAGAGCCACAAAGATCCTAACTGGAAGTCCCCTGTTCAATTCTGGAGCCCATTAAAAGCCTGAAAACAGCCTGCAAAATGGCCTTTAAACAGCCCAAAAAACAGCCCAGAAAATAGCCCGAAAAAGGCCCCGAAAACAGCCTGGAAAATGCCCTGTTTTGGGGCCATTTTTTGGCCGTTTTCAGGCCGTTTTTGGGGTTTTGACCCAAAAAACAGCCTGAAAACGGCCCAACAAAAGCCTGAAAACAGCCTGCAAAATGTCCTTTAAACAGCCCAAAAAACAGTCCAGAAAACAGCTTGAAAAAGGCCCAGAAAATGGCCTGTTTTTTGGCCATTTTTCAGGCCGTTTTCCGGCATTCGGAAAAGCAGAAAAGCAGCTGGCGACGGGGGCTCTGTGTGCCACCTCTAGCACACATGCCATAGTTTCACCATCACGGGTATAGAGTCTCTTGCTTGAACAGGGGGTTGGACTAGAAGACCTCTAAGGTCCCTCCCAACTCTGGTATTCCGTTCTGTTAAACTTCTTATATGCTTGTTTGCCAAGGAAATGCTCGGTCACCCCATCGGGTTTGTTTATTTGTTATTTCTAAGTTGTCTCCCGAAGCCAAAAAAAGAATATCATACACACCTAGTCCTTGCCATGTGCCAACTGGATTGGATGGTGAGTTAACCAATGATACTACGATAATAACAGGTAAACATACCTGAGAAGTAAATTGCTGTAGCAGAAAATGGGGGGGGGGGAACCCTCCAAACAAACTTTTAAACCTGCAAGCTGATGTCAAAGCAAGGGGTTCAAAAACAAAACAAAACAAAAAATTGCACTCATGTTTTAACAGCAGCAAAAATTGTATTTGCACAACGTTGGAAAAAGCGAGGAAACGGCTACGGAAGGAGAGACAATGAAAAAAAAAATTTGGACAGTGCAGAAATGGACAGACTAACACTGAAGTTAAAAGAAAAAGAAAGATACAGAAGAAGATGCAGAATATTATCGAACTTGGGACTTGTTTTATCAGTGGTTGGAAAACAGGGGTAGAAATTCGGATCTTAAGAAGTATTATTATGTAAACAAATGGACTCAGACAGTACGCTGTTTATGAAGCACTTATTCAGAGGTGAAATCCAGCAGGTTCTGATAGGTTCTAGCGGAAATTTTGAGTAGTTCTGAGAACCGGCAAATGCCACCTCTGTCTGGCCCCAGAGTGGGGTGGGAATGGGGATTTTGCAATATCCTTCCCCTTGGAGTGGGGAGCGAATGGGGATTTTGCAGTATCCTTCCCCCAGGAGTGGAGAGGAAATGGGGATTTTGCAGTATCCTTTCCCTGGAGTGGGGTGGGAATGGAGATTTTGCAGTATCCTTCCCCTGCCACACCCACCAAGCCACACCCACAGAACCGGTAGTAAAAATATTTGAATTCCATCACTGCACGTATTGTATGTAAAGAGAAAACCAGTAAAAAATATTTTTTTAAAAAAATTGCACCAATGGAATTTACTCTTGGCTGTTTTAATATATATATATATATATATATATTAAAGTAACAAAGCACCCTAAAATGCTCAGGCACCCCAAAAGATCTCCACGAGAGCTACAATTCCTTTATAGTGAAAAAAAAACCCCACCTAAATAAATTGCAAAATTGACTGTCAGCCATCAGCATCTTGTCAGGCCCATTCTGTTTCCCAGGATATTGAAAACATAACTATTTAAGAATTCCCTGCTTTGCAGGATGGAGAAAAAACCGACGATTTATTTTCCACGCAAGATCCTTTTCCTTCAGCCTCCAATGTGTAGTTAGGCCAGTAAAAGAAGCAGACAAAGATGTTTCTCGAGGACTCGGTGATTTGTCCCAGTTAACTGGGAACACGGCCTGCGTGTTGTCCTTTAATTGTTCCCTTTAATTAAGGAACCCCCCCTTTCACCCCCCACCCCTGTTAAACTAATCCCTTCCTTTGTGTTGAGAGAAAGGAGTTGGTGTGAAGCCTGAGGCATCTGTAGGATGTCACAAAAGATGACACTTTTTCTATCTAGCTATCTATCTGGGTGGCATGGCAGCTCCGTGGTTAAGACGCTGGGTTTCTTGCAGGGGTGAGTTCTAAAAATGTTTACTACCGGTTCTGTGGGCGTGGCTTATTTTGTGGGTGTGGCTTGGTGGTGGGGTAATGTGCCGGATGGGCATGGCCAATTTTTTTTTTTTACACTTTTAAAAGCATTTTTTCTCCAACCTTAAGAGGTTGCAGAAAAAAAATGCTTTTAGAAGCCTCTGACGATCAGGCAAGTCAGCTGGGATCGCCAGAGGCTTTTAAAGGCATTTTTTTCCCCCCTACAACCTCTTCGGCCAAAGAGGTTGTAGAAAAAAATGCTTTTAAAAGCCTCTGATGATCCCAGCTGAGCCGCGCGATCATCAGAGGCTTTTTTTTTTTTACTTTTAAAAACATTTTTTCAGCCGAAGTGGTTGTAGAAAAAATGCTTTTAAAAGTTAAAAAAAAAAGCCTCTGATGAGGTAGGCGGGGTAAGCGAGCGGCAAGCGGGACGGGGACCGGTTCGGGGGCGTGGCCAGCCAATGTTATTACCAGTTCTCCGAACTAATACAAGTTTTTACTACCGGTTCTTGTGAACCGGTGCAAACCGGGAGCAACCCACCACTGGTTTCTTGGCTGGAAAGCAGGCAGGCCAGGTTGGAACCACGAATGAAATGCAATGGGATGATGTGAAACTCCTTCCACGTCTCTTCATTGTCTATTGTGGGAAAGGCCAAAGCTGCAGCCACGGACGGCTGGTTTTGTTTACCACTTTTGGGAGAGGAAGCGTTCCGAGCTACCATCAGTTCGGTCTGTCTTAGAACAATGGGCCTTGTGGATCCCGCCAGCGAGGTCACACACTCTCTCTGTTCCTTCTCTTTTCAGCAGCACCAGGAGACAAATGGAAAACACATTTCTCCTCCTCCATCCTCGCCTCCTTTACTCCACCGACTCCAAATCAGGAACAGCTGTGGGGTTGATGTCCCGCCTCGGATGCGATGGGGATGGATTTCTGGGTCTCCTGAGAAGGGATGATCTACTACGTCCAGGTATGTGGAGTTGGGGAATTTTCCTGACAGACCAGGTTTGTGGCTGAGAGCGAATGCAAAGAGGGGGAGGCATTCCCACAAACATGAGACATTGTCTCCCCACAGGTGTCTTTTTCTTTCTCATCCTCACCAGCATTCATCCGGAGAATGTTCTCGATGGTTCTCACCAACTGCTTGGCCAGATGGAGATGGACGGAGGGAGGAACTGGAGGGGAATCATAGCCAAGCAATAGCAATAGCCATTAGACTTATATACCGCTTCATAGGGCTTTTACAGCCCTCTCTAAGTGGTTTACAGAGTCAACTTATTTCCCCTTCATTTTATAGACCTCAGGAAGGATGGAAGGCTGAGTCAACCTTAAGCTGGTCAGGATCGAACTCCAAACATTAGGCAGGGTCAGCCTGCAATAGCAATAGCACTTAGACTTATATACCACTTCATAGTGCTTTTATAGCCCTCTCTAAGCAGTTTACAGAGTCAGCATATCTCCCCCAACAAACTGGGTCCTCATTTTACAGACCTCGGAAGGATGGAAGGATGAGTCAACCTTAAGCTGGTCAGGATCGAACTCCAAACATTAGGCAGGGGTCAGCCTGCAATAGCAATAGCACTTAGACTTATATACCGCTTCACAAGGCTTCACAGCCCTCTCTCAGCAATTTACAGAGTCAGCCTCTTGCCTCCAACAATCTGGGTCCTCATTTTACCGAACTTGGAAGGATGGAAGCTTAAGTCGAGTTTTGAGCCGGTCAGGATCAAACTCCTGACAGTGGGCAGAATTAGCCTGCAATACTACATTCTAACCACTGTGCCACCACGACTCCATAGCAATCTTCTCCGCTTGTCAAGTACTACCATTGGGTGCGACCTCAAAGATTGAATCGAGAACCCAAACACCAATTGTTAGTCGGTAGGTGAAAATCTCCGTCTGATTTCTTGGGGTCTTCACAATTTATTTTATTTATTTTATTTTATTTTATTAAATTTGTATACCGCCCTACTCCCGAAGGACTCAGGCGGTGAACAGCCATGAAATAAAACATATAAATACAAAATTTAAAATAGAAATAAAACAAGTTAGATAAATTTGGCTGAACCATATTTAAAACCCCAATAATTTAAAACCAAATTTAAAATTCCCATTTAAAAGAGGAGAAGTTTAGGTCAGGCCGGCTTGCTGGAATAGGAACGTCTTCAGCGTGCGACGGAAGGTACGCAGATCCGGAATCCTCCGTATCTCGGGGGGGAGCATCTATCGAGTTTTCGATAGAAAACATCTATCGAGTTTTCTGCTCAGCAGATTGAAGTCGCTTCCTCTGCATTTCTTCTAATCTACCCTACAATTCGCACAAATTTGATGGACATCTTCCATCTGTCTGAACCCTCTTCTGAGCCCAAGAATATCTGGCCAAGTATTGCTATCTGCTCAATACAAGCATTTCTCAACTCATGACTCCACCTGGGACCAGAATTTCCAATATTAAACCAAGTGGTTGCTAAGTAAATCACACCTAATTTCACCAGCTTTTGTGTCGTAATTGGTAATCAAATCATTTTGGCTGTTAAGTGAATCATGTGGCTGTTAAACCAAGTTGGCTTCCACCGTTGACTTCGTGGTTGAAAGCCAAATGATAAATGATATTCTTGCTTCTAGGTGAATGACACAAACACAACCAGAGTGGCTACGGCTAGCAAGTTCCTTCATTGCGTGTTTCCCCGAAAATAAGACCGGGTCTTATATTAATTTTTGCTCCAAAAGGCGCATTAGGGCTTATTTTCTGGTTAGGTCTTATTTTTTGGGAAATACGGTACTAAATGCTTCCATCTGGCTGACAATCTTAACTGGGGCTTATTTTGGGGGTAGGGCTTATATTACGAGCATCCTGAAAAATCATGCTAGGACTTATTTTCCGGTTGGGGCTTATTTTCGGGGAAACAGGGTAAATAGAGCAGAACCTCTGGAGAAGGTGGCCCCACCACCAACCATGCAGATTTGCAAATCATCTGCCAATTTGCGTTCAAGCTGTGACCGAAACTTCCTCTTCTACTAAGGAGATGTCCAACTCCTCCATTTCTCTATGTTTTATTTGTTCAACTTCTTTATTTATTTGTTCAACTTGTATGCCGCCTTTCTCCGAAGACTCAAGGCAGCTTACAATGCATTTAAAAACCATATGTAAAACATTAAAAGTTAAACCATTAAAACCAATTAAAACCCATTCACACCATTCATGGCCGGATCTCGCCAAATCGCAACAGCGAGATCAACAGCCCCAGGCCTGCCGGAAGATCCAGGTCTTCACCGCTTTTCAGAAGGCCAATAGGGTGGGGATGGTCTGGACCTCAGGAGGTAACTTTCCTCCTCCTCTACGTTCAAGGACCCCGGTGAAGCAGAGTCACAGACCAACTCAACCTTCTCTGAAGATGGGATGCCTGGTGGTCACTCAAGATGACGTGCCCTCTATCAAACAAGCAATTTTCAGAAAGAGAGATGTTGTGGTTGATGATGTTTGAAAAGGAGGAGCAAAGCCAGAGATGTCCTGTCCTTCCACCCTTCACCACCCTTTCTTCTTCTGTCTCCATCATCGGCAAACCATCCCTCAGAATCTGCAATGCAGAGGAGGGCAGCGAGCCAGAAGAAAGCTCCAAGGAAGATGTGATTGCAGAGTCAGCCAATGTCCAAATCTCTTGGACACAGTCTGGAAGCCGCTGCTTCTTCTAACCCAGTTTCCCAGGCTTTCAGCGGAAAGAGAGAGAGAGACAGAGAGAGAGAGAGAAACAGAGAGAGAGAGAGATAGAGAGAGAGGAGAGAGAGAGGCTGGCTGAGCAGCCTTTAACCATCTCTCCTCTTGTCTTGGGAAATCAGATGCATGAGCTAGATAGAGAAATATGAGCGGAAGTTTCTTCTCCCAAGCTCTGCTAATGGAGCAAAGCTGGAGGAAACAATGAGCTAATTCCACCTACAATCCCACCCACCCGCCCCCGTCCCCATCCCCATCCCGGCTATGCCTTCACTCTGCTTAGAGAGCTGTGACCCCGGGGGTGGGGAGGGGTGTCAGGAGGAAGATGGGGAGGGGGGGGATCCCTGCAGCTACCATCTGTTGCTGGCTCCAACCTGGGCTTCCCGAGTCCCAAGAGAAGGTGCTGTGGAATGCAAGCCAAGACCCAGCTCATCACTCATCTGTGGCTCGCTCTCCGCTGACCCTGCGCATTGGCTGCGTCTTGCAGGAAAGCATGGATGGTCCCCATCAGATGATGCCTCATGGGTCTTCGCTGTGGCCACCGTTGCTTTCTGATCTTCTCCCATGACTTTAACCTTTAGCATAGAGATAGATGAGAGATGACAGATGAGAGAGGGAGGGAGGGAGGGAGGGAGAGAGGGAGGGAGGGAGGAGGAGAGGACATATAGATTAGATAGATAGATAGATAGATAGATAGATAGATAGATAGATAGATAGATAGATATGAGAGAGAGAGAGATGAGAGAGAGAGAGAGGTTGAAAGAGAGAGAGGGAGAAGATGTAAAGTAAAGGTAAAGGTTCCCCTCGCACATATGTGCTAGTCATTCCCGACTCTAGGGGGCGGTGCTCATCTCCGTTTCAAAGCCAAAGAGCCAGCGCTGCCCGAAGATGTCTCCATGGTCATGTGGCCGGCATGACTCAACGCCAAAGGCGCACGGAACGCTGTTCCCTTCCCACCAAAGGTGGTCCCTATTTTTCTACTTGCATTTTTTAGATGCTTTCGAACTGCTAGGTTGGCAGAAGCTGGGACAAGGAACGGGAGCTCACCCGGTTACACGGCACTCGGGATTCGAACTGCTGAAGATGGAGGTAGAGGTAAAATACAGGGTGAGAAGTGAGAGAGGGAGGAAGGAAGGAAGGAAGGAAGGAAGGAAGGAAGGAAGGAAGGAAGGAAGGAAGGGAGGAGGAAGGAAGGAAGGAAGGAAGGAAGGAAGGAAGGAAGGAAGGAAGGAAGGAAGGAAGAAGGAAGGAAGGGAGGGAGGGACGGAGGGAGGGACGGAGGGAGGGAGGGAGAGAGAGTTGGGATTCTAAAAATACAGCAAAACAAATGGCTAAATACTGATTTATATGGAAAGAAGGGAGTGTTTTACAATAGAATCATTGGAAGGGACCTTGGAGAAGAAGACCAACTCCCTGCTCAGGCCGAAGACTTTATGTCATTGGTTGTCCAATCTCTTCTTGAAAGCTACTTGAAATAAGGAAATACACATGTGGGGGGAAAAAAACAATCACCACCAAAGATGGAACTTCTGCTAAACAACACGAACTCTCCAAACTAAAACTTTCCATTTCCCTGCTGGTCCTTCCTGCCCTGCCTTTCAGCATCTGCTCCGTTGCTCTCTAGAACCTGGCAGCCTCTCTGGACCTTCCAGATCTTGGAGGGGGTTCTTTGGCGTGACTGCAGAGCGGACTGCAAGGGATGTCACACAAGGCTACAAAATAACACACACACACACAAACACAAACACACCCGGCACAGGTGCGTCCGAGACGCAATGACTCTGTGCAGTCCGAGCTGCCCCCAGAAGGCCCACCACGATCTGCTTTTTTTGATTTTCCAGATCTTCCAACGTGGCTTTGATAGTTCTCCGTTGGGATGTCCAATAAGCAGATGGCAAGACGCAGACGCCGGCTGCAAACAGCCCTGAAGCAGCAGGAAGGTTACGAGTGGGAGAGAGGGCAGGAGGGGAAGAAGAGAATAAATATCTCTCCAGATGTTCTGATGAGAGAGAAAAAGGGAGTTAGCAGCTGGGTGGGCGCAGAGAGAGAGAGAGAGAAGCCCTCTTCCTTTTCCAAAGTCACTTCTGCATCATTTATAGCTATGTTTTCTTTGCAAGGACTCGGTGGCTCAGTGGCTAAGATGCTGAGCTTGTCAATCGAAAGGTCGGCAGTTTAGCAGTTCGAATCCCTGGTGCCGCGTAACGGGGTGAGCTCCCGTGACTTGTCCCAGCTTCTGCCAACTAGCAGTTCGAAAGCAGGTAAAAAATGCAAGTAGAAAAATAGGGACCACTTTTGGTGGGAAGGGAACAGCGTTCCGTGCGCCTTTGGCGTTGAGTCATGCCGGCCACATGGCCACGGAGACGTCTTTGGACAGCGCTGGCTCTTCGGCTTTGAAACGGAGATGAGCACCACCCCCTGGAGTCAAGAACGACTAGCACTTATGTGCAATGGGAACCTTTACCTTTAACTTGTAGAATTCGGCTTGTCGGCTTGGCCAAATATTCAAAGCTCAGTCCGACATTTCTTACCCCCAACAAATCAACCTGAGCATCCTATTCTTTCTTTCTGGACTTCTGAGCTCGTTCTGACAGGAAATATTTACCCAAAGTCATCAGGCTTCAGAAACCAAGAAACCTCAAGATTCTTCTAAGCTCCTTCCTTTATTGTTCCTCACCTGTAGACAGAAATCTTGCCAAACCAAAGCATCGCAACATAAAACAGCTACTCTGGGAACCATTGAGAAGGAGCTGTCTTCACCCTCTTTCTCACACACAAACCCTCTCAACTGTGTTGTCTCTTCCTCCTCTGGAACGCATCGCTCCCCCTCCCTGACCCCGAAGTCCCAACAGTTCCTATAACCACATTATCAAGTACTTGGCAACGCAGCCACATATACACAGCTGTTTGCCACATCTCGCAGATAGGTGACCGTATTTTACGACGGTTTTGCCGAAAACTGGCACGTCATCGGCAAAACTGCCTGGCAAACGTTAGGTTTGCATTAACCACCAATGTCAACTGAAGCTTCTTTCGGTTTTCGAGGAAAAAGCCAGAAGGTCCAGTTGCCTTTTGAAAAAAAAAGCAAATTTGGGACAAAAGGAGAAAGAAAAGAGAGGGAAAAGTCCCTTTTCTTTGACAGATAAAAGCCCGTTTTCTCCCCGTTTTCTTTCTCCTCTCCCTCTCTCTCTCTCTGTGTCTCTGTGTGTCTTTATTCCTTAGGAAGCCATTTGCTTGAGACTAATTGAATTTTCTGCCTAAGGGGAAAAAAGGAGAAGCTGAGAAGGGGGTTAATGCTCCACTCCCGAGTAAAGACCCCAACCCTCTTAACTGGTCCTGGGACCTCCTTCTCCAGCTTAAACAAACCCTGGCGTTTTGTCCCCTCTTGTTAAGGAGGAGGGACCGAAGGAGGGGGATATTGATTCTTTGGACAAGTTTCTCTTTCAGGTCATCTACTGCCCCCTTTCCCCTCCTGCCTGGAGAGGGGAGGGGTCTCCTTTTGTGCCAGCAGCAGCTGGTAGGTCGCAAAGAGGGACGAGGAGGACCGATTGTCCTTTGACACACTTTTAACATTTCTTTACAGAAAGGGGAAAAAAAGCGGGGTGTCTTAGGGTGGGAGAAGCCCCTCTTCCTCCTCTCCTCTCCTCTCCCCTCCTTCCCCATACACATACATTTCCTGTGAGGATGGTGGGGGTGGGTGGGATGCCCTTCTCTGCAAAGGAATGAGATTGGGGGGTGGGGAGAGGAGAAGGAGGAGGGGGCTTCCCTGTATCAGAAAGCCATCAACTCGTGGAAACGTTTTAGAGGTATGGAAATTGGGTGGGATGGGCTCCTTTTGGTGGGGTCGGGGGAGGAGGAGGAGGTCCTGAGGGTAGGAGAGCAGATGGTGCTGAGGATATGGGGGGGGGGTTTAAACATAGGGACCCTGTTTCCATTCACTTGCTTCGAGCCACCAGCTCAGGCAAGAAATTGCGAAGAAAGGTTTAGAGATCCATCAAAGGAGGCCGGGGGGGGGCAGCGATTTCTCTCCAAGTCTAACAAAAGGGGGTCTTTCTTTGTGGCCACCCCCCCCCATTCCAGGCAGGAAGGGCTCCCCAATAGCTACCCCTCACAGCCCGCAGGCATCGGCTTGGCTCTAGAGATACCACAAAGCCCCCTCTCTCCGCGGCCCATCTGCCCTTTCCCACGTTCCGCTGCAGAACCCCTGGGCTTGTAGAGTGGGGAGAGGGGGTAGAAAGCAATGGACCAGCGTGGAGGAGTCATCTGCTTCTGATGGCCATGGTGGGGAGATCTGGCCAGGTCTAACTGAACCAGATCAGAGGTGCTGAAACCCACCTCTGAACTGTAGTGTAGAGATTGTCAGCGAAACCACCATTTTTATCATTTCTCTCTCTCTCTCTCTCTCTCTCTCTCTCTCTGTGTGTATGTGTATGTGTCTGTCTGTCTCTCTCTCTGAGTCTGTCTGTCTGTTTCTCTCTCTGTGTGTCTGTCTGTCTCTGTCTCTCTCTCTCTCTCTCTCTCTCTCTCTGTGTGTGTCTGTATGTCTCTGTCTCTCTCTCTCTCTCTGTCTGTCTCTCTGTGTCTGTCTGTCTGTCTGTCTCTCTCTCTGTCTATCTCTCTCTGTGTCTCTGTCTCTCTCTCTCTGTGTGTCTCTGTCTCTCTTGCTCTCTGTCTCTCTGTCTGTCTGTCTGTCTCTCTCTCTGTCTATCTGTGTGTGTGTGTGTGTGTGTGTGTCTGTCTGTCTCTCTCTCTCTCTCTGTCGGTCTGTCTCTCTCTCTCTCTCTCTGTGTCTGTATGTCTCTCTGTCTGTCTCTCTCTCTGTCTGTCTCTCTGTGTCTCTCTGTCTCTCTGTCGGTCTGTCTGTCTCTCTCTCTGTCTATCTCTGTGTGTGTGTGTGTGTGTGTGTCTCTGACTGTCTCTCTGTCTGTCTGTCTCTCTCTCTCTCTCTTTCTCTCTCATCCCAAACCTTGCTGGCCTCTGTTAGACTCGGATTTCGCTTTCACTTCGTCTTTCCCTCCAGTCCTGTCAAACATTTGCTGGGTTAAACCTTTCTATTTTAAAACCCAGCACCCTCCCCAGTCTTCCCCTGAGTGCTAAAACGGGATGATGTCTAAATATTTGCCTAACTATTCTTAGCCGGAGAGCAAGCAGGCGGCAGCCTTCGGGGCACATGCCTGTCTACGGCTGGCGTTATCCGGGGACCACCGCTGCACGAATGCGCGATCTGGAGCAAGAAAAGCAAATTGGCTTTATCTTTTTTTTTCTTCCCTGGATGTATTTGTGCCATCTTGACATCGCGCAGCCATGGAAGGAGTCGCTGGGAGGCTGGGGAGGGGAATGTGACTTCTGGAAAATCAAATTCCTCTTGGCAGGGCCTCCTCGGTTGAGTCGCAAGCCGAAGGACGGTTCTCACAGGGACGATTGCAAAATCAGCTTTTATTGCTGAGTTCACATCTTGCAGGAGACATTTTTTTTTTGTTGGTTTTTGTTGCTGAGAACATATTTCTGCGAGGTTTCTGTTCTTTCTTCCCCCCCTCCAAGATACAGGTAGTCCTTGATTGACCACCGTCCATGCAGTGACTCTTCGAAGTTCCAATGGCCCTGAAAAAAGGGACGGAGGGCCAAGTCCTCGCACTTATGACTGTCTCAGCATCCCCGCAATCCTACCGTGTTTCCCCCAAAATAAGACCAGGTTTTATATTAATTTTTGCTCCAAAAGATGCATTATAGCTTATTTTCTGGTTAGGTCTTATTTTGGGGGAAAATACAGTACTAAATGCCTCCGTCTGCTGATGATCTTAACTGGGGCTTATTTTTGGGGTAGGGGAGAGGTGATTTCAGCAGGTTCTGACCAGTTCTGGAGAACCTGTAGTGGAAATTTTGAGTAGTTCGGAGAACCGGTAGTAAAAATTCTGACTGGCCCCTCCTCCATCTATTCTCTGCATCGCAAGTCCCAGCTGATCGGGAGGAAATGGGGATTTTGCAGTAACTTTCCCCTGGATTGGGGTGGGAATGGAGATTTTACAGTATCCTTCCCCTGCCACACCCACCAAGCCATGCCCACCAAGCCATGCCACACCCACCAAGCCACACCCACAGAACCGGTAGTAAAAATTTTTGAAAGGGCTTATATTACGAGCATCCTGAAAAATCATGCTAGGGCTTATTTTCTGGTTGGGTCTTATTTTCAGGGAAACAGGGTATGATCATGGTGGGAAAGGACTGGGTGGGAGGAAAATAATTTCTTCCTCCCCCCCTCCCCCCATTGTTCCTCCATCCAACAAAGATGATTGGGACAATGATTCCTTCGCCACGTTTAACTCTATCGGTATGCATGCAATGCAGAATGACAGAATTGGAAGGGACTTTGGAGGTCTTCTAGTCCAACCCCCTGCTCAAGCTGCAGACCCTACACCATTTCAGGCAAATGGTTGTCCAATTTCTTCCTAAAAATCTCCAGTGATGGAGCATTCACAACTTCTGGAGGCAAGTTGTTCCACTGGTTAATTGTCCTCACTGCCAGGAAATTTCTCCTTAGTTCTAGGTTGTTTCTCTCCTTGGTTAGTTTCCATCCATTGCTTCTTGTCCTGCCTTCAGGTGCTTTGGAGAATAGCTTGACCTCTTCTTCTTTGAGGCAGCCCCTCAAATATTGGAAGACTGCTATCATGCCACCCCTAGTCCTTCTTTTCATTAGACTAGACAATTGGATGCAAAATTGGATGCAAAAGACCCAACGAGATAGGAGAGGCGATAGGAAAAGCTAGCTGGCAAATTCTCAAGAGGGAGAGAAAACGAGACACATTTTTGGCTGCTGTCTCTGCCAAAGGTTTTCCCAGTTGGGGAGAAACAAGAGGAAACCATGTAAGAGAGAGAAAAGATTGTAAATATATATATATAGAGATCTTTCTTGGGTTGATCCGGAGTCCTCGCTGGGGCTGGAAAGGGAAATGGGAGACATATTTTAAAAACAGAGTCACTTTGGATATCCTCCAGCCAGCAGCAATCCATCACAGGATAAATTAAAAACAATAATTTCACTCCAGCTGCCTAAATAAGAAGCCTGACCTGCTCCAAGTTGGGTTCCTGGCTGCTTTCTGAGCAAACTCAGAGTCAACTTTTGGGGTGAGTGGAAAGGATGAAGAAGGATGACCCTTCTAATGAAAGAACAACCCAGAAGCTGGAACGAAATCCACCTTCAGTGAACTCTTCCTGTTTCTCTGTAGAACATCTCCGCTTCTTCTGACATCTTAGGTGGCTTCCATAGAGCTCAGCAGTCTGGATTTCTATTGGCTGGTTTAAGGCATAGGGGCTTAAGAGCACACCAATCAGGCTCTGATTTAGAGGGATGGATCAATCCAAGTCGACTTAGTGGTGGAACTAAATTTGTATTGTGAGGTTTAGCACCGTGGTCATCCCACCTATGAACTCTTTCCAGACATCCTTGACTGCCCGGAGTTCCAATCCCTAAATTTGTGGATCTTGGTTTGTTTCAGATGGCCCCTCAATATAACACATTTGCCATAAAGCCATTGGCTTGAGGCCTTGAATTTCACTCTGCAGCCCCTCAAGCACTCTTCCTGAGGGGCAACTCACAGTGTGGTTGTTATGAGGATAAACCCACTAGGCGTGACTTCATAGCAATGGGAAGGAGAAGGGGAAGGGTAAAGAAGAAGGAAGAAGGAGGAGAAGGAAAAAGAAAGAGGAAAAATGAGGAGGAGGAGAAGGAAGAAGGAAGAGAAGGTAAAAGGGAGGGAGGAAAAAAGGAGGGAAGGAAGGAAGGAAAAAAGGAAGGAAGGAGGAAAAAAAGGAAGGAAGGAAGAAAAAAGGTAGGAAGGAAAAAAGGTAGGAAGGAAGGAAAAAGGGAGGGAGGGAGGAAAAAAGGAAGGAAGGAAAAAAGGTAGGAAGGAAAAAAGATAGGAAGGAAGGAAAAAAGGAAGGAAGGAAAAAGGAAGGAAGGGCAAAAGGAAGGAAGGAAGGAAGAAAAAAGGTAGGAAGGAAGGAAGAAAGGAAGGGCAAAAGGTAGGGAGGGAGGTAGGAAGGAAGGGCAAGAAGGAGGGAGGGAGGGAAGAAAGAAGGAAGGAAGGGCAAAAGGGAGAAAGGGAGGGAGAGAGGGAGAGGGAGAGAGAGAGGGAGGGAGGGAGCTAGCTCTACATTTAATATATTCTTGGAAGTCCGGATGTCCTTTTTAAATGGCCTATCAACGTGATTCATTTCAAAACATGGGAAGTAATTAAGATTGTTACCCCCAAATCCTAGCCCTGGAAGTGCCATGGCCTCAGATGCACCCCCATTTTAACCACTGCAAGATGTGAGGGAGCTCCAGGGATCCCTTCATTTTGGTGGGAGGACAGCTGTAACCCAATCCATCCACCACAACTTCCTTCCAATAATAATCACGGCCATAAATTATCTCTGGAGGAAAAAAAAAAAAAAGGTGGGGGGGTTCGGCTTCTGCAGTGGGCCGGGTTTGGCTCTCTCCACCCCCACCCCCCAAATCCAGGAAACAGCAAAATTCAAAAAATGTTGAAGTAGACCTGCAGCAGGAGACCACGATAAGCGGCCGCTGAAACAGCAAAGCGGAAAGAATCAATCTTTTCACAATACGAGAGAGAGAGAGAGACAAGGCTGTTCTGGTGAGTTTGGCCAATGCAATCCAGACCAAAATGCAGACGAGACCACATGCACAACCCACAAAAAACACACTGTGTGTATTCCTGTAATTTGTTCACCCGTCTAGCTCAGTGTTTCTCAACCTACCTCAACTTTAAACTGGGTAGGACGTCAACTCCCAGTTCTCCGCAACCACCGTAGGTAGACTTTATTTCCCAGAATTTGCCAGTGGACTTCAACTCCAAGAATTCCGGAGCCAGAATGGGTGAAATATAATTCCCAGAATTCCCCAGCCAGAGTGAGTGGACTTTAATTCCCAGAATTCCCCAATCAGCATGGGTGGACTTCAACTCCCAGAACTCCCCAGTCAAAAATGGGTGGACTTTTAACTCCCAGAATTCCCCAGCCAGATTGGGTGGACTTTATCCTCTTTCCCCTCCTTTTTCTTCCTCTCCTTTTCCCTTTCTTCTTTTTCCTCTTCTCTCCTCTCCTCTCCTCTCTCTCTACTCCTTCCCCTCTCTCCTGTTGTTTCCCTTTTCAGATCAATCTAAAGTGGTATTCGAGCATCCCCGATTTCCTAATTATCTTTATTCTCATTTCAATTTCTTATTCAATTATTATTTATTTTTATTTCATCATTTGCGAACATTTTTATAATATCTCACTTTTTTCCTTTTTACCCCTCCTCCCCTTTCTCCTTTTACTTGACATCATCTGGGTATCTATTTTTCTAATTGTTTTCTTCCATCTATTCTCTATCTATTTTATTTCTATATCCTTATTCAGATTTTTGTTTTTTTAATGTTCTCCATCCAGCTTCTGCGAAATCTGGGAAGGACTCCCCAAAACTGGGAAGGAACACCTTGAGAGAAAAAAAAAATCCTGTTTGGAAGCAAAGCAAAGATGCCGGCACTAATCCTCCATGTTGACTTTCCTAATAGAAAACCTCTGTATCAACAGGGAGGAGGTTTGATGGAGAACATTTTTCTCTTTCAAGAAAATTAAACATTTCAAACATGTTTGAACGCACGCCTACAACCCCCTGGATAGCAATTAACTTCTTCCTGTTCTAGATGTAGCACAGCTTCCAAAAAAACAAAGTGGAGCTGGATTATTTTTCAAAGGAAGCGTGATTGAAAAGCTGCTCCGTTATATCCTAAGGTGGGGCCCCATCGTCCCTCTGACCTCGGAAGGATGGAGGATGGACTTGGTCATCCTCCATCCTTGATGTCCAAAGCCCGGCAAGGTCCTTCAGGGTCACTGACACGTAGCAGATGCCAGCAGAGATAGATGGGGGTTGGGGGTGAAGCTTTCCTAGGAAGCCAGATTCATGATGAACTCAACCACAGGATCAGATCTGCACATAGAAAAGGAAGAGGTCAAGGGTTTCTTGCTTGAGCAGCGGGATGGACTAGAAGACTTCCACAGTCCCTTCCAACTCTGTTATTCTGTGATTCTGGTGCCAGGGGATCTTCAGAGTATGAATATGAAGAGTATGAAGGACCTTCAGATCTTCAGAGTATGACCAGGAGGGTGCCCACTGTGATGCCAATGGAGCTCTGGTAGGTGGAACCTCAATCATCATATGGGTGTCCACCACTTTAACCTTTGAGGCCATAACTTGGAGAAGTCAAATATTCCTCGTGATCCAGCCAGAGTTTGATCAAAAACCAGATTCATATTGAACTCAACCATAGTATCAGATCTGCACATAGAAAATATTTCCTGCTTGAGCAGAGGGATGGATTAGAAGACCTCCAAAGTCCCTTCCATCTCTGTTATTCTGGTCCCAGAGGTTCTTCAGGGTATGACCAAAAGGGTGCCTTACCATGATGCAAACAAAGCTTTGGTGGGTGGAACTTCAATCACAACATGGGTGTCCACCACCTTCATTTTTTAATTTAGACCATACCATGGAGAAGAACAAGATGGCTCAATGGCTAAGATGCTGAGCTTGTCGATCGAAAGGTTGGCAGTTCAGCGGTTCAAATCCCTAGTGCCGCGTAACGGGGTGAGCTCCTGTGACTTGTCCCAGCTTCTGCCAACCTAGCAGTTTTAAAGCACGTAAAAAAAGAAAAATGCCAGTAGAAAAATCAGGACCACCTTTGGTGGGAAGGTAACAGCATTCCATGCGCCTTTGGCGTTGAGTCATGCCGGCCACATGACCACGGAGACGTCTTCGGACAGCGCTGGCTCTTCGGCTTTGAAACGGAGATGAGCAACGCCCCCTAGAGTCAGGAACGACTAGCACATATGTGCGAGGGGAACCTTTACTTTTACCTTGGAGAAGACTCTAGTCCTCTGTATCCCTCATGTTGCAACCAGAAAGTGGGGTCCAGACCGAATGGGAAAAAGAGTCAACTCAAAAAGATCAAGAATTTGACTTGCGCTGAGAGCTCCAGGATCTCTCTGGGGAACCAGACCCTGGATGGCGGGAAGACAAATATCCTCTCAAATATCCTTGCCAAGGAATATTGTGGTTTGTGGCCATTTGCCTCCTATTCTCCGAAAGGGTGTCTAGAGTTTCCTTTAGACCCCGAGGCACCGTATTCTGCTCTTTGCCATCTGCCACTGGAAAAGCTCCCAGTCTGCTAAGAATAGAGTTTCCATCCATTGTAGGAGGAGACGGGACTTCTGAGCAGGCTGCATAAAAAGACATTTGTACGGAGCAATTAATGTTTTGGCAAATATTCTGAGAAAGGGGTAGAGTAGCCCTGGGACCCCTCTTGCCCCCACCCAAAAAAAAGCTTAGAAGATCTCACTTTGAAAGATAATGAATGAACGGGAGGGGAAAATACCCAGAAATAATAGAGGAGGGAGGGAAAAAAACCATAGAATGTAACCAAGGTCTTCAAGAGAATTGGCAAACGTTCTCCACAGAGGAAGTCCCTCCCTCCAGGGCTGAGGGGCTCTCTCGGTGTATGTGTGGAGGGGGGCAGAAACAGGGTGAGAGGCTGTGTCATCACCAGATATGAAAGATGGAGCAGACTGAGGAAAATTTGACAGGGGAGGTGGGTTTCTTGTTGGCCTATGGGGTTACGGTTGTGATTTATTGTGATGCTCAGATAAGGGCGCGTGGAGATTTCCTATAGCTTATTCTTGTTTTCCTTTTGTGGGCTGCTGAAACCTTTAACCAATGTAGAGACAGAGGAAGAACAGGGAAGAGGAGGAGGAGGAGGAGGAGGAGGAGGAGGAGGATAAAAATGAGGAATTGCTGGACAAACATGGACTCATAGATATGGAAGAAGGTCTTGAGACCATTGCTTGCTGCAGGAACTCAAATCAAGCATCCCTTTGTTTGAACACAACGGGATCCAGCAAAAGGAACTTCACCCCCTCTCTTGGTTTCTCTGTTGAAATTCTCTCACATCAGTGTCTATGGAGATTCTCAGTCCTCCAGCTCATGGTTGTCCCGAAGGTACTTTCTCAAGAGGCAACTGGACTTTCTGGTTTTTGCTTTGAAGACATTTCGCTTCTCATCCAATAAGCTTCTTCAGAACTTCTTCAAGGTCTATCGAGATTCTCAAGTCCTCCAGCCAACATCCCAAAGGTGCTTTTTCAAGAGACAACTGGACTTTCTGGTTTTTCTTTGATGATGGTTCGGGCAGGCGAGGAGTGGCTGGGAGGGGAGGGGCGAGTAGCGGCTGTCAAGGCGCCCCTCAACGTGAGTGACATCGAGTTGACCATGCCCACCCAGTCACATGACCACCTAGCCACCCCCACCCACCAGGTCATATTAGTGGTCCCTGGGATTTAAAATCATGAATTTAGTGGTCCCTGAGGTCCGAAAGGTTGGGGGCCCCTGCCCTAGGAGGCATGATGAGAGACGCCTCTCAACCTTCTGAAGGTCTTAAGACCCTCTTCCTCATTGCAGCCCAGACAAAGCAGTTCCTTCGATTGCAAGCTTGTTTTGGCAGCTGCCAACCTCCTTTGGCCATCCTGACCACTCTGTGCTAATCCCACCGTTTCGAATTATAAAGCTGCCAACATCCCACGGAAACACCACCAAGCTCCCGTTGGTGTGCCAGACTTCTTTCAAATCGAGGAATCTTTCCAGGAAGTGCTGGGTTCACCCACCCCCACCCCACCCTCCCACCCCCTCAACACAACCACCTCTTGCTACAAAGACCAGCTGAATTTTTCTCAGCAAAGTAAAACACGTCCTCCCACAAGGCCGAACCTGAGCAATGGAGACAAAAGTTTCTCGGGGAAACCGAAAGAATTGCAGATTTTGCAGTTAGGACTCATTCATAAAAAAAAATAGTCGCTGGCAGTCCCTGCTGGGCTCGGAAAGTTAGCCAACCCAGACTTCCCAAGCTAGTCGATCAATCAGAATAGAGCTGAAAAGGGACTTTGGGGGTCGTCTAGTCCAACCCCTGCTCAAGCTGCAGACCCTACACCATTTCAGGCAAATGGTTGTCCAATTTCTTCCTAAGTGATGGAGCACCCACAACTTCTGAAGGCAAGTCCTTCCACTGATGAATTGTTCTCACTGGCAGAAAATTTCTCCTTAGTTCTAAGTTGCTTCTCTCCTTGATTAGTTTCCACCCATTGCTTCTTGTCCTGCCCTCAGGTGCTTTGGAGAATAGTTTGACCCCCTGTTCTTTGTGGCAGCCCCTGAGATATTGGAACACTGCTATCATGGTATCCCTGGACAGGTAAAGGTAAAGGTTCCCCTCGCACATATGTGCTACTCGTTCCCGACTCTAGAGGGTGGTGCTCATCTCCGTTTCAAAGCCGAAGAACCAGCGCCGTCCGAAGACGTCTCCGTGGTCACGTGGCCGGCATGACTCAATGTCAAAGGCACACAGAAAGCTGTTACCTTCCCACCAAAGGTGGTCCCTATTTTTCTACTTGCATTTTTTTACGTGCTTTCGAACTGCTAGGTTGGCAGAAGCTGGGACAAGTCACGGGAGCTCACCCCGTTACGCGGCACTAGGGATTCGAACCGCTGAACTGCCGACCTTTCGATCGACAAGCTCAGCGTCTTAGCCACTGAGCCACTGCGTCTTTTCAGGCTAGACATCCCTAATTCTTCATATGTTTTAGCCTCCTGACCCTTAAGTATCTTTGTTGCTCTTCTCTGCATTCTTTCAAGAGTCTCAACATCTTTATTTATATCGTGATGAACAAAACTGGGTGCAATATTCCAAGTGTAGTCTTGACCAAGGCATTCTAAAGACCAAGGCATTATAAAGTCCATCCAGCAGGGCTTTTCAAGGCCTTCACAGCCCTTAACATTTGGCACAGCCGAGCGAAGAATCCTTACAAGAGTGAGGGACCCCAACGGAGAAAATGATCTCATGATGAACAGCCTACTCTTAAAGCTCCAAAGCGGATTAATGGCTCTCGAGCCTTTGAAAGAAAGAACAAGATGGGAGTGAATGGGAGGAGAACTAATTGGACACTTACGCATGAATGGAAGAGTAGGGTGGGGTGGGGGCAGAATGTAGATAATCCTCCCAACTTTTTTAGCCAAGAAATTTAAGCTTATTCAGTCCTTTGCCCATCTAGGCGTACCTTCTCCAAGCCGGGGCTCTCCAGAATTCCTGGAGGAAAACTCCTTCGGTTCGATTAGATGGGTTCCTAGAGGTGGTATCAACTCCTAGAAAACCTTGGATGCCTTGGTAAGACCACACTTGGAATACTGCATCCAGTTTTGGTCACCATATTATTAAAAAAAGATGTTGAGACGCTGGAAAGACTACAGAGAAGAGCAAAAAAGAGGATTAGGGGACTGGAGGCTAAAACATATGAAGAACGGTTGCAGGAATTGAGTAGGTCTAGTTTAATATCTCGGGGGCTGCCACAAAGAAGAGGGAGTCAAGCTATTCTCCAAAGCACCTGAAGGCAGGACAAGAAGCAACGGATGGATGCTAATCAAGGAAAGAAGCAACCTGGAATTTAAGGAGAAATTTCCTGACAGTGAGCACAATGAATCAGTGGAACAGCTTGCCTCCAGAAGTTGTGAATGCTCCAACACTGGAAGTTTTAAAGAAGAAATTGGACAACTGTTTGTCTGAAATGGTACCGTTTTTCCTGCCTGAGCAGGGGATTGGACTAGAACACCTCCAAGGTCCCTTCCAACTTTGCTATTCTGTATTCAGAAAAACGTTGGATCTGATTGGTACATGTTTGGATGGGGAAAACCAGGAAGGGTGTAGGACTTTATGCCAGACAGGGAAGTCATAAAAACATTCCTGAAAGACACAATAACAAGCCACCTATGAACGGTGTCCAAAAATTCCCATCCATGTATTCATCAGGAAACAAACTAAAAAGCAGAGACATCACCCTGCCAACAAAAGTGCGTATAGTCAAGGCGATGGTTTTCCCAGTTGCAATGTAGGGCTGTGGAGGTTGGACTGTAAGGAAGGCTGAGCGCCAAAGAATGGAGGCCTTTGAACTCTGGTCCTGGAGAAGACTCCTGTGAGTCCCTTGGACTGCAAGGCCATCCAACCGGTCAGTCCTGGAGGAGATCAACCCTGACTGCTCTTTAGAAGGCCAGATCCTGAAGAGGAAACTCAAATCCTTTGGCCACTTAATGAGAAGGAAGGACTCCCTGGAGAAGAGCCTCATGCTGGGAACGATGGAGGGCAAAAGAAGAAGGGGACGGCAGAGAACGAGGTGGCTGGATGGAGTCACTGAAGCAGGAGACATGAGCTTAAATGGACTCCAGAGGATGGTAGAGGACAGGAAGGCCTGGAGGAACGTCGTCTGTGGGGTCACGATGAGTCGGACACGACTTCTCAACTAACAGCAACAAATTCATCAGGAGTTGAGTGTGACTTTATCTAATACTATATATGTCTCAAAAAGAAAGTTGGGTAGAGGAGTTTCAATTATCCCTAAGATCCCCGGTTTATTGATTAAACCACAATTGGCTGAGTTTGCCCACTTTATGGCTAAGCCATAAACCAGGATTTTCCAAACATGGAATGGCTGGGTTCATCTAATACACTGAATCAAAAATCAAGCAAGCCAACAGTTAAGGTTAGGTTTGACATAGGAATTCAACCGCTGTTGGCACTTTTGACCTCTCTTCGGAATACGGTAGTTACCCTGGGTGTTTTCTGGGAAGAGGAAATTAAATAATGGCATTAAAAACAACTCCACCCGGCTTTTCTTACACAGACAATAAAAGTAAGAGAATCCTTTTCGTTTTGACAGCTTTAAAGTCTGGGGCATCCAGCAGAGCTTTGAAACTCATCCCTGGTGACTTTCCATGGCTTTAATTTAATTACCGTGCCTTTTCTTATCTTAATTGACTTGCTTCTGTTTATAAACACAGGACTAGCCTCTGTTTCCCCCCCCCCCAACCTTTGTCCTGCAACCTGAGAGTAGCTTTGGGCATCTGAAATATTCATTAAATGCCTGAGACTCTTCCTTCTTCTTCTGCTCCACCACCAATTAATGGTAGAAGAAATTGGATCTCAGCAGCTCTGGGACAAAGTCTATAACTTAGTGGGAAGGAGAAAAGCATCATCCTCTGTAGAATGACATTCTTCCTCTCCTCCTCCTCCTCCTCCTCCTCCTCCTCCTCCTCCTCCTCCTCCTCCTCCTCCTCCTCCTTCTTCCTCTTCTTCTTCTTCTTCTTCTTCTTCTTCTTCTTCTTCTTCTTCTTCTTCTTCTTCTTCTTCTTCTTCTTCTTTTCTTCTTTTCTTCTTTTCTTCTCCTCCTCCTCCTCCCCCTCTTTCCTCTTCCTTCCTCCTCCTCCTTCTTCCTTCTCCCTCCTTCTTCCTCCTCCTCCTCCTCCCTTCTTCGTCCTCCCTTCTTCTTCTTTCTTCCCATTCTCACATTCTTAACATGTTGAGTTTCACCCGCCTTTTGAGGAGCTATGAGAATGGGAGGTTGAGAAAGAAGGAGAGGAAAGTGACTTTGAATTATGAAGTTGGCACTGTTGACTTAGAATATTACAGATTGCAGAACCAATCAGTCAGTATTGTTGAAACCAAACAAAAGTGTCTGCCACCAACTCCCATATTTTGAGTGTGTCCTTCAAGCAAATGAAGATCAAGAAAACCAGCTATGCTTGACCGATCGAGGGATGAAGATGATGAAGAAGATGATTGTGGAGAAGATGGATGGTTATCAAAGATTATCATGGAAATCTAAAGGGGAGAGAGTGTCCATCATGATAGCATTATGCAAGCGAAGTGACTTAAAATTCGCATCATTGGATGGACATTATGCATCATGTTTCTACATGTCACTTAGGGATGTTATTGCTGTGTCCTGCAAGAACTAGAAGCTATTATTGGAACCAGATCAATCTTGGAAACATTTGCCCTCACAGCCCATCACCCTGACTCAGTGGTGGCACCCCATTAACAAAATTTGAGAGGAACTTCTCAGAATGGAAATTTGAGCTCCAGAATTCCAGACACATTTGTTTGAAATCAGAGTGCATCAATCTTTTGGAAACCAGAGGTTTTCCAGATGTCCTGGACTTCAATTCCTATAATCCCCAGCCTGTATGGGAGGTGAAGTTTAACATATTTGGAAATGGACAGGTTGGGGAAGTTGGCTGAAATAGTAGCTTAAAAGTTGGAGCGTGATTGCCAAGAAAACATGCATGAACGTCTGCTACACAATAGATATTTTAGATGCAACCTCCTCACTTGGAAGAGATATCTAAGCCATAGCTGGTTTTTTCCACAGCTTTCTGATTAAGACTTTGTTGGTTGATTTCTCACAACACATTAATCCATGGACCATCGTGACTTTCCAAGATTCCCTGTAGACTCTTCAGAGCCGACTTTTTGAATCTCCTACTTCCACATGTGTTGTAGATCTAAAATGTGAAGGAAGCTGAGCTGGGTTAATGGTAGGTTGTTTTCTTTTTTTCCCCAACCTAGGCTGATCTCTGTGAACCTTTCACACTTATGGGGCAGAACGTTATGGATCACGCACCGTCATGTGATGCTGCGAGACAGCCATCCCTTGTTCCATGCTGGGACCTCGGAGAGAAATGTACAAACCAGATGGAGAAGGCCACAGCTGGAGAACTCATGAACATCTTTCTCTCTCTTTGACAGATGATTAGGTTCCTGAACGTCGACACGGAGGAAACTCTAACCTGGGAAATCCGCTTAAAATGCCCGGAACTCAACAAAAACCACACCCAAACTTCTTGTAGATCTGTCTATCACAGTGGTTTCAAGTGTGCATTTATCCTCAACATCCATCATTAATGCTCTTGTGCTCTTCTTGGGGCTTACAGGCAAGAAAAGGATGCCCAGACGGCCAAATCGTTTTTTTTTCCTCCAGAGAATTAAAGATTTTTGCTCTGTAGCTCAGCAGGAATATTCTGAAGCAGGTAACAAACTGGTTGGAGAAAACAATTGCAAACCAGATTTGCACCCAAAATTTGCAAAAAATTCTCTTTGATTCCTCTCTCTCCCCTTAGCAAACTCAGCCTTCGTTGTGTCTTAGGCAATGTTTTCCTTTTTCTCCCCCGCCGAACCACAAAGATTATTCGCACTTTTGCAAAACACGGACCCATCCCAAAACTGGCCTGAGTTTCCTTGTTACATGAGTGGTGTGGTTTAAGTTTCTATAACAGATAAACAGAGTTGGAAGGGACCTTGTGGGTCATCTAGTCCAACCCCCTGCCCAAGCAGGAGACCCTACTACACCATTTCTGACAGAGGGCAGTCCAGTCTCTTCTTGAAAGCCTCCAGGGATGAAGCTCCCACAACTTCTGAAGGCAACTTCTGTTCCATCAGTTGATTATTCTCATGAAATTTCTCCTTATTTCTAGATTGAACCGCTCCTTGATCAGTTTCCATCCATTATTCCTTGTCTGGCCTTCAGGTGCCTTGGAAAATAGCTTGGCCAATGGTACCTAAACCAGGAGACAGCAACCTGTGGCTCTGGAGCCGCATGTGGCTCTTTCATCCCTCTACTGTGGCTCTCTGTTGCTGGTTGGCTCTACAATTGATAGGCCTTTCGGTTAGGACAGGTAGAGGAAAAAGGATGCTGTGCTAGGAGGAGACTCTATGGTGGGGGAATCGGACTTCCGGTCAGCAGAGGAAAAAGGACACCGTGCTACGAGGAAATTATGATGGAGGGACTGGACTTCCGGTCGGCTCCAGAATTGAACGGGGGTTTCCGGTTCGGACCTTTCTCGCTCTTTATCTTTATTCAAATTTCTATACCGCCCTTCTCCTTTCGGACTCAGGGCGGTGAACAGCCAGAAATAAAACATTTTATATACAAAAGTTAAAATAAATTTAAAATAATTAAATAAATTTGGCCCATTAATTTAAAACATTCCAATTAAAAGCCATATCAAAATTTATTAAAACCAATCATAAAATCAGGACAGCCCGGCTAACTGAAAAAAAAATAGGTTTTGAGGGCCCGACGAAAAGTCCGGAGGTCTGGGATCACTCGTATCTCTGGGGGTAGATTGTTCCAGAGGGTTTAAGGTTGCCGACCCCTGACCTAAACAATGGTACCTACAGCTGAAACCTGGGAAGCAGAAGGATTTTAATTGTCCCTTCCCCGTTTTTTTTTCCCCCTGGTTAAGAGAGCAACACCCCTTGACATGGACAGTTGGTAGCATTTGACAGGAATCAAATCTTGATCTCTGACAGGTAGGATGAGGTGGCTTACAGCTGCGGTGAAAAATAAGGGTGGAGACCAAGGCTTGATGGACAGAGAAATACGGCTCTAATGTGCCTTGGGGCTGCTGGCAAGGACTCACCTGTTTCAAGATCCAGGATGTTTATATATATTGGGCTCTTGGAAGATCAGAAGGCTGGGCCAAGAGCCAACAATTATGAAGGAAGCGAAGCAACATCCTTTGTGGTTCCTGGTCCTCTCCAAAGTAACCGGGTTGGAGTCCTCGGTGAGTAACAGCCTTAGACAGACCACGGAATTCTCCGTCCCAGCAGAAATTTCATCATGGGTCAGTTTCGCGTTTCTCCCGCTGGTGTGAACTGCGTGTGTTTTTTTTAAACTCATGTGTAACTTAAGACACATTTTTGCGGGCTGCTTTTGGGGGGAAGGTTGAACAAGGACAAGGCATGATACTCTGAATAGGGATGCGAACAATTCTCCGGGTCTTAAATTTATGCATGGCCTCAGGCCCGCTGCAGGCATCAATAATCCGAAGGGTTTAGAAGTTGCAAAGTCAACAGCCTTATTGTCAAGTGTGGGAGAGGGAAGCAGTGTGGGGTGTTCCAAAAATAATAGGAGAGTTCTTGTTTTATTTATGAAGGCTGGGCCTTCTTCTCTTCTCTGGGTTGGTTCAAAAGTTTAAATCTAGAACAGTGGCTTTTAAGTTGTTTGATTCCCAGTTACCCCTTTCCTTGTTGGGATCTGGAATCTCTTATGGATTCTTGTTGGGTACAGTTTGAATTAAAGACTCAAGGACTCTACAGTCCTCCTCCTCCTCCTCCTCCTCCTCCTCTTCTTCTTCTTCTTCTTCTTCTTCTTCTTCTTCTTCTTCTTCTTCTTCTTCTTCTTCTTCTTCTTCTTCTTCTTCTTCTTTCTTCTTGGAAGAAGGAGGAGGAAAAGGTGGAGGAGGAAAAGGAGAAGAAGGGAGGAAAGGGATAGGAGGAGGAGGGGAGGAGGAGGACACGGAAGATGGGGGAAAGAGTACTGTAGGGTCCTTTGTGCTCTCTGAGTTTGGTGGTTTTCTTGCAGATGTTTCATGACCCAGCTAGGTAACATCATCAGTGCTAGAAGAGAATAGGGTTTGCAGAGAGGAAGAGGAGGAAGAGGAGGAGAACTGTAGGATCCTTGGGCTCGCTGAGCTTGGTTGTTTTCTTGCAGGCATTTCATGAACCGACTAGATAATATCATCTGTGCCATGATGATGAAAACCCCCTCTCTCTTCTAGCACTGATGATGTTACCAAGTTGGGTCAGAGAGCATCAAGGACGGGCACACATCTGTTGATCTTTTCAGATCTTTCTGAGAACCAGCTAACTGCCAATCAAAGGTTCCTAGCAGGTTGACAACCTTGTCACAATCAATAACTTCTTTTTTTTCCTCTTACACGTGCAGACGATGACAATGATGTCATCCGTTCCTTTGGGTCCCACGCTTGGTGATTCTCGTAGGGGACAGATTGTATTAAAGAGGACTAGACTCTTCACTGGAGGATTCTTGAAGGCTGTCGGCTTCTTCCAAAGGCATCTGAGAACTGGAGCTGGACAAAGATGCTGCCATTTTCCTCCCCTCCAAACTCCTCGTCTCCCCTTAGACACGGCAGTTTCCATGAGTTCCTCTGAAGAGGAACATCAACAAGAAAGCAGAATAGCTAAGCCCAGAAGAACAGGAGGTCTTCAGCCTAGCTAACCAGCCTTTCCGTTGCAATACAACCCCTCCGGCTGTTTCATTCCCCCCCATCTCCATTGTCCATCACTCCCTGACCCCACTCCCCAGTTCTCATATTCAACCACCTGCCAATCACCATGACTTCAGTGACACCGTCAGATGATGACCCTGCCTGGAACTGAGCATCAACCCTTCAACGAATCTCCTTCTATGAAGGATGCTTGAGTTGGGACCTGGGCCTCCAAAGGTGATGCTCTTAGTCCATTAAACCCAGCGGGGTCGTTCTCCTCTCAAGCCCCTTTCCCACTGCAGGAACTCAAATTCCAGCTCCGTGAACTGTTCCAGATGTTGGAGAAGGCCCATCTGTTGCAAGCTGGCCACAGGAATGCATGTTTCCCTCTGCAGAGACTTCATGCTTCGGCCGCCTTCTTGATTCCTCCCGTCGTTCTGAAGCTCAATGTGGGGGCTCAGTAGCAGAGACGGAGACTTGGCCATGTGGCTTCCTACGTCCTTGAGTTACAACAGTTCGTTTAGCAACCGTTACAATGGCACTTGTAACCGGAGATATTTTTGTTGGGCATTCTACCGGAAAAAAATATGATAAAAAGACTATATATCTGGCCGTGCATATATTAAGCGCAACTAGAATTGTATTTGCACAGCAATGGGAAAATGATGAGGGGAAATGTAATTAAGAAAATATTAGAATGCGCAGAAATAGATAGATTAACGCTCACTATTAAGGATAAAGAAGAAACTGAACATTTTTTGATATGGGATATATTTTATCAATGGCTAGACAATAGAAACAGAAGTTAGAAAGGACAAGATATAAAAAGAGGAAATGTTAACGTGCAGTCGTGGGTTTCAAAATTTTTTACTACCAGTTCTGTGGGTGTGGCTTGCTGGGCGTCTCTTCATATCTCTCTCCCTCTCAATCTCTCTCTCTCTCTCTCTCTCTCCCTCTCCCTCTCCCTCCCTCCCTCCCTCCCTCCCTCCTTCCTTCCTTTCTTTCCACGATTCTCCTTTAATCTCATTTCTGAAATGGTATTAGATATAGAATAGAATAACAGAGTTGGAAGGGACCTTGGAGGTCTTCTAGTCCAACCCCCTGCCCAGACAGGAAACCCTACACTTCAGACAAATGGTTATCCAACATTTTCTTAAAAAATTCCAGTGTTAGAGCATTTACAACTTCTGCAGGCAAGTTATTCCACTGATTAATTATTCTCACTGTCAGGAAATTCCCTTTAGTTCTAAGTTGCTTCTTTCCTTGATTATTTTCCACTCGTTGCTTCTTCTCCTGCCCTCAGGTGCTTTGGAGAATAGCTTGGCTCCCTCTTCTTTGGGGCAGCCCCTGAGATATTGGAAGACTGCTATCATGTCTCCCCTAGTCCTTCTTTTCATTAAACTGGACATATCCGATTCCTGCAACCGTTCTTCATATGTTTTAGCCTCCAGTCCCTAAATCATCTTTCTTGCTCTTCTCTGCACTCTTTCTAGAGCCTCTCCATCTTTTTTACATTGTGGCAACCAAAATGCAATGGTCCGTGTGTGCCTTCATTTGTTCCACCAACAGAATCAACATTGCAACGTGTTTCTTTACCTGCTCTTCATGCTGTGGTCAAATACACCATAATAATAGAACGGACATCCTGGTCTTTCAAAGCCAAATTTAAAAACCTGAACAACCACATCCTGGTTCTTTTGACCCACACATCCTTGTTTCTGAGGGGAAGACCGGAAGGAGGGATGGGGGGAAAAAAATAGGTGTTGATACAGGAAATTCAAGGCAATTGTCTTCTTAGACAATTGGAGAGTTAACGGGAGAGTTAAGATCGAGAAATATCAAAACTCTACGTGAACGTAGCAAGAAAGTTGTGGAGAGGGATGATTGAGTCTGTCATCTGCACCTTCATAACTGTCTGGTTTGGCTCTGCAACCCAACAAGACAGACACGGACTTCAGAGGATCATTAGAACTGCAGAGAAAACAATGGCTACCAACCTGCCTTCCATTGAGGACCTGGATACTGCACGAGTCAAAAAGAGGGCTGTGAAGATATTTACAGACCCCTCGCATCCTGGACATAAACTGTTTCAACTCCTACCCTCAAAACGATGCTATAGAGCACTGCACACCAGAACAACTAGACACAAGGACAGTTTTTTCCCCGAACGCCATCACTCTGCTGAACAAATAATTCCCTCAACACTGTCAAACTAGTTACTAAGTCTGCACTACTATTAATCTTCTCATCGTTTCCACCACCCATCTCCTCCCACTTATGACTGCATGACTCTAACTTTGTTGCTTGAATCCTTACAATTTATATCGATATGGATTGTTTCTTGATTGCTTATTTGTACCCTATGGCTATCATTAAGTGTTGTACCTTATGATTCTTGACGAACGTATCTTGTCTTTTTATGTACACTGAGAGCATATGCACCAAGACCAATTCCTTGTGTGTCCAATCACACTTGGCCAATAAAATTCTATGATGATCTATGAGAAACTGGATTCCTATCTCCATTGGATCTGCTGGCCTGCAAAGAGAGGTTGGACAGAACTATAAACCAGGCATGGACGCCTCAATAGGGAAAGAACGTCCAAGGAACCCCTAAGGAGATCAAAAAGAGGTATCGAAGGCACACACACACAACACTTTTCATTCTTTTCTGGACTCCTCTGAGTCTTGATCCAGCTTCATTCCTATCCAATTATTTACTGGAAAGCTCAGACAATATTGGCCACCATCTCTAAACAGTTTAGAGATAATACACCATCAATACGAGGCCTAAATGCATTCCCTGAGGGCATTATATTAATTCCCACATACCTTTTTTAAGCACTTCTGGGGGGAAACCAGACTCCCAGCTACAAAAGAAGGAGCCATCTCACACAAGGCCTTAATCTCCAGGATTAGGGGATTCTCTTTAATGACTGTTCAAGGCTTGGAAAAATCTGCCAGTCAAAAGCTTGAGGTTGATTTGGTTTTCTCTGGGTTGGTTCCTAATCGTTGGCGTATAATTATAGCTGAGTCTAACTACTAGGACTAAAATGCCAGCGTCTCTGATAATTTCAGAGAATACACAGGGGCTTTTGTCATCCGTATTCCGGATCTTGGAGTTGACGTTGTGATTAGAGGAACCACGCCAAGGTTTTCAGGGAGATATCTGACTCGGTGGAACAAAGCAAATATAATTTATCCTCCAGCATCCAGCCTGTGCAAAGAGAACCTGGACGGTCGACAGGTGTGCCTTTGTCTGCCCACCTGTCCTGCTTTCTCATCCTTGTTTACCTTAGCAATATTTTTTTTAAAAAAATTCGGTGGCTACAAAGGACAGGCGTGTAAATATGATGAAAAAAGAAACGATTACAAGGAAAGGTATATTGAGATGTTTAGATGGGGCGGAAAGGTTTTTAAGTCAACCAGCAAGAGACAGTTAGGATTAGCAAGGTCTTCATTGGCTGCGTGAAGGATCCATGATCTTCTCTCCTGCCCCCTTTTAAAGATGGACCTTGGCCTTCCAAGTCTACTTTTCCAGGCACCAATGGGGAAATTTAAGACCTTATGGAAGTGTTTTTCAACCTTGGCCACTTTAAGCTGGGTGGACTTCAATTGGTAGAATTCTGGGAATTGAAGTCCACCCATCTTAAAGTAGTTAAGGTTCAGAAACATTGCTTTAGAGGGTTCGGTTGAATTTGGGACCAAACCAGAATCTTCTAACATTGAATTGAGATGGTCAACTGAAGTCAAGTTGGAGAACAGGGCCATTGAGTCTTCTATTAGTTGAAAACCGTCTGAGTTTGTGGTTGGGAAGAAGATTCAGCCTGAAAAACCCTCCAGAATTTACAAAGAGGAGTACATAGTGTTTTCAAAACTGTGGGTAGATCTTTGGATCATTTGCAGTGAATCTCCAAATACGATTCTTCTCAATTGCAAAAGGGAGAGCTGGAGCTTAAATTAAGAAACAAGAACACTTGTGCCTTGGAAGTCACATCCTTCCAAAAGACTAGGGCTCTTGTTCACAATGAAAATTAGAAGCACAGGTTTTCTGGAACTCTGGGAAGATTAAAATCCAGGTTAGAAGTGAGGTTGAGGACAAGGAATAGCAATAGCCATAGCACTTAGACTTATATACCGCTTCATAGTGCTTTCCAGCCCTCTTCTAAGCGGTTTACAGAGTCAGCCTCTTGCCCCCAACAATCTGGGTCCTCGTTTGACCCACCTCGGAAGGGTGGAAGGCTGAGTCCACCTTGAGCCTGGTGAGATTCGATCTGCCAAACTGCTGGCAGCCGGTGATCAGCAGAAGTAGCCTGCAGTACTGCCCTCTAACCACTGCACCACCGCGGTGGAACCTAAATCAAGGACAGCAGGAGAAATTCAGACGTTAGGAAGTTATATTATTTTGGACCTCTCTTTTACTTCACCACAAATGGTGCCAATTGGACAAGGATGGAAGAAGAAGAAGAAATAAAGTGACTTAACTTCTGGGGAAAGCGTGAAATCCATCCGTTGAATTGTCTGATTTATTTATGTCCATAAAGACATTTTTAGATTGCCCAATGGCACCATCTGCAGCCTGGGAATAATATTACCAGGCCATTCAAACTTTTTTCCCTCTTCTGTTCAGTTATGACTGATTCTTGACTAAGTCCGGAGTGGGCTTCAAAAATTTTTAGCAAGGGGTTCTCTGCTGGGGTGCTGGGTGGGCGTGGCCATGGTGGGCGTGGCCTAGTCAGCCTCCTGCACCATGGCGGGGAGGGCTTTTTGCCCTCCCCGGGCTCCGGAGGCTTTCCTTGAGCCTCCAGGAGGGTGAAAACGGCCTCCCCAGGCTCCGGAGGCCCTTTTCCCGAACTTCCGGTAGGCCCATTTTTCACCCTCCCCGAGCCCCTGCACTTACCTGCATCCAAAACGGGCCGCGTGGGGACTCCTGGGAGGGGCGGGGTGGGTGGGGCCAGCCAGGAGTGGGATTTGCGGGTTCTCTAAACTACACAGAATCTTAGCTGGAGATTCTCCCGAATCCCTTCGAACCCCCAGCAGCCCACCTGTGGATAAGTCCCTGCTGTTTTTTTTGGTCAGGTTTTTCTGAAGTGATTTGCCATTGTCTTCTTCTTAGGGCTGAGCAACAGGGGCTGGCCCAAGCTCACTCAGCCAGCTTTTGTGTCTAAGGCAGGACTAGAACTCACATCTCCTGGTGATTGACCCAAAGTCACCCAGCCAACTTTCATGCCTAAAGCTGGGCAAGAACTGCTGTGTGGTCGAACAATTAGCTTCTCCTAAAAATGTTGGTTTGTGCTTGTTTTCCAGTTTGGAAAAACTTTACTCTTTTTGTCAAAGCATCGTGTTGCGTCCAGATGAAGTGGTTAAGTTCACGATGGGAGCTTGGCCAAGTGGAAAGTGATACGGACTGAACTGGCCAATGGAGTTGGAGAAGAGCAAGCAAGAAAGGAAACACATCCTTAATTTTTCCTATTGTAATTGACATTTACTCTTGGACTGTGTCCCTATCAAGATTCTGATCGGATCCGAAAGGAATTCCAGATTGCTACGTTCCCACAACTTCTCTCCAAGTGCTGGGGGTAATGCTGCCATTCCCTGCTTGCTTATAAACATGCTTCCTTCTGCCAGATTCTGTTCAGACCCCAGACCCCTGGGGGAAAGGGGAGAAATCAGATGGGGGTTCCTCTCGTCTCCATTAAACTCATATTAATGGTGGAGGGAGGGGAGGGAGAGCAATTGTCTTCAGCAGATAGTTCAGATTGAGATGTTTTAAAAGGAAGATGCAAAACAGATTCCTCCTCATCTCTGCAGGTTTCCATGAGGGATGTTGCTGGACTTTGTGCTTTGAAAACTCTGCAATCAATTGTAGTTATTAAAGGTAGATGAGAGGGAAAGGGATGATAGATAAAAATAGATAGAGGATTGATAGATAGATGATAGATAGAAGATAGATGGATGATAGATAGATGGATATAGATAGATAGATAGATAGATAGATAGATAGATAGATAGATAGATAGATGATGATGGATAGATAGGAGCTGGATGGATAGATGATGATGAGATAGATAGATAGATAGATAGATAGATAGATAGATAGATAGATAGATAGATAGATAGATAGAATGATAGATGGATAGATAGATAGATAGATAGATAGAGATAGATAGCTAGATAGCTAGATAACTAGATAACTAGAGATAGATAGAAGATAGATAGATGATAGATAGATAGATAGATAGATAGATAGATAGATAGATAGATAGATAATAGATAGATAGATATGATATGATAGATAGATGGATGGATAGATAGATAATAGAGAGAGAGAGAGAATGAAAAGTATAGCAGAAGATATATGATAGATAACATAGATAGAAATAATTAGACAAGAGAGAGAGAGAGAGAAGAGAAGAGAGAGAAGAAGAAGAGAAGAGAAGAGAGAAGAAGAGAAGAGAAGAGAAGAGAGAAAATAGCTTTTGTTTTATAAACCACCCAGTCATTCAGGAGTTGGGCGTCCTATCCCTTAAATTCAAAAGCAAACATCTCCCATCCCAGCCAGGCCTCTGATCCAGTCAAACAAGACGGCCATTGTGGTCGCCCTCCGTAGCTATTATTCCCCGAGAGATTAAAAAAAACCTTTTCAGCAGGCAAAGGCCACCACTTATGGAAAGCAGACACCGGCCAGAGAGTCCTCCGTGGCTCCCTCAGCTCTGCTAAAGAAATAATTTGTGATGCTAATGCCCGAGGATTGTGGGGAGGGGGGGGGTGGAGAGCCAAAAAGACCCCTGATGCAAGAAGAAGAAGAAAAGAAGGCCAAATACATTTCAAAGCGCAGAGAAGTAAAAATGAGCTGTCAGAACATATTGGCTCTCAGAAAGGGGGTGGGGGGGGTGGCAGAATTCCCCCTGTTCCTCTTAAATGCTCCTTTCCCACGCTCTGCTTGCGAGAGAATTTTGCATTCTCTCTCTCTCTCTCTCTCTCCAGACTTCCCGGCCAATCAAACAGATGAAACGATTCACGGCCCAGGCTGAGAGCTCTTTGGTCAGCCACGCCAGACCCCGCCACCCACCCACCCACCCCAAAAAAATAATTTAAAAAAAATACTTCCCAGAAGCTTTTCATAATTCTCCAGCAGCATTTTCACATTCCGCTCTCCCTCCTGTGCGATGACCATTTTTTCCTAAACAGAGCAAAGCCCGAAAAAAATGTCCAAGGAATATGTTGCAGATGCCGAATTAAAAGAGAGAGAGAAAGGGAAAAAAAACAAAAACAAAAAGGAAAGGAAAGGAAAGGAAAGGAAAGAAGGAAAGGAAAGGAAAGGAAAGGAAAGGAAAGGAAAGGAAAGGAAAGGAAGGAAAGGAAAGGAAAGGAAAGGAAAGAAAAAGAAGGAAAGGAAAGGAAAGGAAAGGAAAGGAAAGGAAAGGAAAGAAGGAAAGGAAAGGAAAGGAAAGGAAAGGAAAGGAAAGGAAAGGAAAGGAAAGGAAAGGAAAGGAAAGGAAAGGAAAGGAAAGGAGAAAGGAGTGTTGGGACCTAAGCTTCCTGAGACAACATAAATCACAATTTTAGTCCCCAAAAAACTCTTTTATTGAGACGGCTGTGAATTATGGTCATTCACAGCCCGTAGGGATTCACAAACAGTCTGTGAAGATTCCGACAGATGTCCGCTCGAGTTGACACAGTCTTTCAGGGTAATGTTGATAAGCACCCATCTTTATCTCGCTTGAAATGCTGCAAGAGACCTAATTGTCTGTTAGTTTTGCAAGGCCAAACGGAGCACAGAGTCAAACGGACTTCTCAGAGCTTGAATTGACTCTATGAACTAATTGCTTCCTGCAAAGGCTCAAGTCATTTGCTCCTCCTTTATGTCTTATGGGAGGGGACAATCAACTCCAAGCCTTACTCCCGAGTTGCCCTTTTTTTCCTGAATTGTTCTTGCCTTCTGGCAGCTCTGCGCATGCGCACACTGGGAAGAGGCTCACACTGTTCTTCTGCCTCGCTGATGTCAGATTCCGGAGGCTCCGGAGGCAGCACATAACTACCAGATGGTCCTGGCCCCCTCTCTGCCTCCGACGCAGAGCCGTCGTCTGAGCCTTCCCCAGACTGGCTCATGTTCCTCCCCAACCTCCTCACTGTTGGATTCTGCTGCCAGCTCCACAGGCCGCCAATGGACCACAACAAGGAGAAAGAAGAAAGAAAGAAAGGAGAAAGGAGAAAAGAGAAAAGAGAAAAGAGAAAAGAGAAAAGAGAAAAGAGAAAAGAGAAAAGAGAAAGGAGAAAGGAGAAAGGAGAAAGGAGAAAGGAGAAAGAAAGAAAGGAGAAAAGAGAAAGGAGAAAGGAGAAAAGAGAAAAGAGAAAAGAGAAAAGAGAAAAGAGAAAGGAGAAAGGAGAAAGGAGAAAAGAGAAAGGAGAAAGGAGAAAAGAGAAAAGAGAAAAGAGAAAGGAGAAAGGAGAAAGGAGAAAGGAGAAAGGAGAAAGGAGAAAAGAGAAAAGAGAAAAGAGAAAAGAGAAAGGAAAGGGGAAGGAGAAGGAGAAGGAGAAGGAGAAAGAAAAAATGGGTCCATCCCATCAATGGAGAAGGAAACGGCTAAAAATAAATAAACCGTGTGGTACCTAAATAGAAAGTTCTGCAGAATTTAAGAGGAAGATCAAAGGGTTGTTTTAGGAGTGAAAGAGGAACAATAAAAATGGATAAGGGAAGGACTGTGGTTAGGGAGAAAATTGTGTTTGGAGAAAATGAGGGTACAGGTTGTCCTTGACTTAAAACAGTTCATTTAGTGGCCTTTTGAAGTTACAGCATCACTGAAAAAAGTGACATGACCGTTTTTCACACTTATGACCGTTGCAGCATCCCCCACTGTCACATCATCAAAATTCAGATACTTGGAACTAAATACCCAGACAACACAATGTTTATTAAGCACTAAGAAATGTATTTAGTAGTAAAGTAATAAAATTTATATTTTAAAAAATTCAGATACTTGGCACATTTATGATGGTTACAGTGCCCCAGGGTCACAAAGAAAGAAAGAAAGAAAGAAAGAAAGAAAGAAAGAAAGAAAGAAAGAAAGAAAGAAAGAAAGAAAGAAAGAAAGAAAGAAAGAAAGGAGGGAGGAAGGGAGGGAGGGAGGAAGGGAGGAAGGGAGGAAGGGAGGAAGGGAGGAAGGAGAAAGAAAGAGAAAGAAAGAAAGGAAGGAAGGAAGGAAGGAAGGAAGGAAGGAAGGAAGGAAGAAAGAAAGAAAGAAAGAAAGAAAGAAAGTAAGTAAGTAAGTAAGTTTAGGCTCTTATTTTATAAATGATTCACAAGCTGTAATCCTGGGGCTGATGAACTGTCCATTTGTGAGATCATTCTAATCTTCTGGGGAAAGTCAGAAAAAAACAAGTGTGAAATTATAATTACACTTTGCAGTTCTCCGCAAAGAGATTTGCGCAGGTGGAAAAAAAAACAGATTGTCCACCGTGCTTCGGGTCAAAACACCAGCATTGCTTTGCCGTGGTTATTTGTCTCTGTTGAAGCATCAAGACGTTTGCAGAAACCGATAAAGAATACAAAGCGGGGTTTCCTCTCTGAGCAAATGTCTAGGACTGATGATGTTACCTAGTTTGGTAAAGAAATGTCTGCGAGAAATCCCTCCAGCTCAGAAAGCACCAAGGAACCCACATTTATTTCTTTCCAGAATTGAAAGGGGTTCAGATTAGGTCGATGCTCTGGGGAATCAAAATCCATGTGGTCTCATTCGGATCACTCGGAGCTCTTCCAGCCGATGCCAAGGGGTTCAGGGTTTACCTGGGCATCTGAGGTGGTGCGAACCTGGCATCAAGGTGAAGGTGATGGGGAGCTGTCCCTTCAGCACCAGAGAGTTTCTCTAGGCAAGGTAACCAACCACTGGTGTCCGTGTACTTTGGGTTTGCCAGTTGCCCCACAATGAGAATGCCTAGTTTTTTCTTCAGTAAGGCCAAAGGCTTTGAAAGAAGACAATAAATTTTGTAAATAAAAACGGCGAATGTTCACAAATACTACTAGGTGCAAATAGAAATAAGCAAATACAGCGGTTTTCCTGACCGCGGAGTCACATGTTTTCTTCCCCGGGCACCAAAAAGGCTCGATTTTTAAAAACTAGAAGCAACACCATTTTTAAGGATGGAATTCCACCCCGAATCGCATCCTGGCATCCGTTTTTGCATTTGGGTTCAAGAAAAATTTGGCTTCCTGGGAAGGGGTTTTCCTGACCGCGGAGTCATGCGTTTTCTTCCCCGGGCACCAAAAAGGCTCGATTTTTAAAAACTAGAAGCAACGCCATTTTAAAGCATGGAATTCCACCCCAAATTTCCTCCTGGCATCCGTTTTTGCATTTGGGTTCAAAAGAAATTTGTATTTTATCATACAATTTGTGCTTGTGATGGAGGGGGGAAAGAAATGAAACTTTGATCATGGTTTTGTTGATTAGAAAGTTTTGGTGTTGTAGAAATGGCGAGTTATATATTAATGTGTAAAAGCAAAAAGTGGAGGTTGGCTTATGTTGTACTGTGCCAGGAAGAGTTGGAAGTCAATTTTATTTCTTTTTCTCTTCTCCCTCGTATTTCACACACCCCCTTTCCCCATTCCCTTTCCTTCCCTTAATATTTCCTGTTTTCTTTTCTTTTTTCTTTTGTATTTTATACTTAGTCAAGAGGAAAAACAACCAGGTGCTTTTCCTGAGCTCACCTACTTTATTCCACTTAAAGGAATAAAGTGCAAGGAGAGATTTCCCACCCACCAACCCACCCCCGCCGCCCCTTCAAGGGACAGGGGAAAAAAAGATGATTTGTAGGCAGAGAGCACAAAATGGCTGTATTTCAGGAAGATCTCCATCTGAGATGGTTGAGCAAGGAAGAAGGGAAGGATGTGTCTACAGCATACCAATCTGGGGCGTGGCAGAGAAGTAACTATATCAGTGGTGAAATCCATTTTTTTTTACTACCCGTTCTGTAGGCGTGGCTTGGTGGGCGTGGCAGGATACTGCAAAATCCCCATTCCCTCCCCACTCCTGGGAGAAAGATATTGCAAAAACTCCATTCCCACCCCACTCTGGTTTTGAACTGCTCAAAATTTCCGCTACCGGTTCTCCGGACTGCTCAAATTTTCCGCTACCGGTTCTCCAGAACCTGTCAGAACCTGCTGGATTTCACCCCTGATCTATATGTGTGCTTAGGGCATTCAAGGAAGGTGTTTCCATCTGTGCAGTGACCGGAGGAGAGTCACAACTGAGGGCTGTGTGTTTATATACACCCTCACACACATAGGACATGCCAAAGTGAATGGCATCCTGTCTCCTGAAGACAAAGAAATAAGATAGACAAGATAGATAGGGTAACCTTTATTATTGCTTTTCCTGACACACATTAAACACAAGCGCATCTTTTTTGTGAGGCTTTGGACACAGCACGCTGTGAAGGGGGTGTCTGAGTATGTGGGGGTTATTTGTCTGTGCATCCAATCGTTGCAACCGAGTGAGCTGTGGCAGGGCGAGATGATCTCTGCGGTGCAAAGTCGGAGGTCTCCATGACCGAGTGAGAAATTATTATTTGCTGGGTGGGGAGGCAAAATTGGAGGGCTGAGTGCAGATCGTGAGCGGCTCAGGGCGGTGTGGTGTGCCCCTCGCACGTGTGAAGAGCGTTTGCTGTGCTTCAGTGAGTGTGGAAGGAATAGGAGGGAGCCCAGTGGTTTTGCTGAAGGCATCTTCCAGCCCACCGAGCCTCCTAAGTCCTCTCGGTTACCAGATCCATCTCTGCTGCTCCAGGTAAGTTCATTTCTTTCTAAGGAAAGAGATTCAGGAGACAGGCAGGCAGCTGAGTGTTTTATTCCTATGATTTGGAAATAAAGGATTAGAAGTTGCAAAGAGGCTGTCCTACAGCTGCAGGTGGAGAATATTCCAATAGTTGGATCCTGCCCTCCTTCTCAAGAAATTCAACCCTTCCCCACCTCCTGTTCCTAGCAGTCATAGGAAGAGAAGAGAAGAGAAGGGAAGGGAAGGGAAGGGAAGGGAAGGGAAGGGAAGGGAAGGGAGAAGGGAAGGGAAGAGAAGAGAAGAGAAGAGAAGAGAAGAGAAGAGAAGAGAAGAGAAGAGATGAGAAGAGAGAGAAGAGAAGAGAAGAGAAGAGAAGAGAAGAGAAGAGAAGAGAAGAGAAGAGAAGAGAAGGACTTTGTATAAAAAGAACACTGCTTGGGGGCAAAAGCCCTAATAAGCAGGTATATACAAAAGTATGAAGGCTATTGCTTAACGCATTGTAAAGTGCCCTGAGTCTCCGGAGAAGGGCGGCATATAAATCGAACCAATAAAGAAAGAGAAGAGAAGAGAGAGAGAAAGAGAAGGAAGGAAGGGAAGGGAAGGGAAGGGAAGGGAAGAGGAAGGAAGGAAGGAAGGAAGGAAGGAAGGTAGGGAAGGAAGGAAGGAAGGAAGGAAGGAAGGAAGGAAGGAAGGAAGGAAGGAAGGAAGGAAGGAAGGAAGGACTTTAGGCTCTTATTTTATAAATGATTCACAAGTTGCAATGCTGGGGCATCTGAACTGTCCATTTGTGAGATCACTCTGTGCTTCTGGGGAAAGTCAGAAAAAAAGAAGTGTGAAATTATAATTACACTTTGCAAGGGAGGGGGAGAGAAAGAGGAAGGAAGGGAAAAGGGAAGAAAGAAAGATCTCTTAGAGGAAGGAAGGGAGGGAGGGAGAAAAACAGGAAGGAAGGAGGAATAGGAGACAGAAGGAGGGAAGGAGGGAGGAGATGGGACAAAGGAAGGGAGGGAGGGAGGGAGGGGGGGGGGAGGGAAGGAAGGAAGGAAGGAAGGAAGGAAGGAAGGAAAGGAAGGAAGGAAGGAAGGAAGGAAGGAAGGAAGGAAGGAAAGAAAACAGAGTAGGAAAGGACTTTGGAGATCTTCTAGTCTAATCTCCTGCTCTGGCAGGAAACCCTATCATTTCAGACAAATAATTGTCCAATTTCTTCTTAAAAACCTCCGGTGTTGGAGAACTCACAACTTCTGGGGCCAAGTCCTTCCACTGTTTATTTCTGGAGTCTTTATGGGGGAAGTTTTGCTTCACTTTCTTAGCTGACATCCTACCTTTTCCTTTAAAAAAAAAATGTCCTTGTGGGCATAATCTCTCCCTTTTTCTCGAAATCTCTGCTCTTCTCCCTCAAACCCAAGTAGCTCCTTCTCAGCTCGCCCAGGTCATATAACCGTGTCCTTTCTTTCCCCATCGTCTCCCCCAGCGATGAACCTCTCCTTCGGCCTCACCGTCCTCGGGAGCCAGCCGGATCCGTGGACAATGCCACCCAATCTGTCCTTGTCGGGACAGCTGAACAGGAGCCAAGGGTTGGGTTGGGCTGAGGTGGAGAAGCTGCTCTTCCTGTTCGACGAAGATCCGGTCATCCTCAGCCTCGCCGTCCTGTATTTGGCGTCCTTCTTGGTTGGGTTGGTGGGCAACGTCATGTCGCTCCGGATGCTGACCCGGAAACGGAGCAAGGCCATGCCCAGCTTGAATGCCACCCGCAGCCTCCTGATCAACTTGGCTATCTGCGACCTGATGGTGGTTTGCATCTGTATGCCCGTCACGACTGGGAACCTGATCTACAAAGCCTGGGTCTACGGAGATTTGCTGTGCAGGGCGGCCCCATTCATTCAGGCTCTCTCCGTCTCAGCCAGCATTCTCAGCCTGACGGTGATCAGCCTGAACCGCTATTACAACGTACACAACCCTCTGAAGGCCAGGTCCTTCTTCACCCGGAGGAAGATCTTGTACACCATCCTGGTTATTTGGGTCTTCTCTTCAGCCATCTGCATGCCTCTCGTGTTTATGAACCGGAGAGAGGAGATCGAGGTGGGCTCCGATCTCCCGTTGGTGTTCCCCATTTGCCGGGAAATGTGGCCCCAGGAAGAGCTCAAGCAAAGCTACAATTTCTTCCTCTTTTGTGCTCTCTACTGCTTGCCGGTCTCCTTCAACGTGGTCATTTGCTACTTGACCGTCCATCGGCTCTGGAGACCCACCAGCACCCTGAGTGACAGCAGTGCCTTGAAGCAGACCTTGCTAGCTTCCAGGCTAAAGATCCGCCGGACGGTGGCTCAAATGGTCATTGCCTTAGTCCTGCTCTTTGCCATTTCCTGGCTGCCCATTTACCTGGTGGACATCTGGATAGAGTTCCACAGCCCCAGGTCCTTGAGGGATGAAGAGCCATCTCCTTTGGTCCTGCATCTGCGGGCTTTTTCTCAATGGCTTAGCCTCACCAACTCCAGCTTGAACCCCATCTGCTACTGTTTTGTGGGCAGCCTCTACAGATCAGCCAAGGAAATGAGGAGCAGGTACCAAAAGAAGGTGGCTTCTCTTCTCAGCTTCTTCCCCTCCGAGATGCTTTCTCACAGGAGGTCGGTGGACTCGGCTAAAAAGGAACCTGACCTAGCAACACGAAAAGAAGGCCGCCACAGCTGCAGTAGTCTTGTCTAAGATAATCTTATGTATCAACTAGGGATGACCAAGAGTGTGTGAGCGAAGAGCCACCTTCCTCCAAGGGTTGAAGTTTCCAACTGTGCATCTTCCCTTGATGTGAGCAGCTCCCTGAAGCTGGTAGAAGAGAATATTCGTAGCTCAGAGTTGAACTGTGAGGTGCTTTGATGCCCTCTGGGCTTGGTGGATTTTTTTCCCCAGACATTTTGTGACCCAACTAGAGGACATCATCAGTACTAGAAGGGAGTGGGGTTTAAGAATGGTGGGGAAGAAGGGAGGAGAAGGAGATGGAAGAGGAGATGGAGGAGGAGAAGGACTGTAGGGTCCTTGAGGCACTCTGAGTTTGGTTGTTTCCTTGCAAACATTTCATGACCCAACTAGGTAACATCATCAGTGCTAGAAGGGAGTGGAGTTTGCAGAGAGGAGGGGGGAGAAGAGAGGAGGAGGAGGAGGATTGTGGGGTCCTGCCTTGATGCTCTCTGAGCTTGGCTGTTTTCTTGTGGACATTTCATGACCCAACTACGTAACTTCATCAGTGCTTCTTGAAGGGAAAACAGTAAGTAGAGGACAGAATCTGAACTCTTGCAGAGATGATATGAGCCCCATCATTCTCAATTTTAACAGTTAACTGCAAGATTTTGGAGTCTTTCCAGGAACCAAAGCACCCCAAGGAACATTTTTGGTGTCAAAGCCATTTTTCTCCATGTTCATCTTTTACAGCCCCTTTTAAACGCCCAAGTGCATTGCATTCCTGCAAATTCAATTTACACTGTGGATGTCTTCGGGCTGCAAGCAGATAGACACTTAATTCCATTATCACATCAAATTAGAGTTAAAAGGCAGGAGGAAAATGACAGTGCTTTTTACCCTTACTCAGAATCAAGTGCTCCCGGTATGAATTCTTGCAATATATATATATATATATATTTTCTAGGAAAGAAATTTTTGGATAGAAAGCAGGTTGGGTTGTCTCTCTTTAGGGGAATGAGGAAAAGGCTATTGTAGAATTAAATGTATAGTTTTGGGGCAGGGGTGAAATTTAGCAGGTTCTGACAAGTTCTGGAGAACCGGTAGTGGAAATTTTGAGCATTTCGGAGAACGGGCAAATGCCACTTCTGGCTGGTCCCAGAGTGGGGTGGGAATAGGGATTTTGCAATATCCTTCCCCCAGGAGTGGGGAGGGAATGGGGATTGTGCAGTATCCTTCCGCTGCCACGCCCACCAAACCACGCCCACCAAGCTACGCCCGCAGAATCAGTAGTAAAAATATTTGGATTTCACCAGAGTAGAACTGAGGCACCCTTGTAGGTCCTGCTGCCTGAATTATGAGATTTCAAGAACTTCTTGGGTTTTGTTGTTGTTGTTTTTATTGGCATTTTGTGTATTAATCTCATGCTTATTATTATAGCTGCTTGGAGTCTGCAGAAATAATGCCAGTCACAGTAACAGATAAATCAATCAATAAATAAATTCCCTTTCTGGGGGAGGTGATACCTGCAGTTTCTCCCTCTGTCTTACTTCTGGCTCTTTGTCGATAACTCATGACCTTACAAGGAAGCCTTGGTGGTGCAGCGGACTAAAGTGCTGTTAAGTAACACTTAGCTGCCAGCTGCCTGCAATTACTGCAAGTTCAAATCTCACGAGACTCAAGCTGGGGTGACTTTGAGCCAATCACTAGGAGATGGTGAATTCTAGTCCTGCCTTAGGCATGAAAGACAGCTGGGTGACTTTGGGCCAATCACTAGGAGACGGTGAGTTCTAGTCCTGCCTTAGGCATGAAAGACAGCTGGGTGACTTTGGGCCAATCACTAGGAGACGGTGAGTTCTAGTCCAGCCTTAGGCATGAAAGACAGCTGAGTGATTTTGGGCCAATCACTAGGAGACAGTGAGTTCTAGTCCAGCCTTAGGCATGAAAGACAGCTGAGTGACTTTGGACCAATCACTAGGAGACGGTGAGTTCTAGTCCAGCCTTAGGCATGAAAGACAGCTGAGTGACTTTGGTTTAATCACTAGGAGACAGTGAGTTCTAGTCTTGCCTTAGGCATGAAAGACAGCTGAGTGACTTTGGACCAATCACTAGGAGACAGTGAGTTCTAGTCTTGCCTTAGGCATGAAAGACAGCTGAGTGACTTTGGACCAATCACTAGGAGACGGTGAGTTTCTAGTCCTGCCTTAGGCATGAAAGACAGCTGGGTGACTTTGGGCCAGTCACTCTCTCTCCCCCTAACCTAATTCACAGGGTAGCTTTGGTGGGGGAAACTAGGAGGAGGAAGGAATATTGTGTGTCTTCGGTGCCTTGAATTATTTATAAAAATGATAAAGGCAGGACATAAATAAAGAAATAAACATAAATAAACAGCTTCTCCACCTGCTAACCCTCTTGAGACCTGGGATAATGAAAAAAGACAAATACTCAAGAGTTTGCGGTATATGCGCGAATGCCAATCAAACGCTAAATCTCCCTGCCACTCCAGAGACCAAGGAATGGAAACTCCAGAATCTGGAACTAATGACCCGAAAAGAAATGAAAGGGACATACAACACTGAAGTTGTCAGTTATGTGTTAATGTCCCGTGATAAAAGCTAGGATGTTGACGTGAATCAATCTCTTAACTTTCTCCCCTGCAAACAAAGCTCAAGGACATTAAAAAGCTATTTGCTGAGTGATGGAAATGGAATCGTGTTTGGTTTCCCATGAGACTCAAATATTGTCTCCCAGATATTTTGACATCTCGGGCAAGTGCAGCAGGACGGAAAGACCCACACTCAAAACTGGAAGATGATACAGCATCTGTCAAGTCAGCTGCCATCAAACAGGTCTTGTGGTCCGCCAGTAGCCTGCGGACATGGCAGCGGAGTCAGACAGTGAGGAGGCAAGGGAGGAACATGGGCCAGTCCTGGAGTCTGGGGAAGGCCCGGACGAGGGCTCTGCATCGGAGGCAGAGATGGGGCCAGGGCCATCTGGGAGTGATGTGCAGACTCCGGAGCCTCCAGAGGCAGACAGCAGAGAGGCAGAGGAACAGGAGGAGCCTGTTCCTAGTGCACGCATGCGCAAAGTTGCCAGAAGGCAAGAGCAGATAAAGCAAAAGGGACGACTTGGGAGTAAGGCCAGGAGATTATTTGCCCCTCCCATTTTTCACAAAAAGAGAAACAAAGGCACTTGGGGCCTTTTGCAGGAAAGCAACGTTGCTAACTCTGTTTCCAGTCGGCATCTCTTGTTTGTTTCTGAACTCCATGGGGCTTTGCCAAGTAAGGCCTTTGGCAGGGTGTCAAAGAAGATAAAGGTTGGTGATTATCCCGCAGGACTTGTTTTGCAACTAATTGGGACTCAGCTGGGAATGAACATAATTCTCAGCTGTTACAATAAAATAGGTTTGTTTGGGACTAATTGTGTCTTGTAATGACTCAATAAGCCTAGGTCACAACAACAGGAAAGAATCAAGAGGAAGAGACGCCACTCTTGATAAGGGTCTGATAGTAATATTAGTATTCCTGTTGTTGGTTTTGCGGTCCAGACTGCCTCAAAGGCCTAGTGCAGGGGTCAGCAACCTGTGGCTCTGGAGCCGCATGTGGCTCTTTCACCCCTCTGCTGTGGATCCCTGTCACTCAAAATATGTGTCAGAACCGCCAATGTGCGACACTCACCGGCACGCGATTTATTGAGCTTTTCAACCCCCGGTAGGCCAACCATGGATAAATCCAAGAAAAGAAAAATTTCAGAAAAAAACAGAACATTTAATTCAACTACATAGGCTAGTTTTGTGGCCGCTCGAGAAATAGTCAGACACGGGAAGGGTTTTGTGGCTCCCGGTGTTTTCTTTTCTGTGGGGAACGGGTCCAAATGGCTGTTTGAGTGTTTAAGGTTGCAGACCCCTGGCCTAGCCAATGCATAATAAAAAAAAAATAAATTTGAAATGTTCCTCCTGTATCCTTAACCGATTTCTCTACAAATCAAGCAAGATAAACAACAAGCAAGAATTGTAACCCTTTCATTCTCACACACACAAAAAAACCGAGATCTGGTAAAGTCACCTTAAGAGTCCTAGAAGAACATATTGTCCAAATGCGCCCTCTTGTGGCGAGAGGTGGAGGTTCTCCACTGGTTGGCAGAGTTCTGGATATATAATTAGCCCTTTGCCAGTCTTTCCATCCCTCAGATTTCACACAATGCCCAGGATATTCATGAATCTGCCATCCAAAGCAGCCGGGGAAAGCTTGTCACCTCAAACCTAGTTTGTTTCTGAACAATGAAGGAATGGCCAACAAACCGCAATTATCACGACGTTGGTCTTTCTGGATACAGAAAAAGCAAGCGGCTTAACTAAATATTATCTTTCTAAAAAAGCTGCTGGCAGAAGGAGATGAGAGCATTCACAATGACGAAGCTTGGAGAAAATGGTCCCCTCTCTGATATTTACATGGCTCAAACCATTGTGCTGATCAGATGCCCCTGGAAGAATTGCAGATGCTGATCAGAAGACGCTTCCTGGGTGTAGAAAGAAGGGCCCTGATGCCATGCGCTGGGCTTGGGCAATCTGGAACTGCACCTAAGCATAGTACACAAAATTGTCTGCTACAATGTCTTACCTGTCAACGACTTCTTCAGCTTCAACCTCAATAATACACGGGCAAACAATCGATACAAAAACTGAAGGTAAACCGCTCCAAACTCGATTGCAGAAAATACGACTTCAGCAACAGAGGGGTCAACGCCCAGAGTGCTCTACCTGATTCCGTTGTTACATCCTGTACATCCTCACAGTTTCAACCTTAAACTGTCTACCGTGGACCTCACCCCATTCCTAAGAGGTCCGTAAAGGGGGCGTGCATAAGCGCACCAGCGTGCCTACCGTCCTATTGTCCCCATTTATCTGTACTTATTTCCTTTGTTTATGTTTATACTTATACCTACTATCTTGTATGTTTGACAAACAAACAAACAAACAAAAACAAATGTATGTATGGGGATTTTGCAATATCCTTCTCCCAGGAGTGGGGAGGAAATGGGGATTTTTTTAAAAAAAAATTGATTTATATGCCACCCTTCTCCGGAGACTCAGGGTGGCTTACAGTGCGTTAAGCAATAGCCTTCATACTTTTGTATATTTTATACAAAGTCAGCTTATTGCCCCCACAAACTGGGTCCTCAATTTACCTACCTTAGAAAGGATGGAAGGCTGAGTCAACCTTGAGCCTGGCGAGATTCGAACTTACTTTAATTGCAGACAGCTGGTGTTAAATTACAGTGCTTAGTCTGCGGAGCTATCCAGGCTCCTGATAGGACTCTTGCAGAATCCTTCTCCTGGAGTAGGGAGGGAGTGGGGATTTTGCAGTCTCTTTCCCCTGCCATGCCCATCAAGCCACACCCACCAAGCCACACCATGCCCACCAAGCCACGCCCACAGAACCGGTAGTAAAAAAATTTGAATTTCACCAGTGGTTTACATCCCTCTGAAAAGTTTTCTTTGAAGATTATGTATTTATGTGCCTATTGAAAAGAAAATATTTAGGCTGCTGAGCTGAGCTGCATATTGCAAATATTAAAGGAATCCTGTATCGGAGAGACTGAAAGCAATGAATGTTTTGTCCCTAAAGCCAAAAAAGGCCAACCTTATGTTTATCCCCTTGGCTGAGCTCAGCTCTCTGTTCATTGTGTCCTGGAGGAAATTTTATATTAATATAGTGAACATAAATATTTTGCAGCTGAGAAACTCAGTTTAGGGGTGTGATGGCTTCACTTGGAAAATGTTATGAGCTGGGATGGTGGTACAGGACCTGAATTAACCTTCTTTGCAGGGGTGAAATCCAGCAGGTTCTGGAGAATCGGTAGCAGAAAATTTGAGTAGAACCGGCAAATACCACCTCTTGCTGGCCTCAGAGTGGGGTGGGAATGGGGATTTTGCAATATCCTTCTCCCATGAGTGAAGTGGGAATGGAGATTTTGCAGTATCCTTCCCCCAGGAGTGGAATGGCGATTTTGCAGTATCTTTCCCCTGCCACGCCCATCAAGCCACGCCCACCAAGCCATGCCCACAGAACCGCTAGTAAAAAAATTTTTGATTTCACCACTGCTTCTTTGGCCTTAGGGGAAAAAAATTTAAATGTTAGGAGAGCACGATCATCTCAAACCACCTCCTTCCATCATAGCTGGATGATGGGCATTGTAATCCATCTCAGCTGGCATGGCAGGGGAAGGATAGGCTGGATTAAAATCTCAATCCCGTATCCCCCCGAGTTGGAAACAAATCAAAGTGGGCGTCTCCCTGGGAAATTCTGGGAGTTTCACCCAACGCGAAGTTGACGAGGTAGAGAATCATTGATTTAAACCGTGGATCTTTTCTTCTTTTTGTTCAGCATTTTCACGGCTTTTAGCCGTTTCCCACCTGCCTATATGAAGTTTAGGAAACTCGTGTTATTGAACTCAAAGAGAAATATGCAACTATTTTAACATCCCTGTCCTCATACTTTGCATGGAAAATAGGTGTCAAATGTCGAGGGATTATATGGTGTGAGAAACACCACCATACAAGCTTGAATTGCTGAGGTTGGAGAAACTTATAGAGTCGTGATGGTGAAAGTATGGAGTGCGTTTTCATTTTCATGGCACGCAGAGCTCTCTCTGTGGGCACGCACTCTCGTCACCAGCTGCTCTTCTCGTTTCCGGCGGGTACATGCGCCAGCTTGTCTTTGCGGGCACCCGAGTGCCAGAAAACAGCCTGAAAACGGCCAAAAAAAAAGGCTGTTTTTTGGGCCGTTTGCAGGCCAAAAATGGCCAAAAAACCCAGCCCCAAAACAGCCTGAAAATGACCCAAAAAACAGCCTGAAAAATTCCAGTTTGGGCACTCGGTGCCAAAAAGGTTCGCCATCCCTGTTATAGAGTCTTCTATGAATGAGATAAATATCCAGTAGCCACTGGCCATCACAAGCCACTGAACTAGCCGACCTCCCCAAAACGCTGATGTCGTCTTTTAACATGTGGATAATACCGCCTGTGTTAGCAGGATGGCCGGAGTTGACGTGGGCCCTGTAAATATGTCATTCAGAAGCTCCCCTTCTTAACTTTTCCAGATGCTTCGAAGTTTCCTTTGGTTAGTCTTTTTCACAAACCCCCTTTTCATTTCCCTCTACACCAGGAGCTCTAAAGGGGAAGAAAAGCCCAAAGGGATATTTTGGGGATAGCTGAGGTCAATGCTTGTTTTCACAGCGCTCGTCCCCCACAGACGGCTGGCCTGGTTCAACGCTTCCTTGTGTCGTTTTGGCTCACTTGCCCTGCTTCAACCCCGCCCGTATTTCCATGGCAGAAAACATCCAGTGCAAACAAAGGCTTGTTCCAAAACCTTCGTTCATGTCTGCATTCCAACAGATGCAAGAAAACAACACGGGTTAACACCGCTATAAATCTCCTCCCCCTTTTTTATTATTACTATTTCTTTTATTCATTAAACATGAAAATCAGTCAACTGAACATTTAAAGATGTGTCATAAATACCATTGACTGGTGCTAATGGTTGATAGGGGTTTGCTGCCAGCGTCCGAGGTATCAATCATCTTCTTAAAATATATATTATTAAAATATATTATTATTGTCTTTATTCATTAAATATGAAATTCAGTCAACTGGACATTTAAAGATGTGTCATAAATACCATTGACTGGTGCTAATGGTTGATAGGGGTTGCTGCCAGCATCCGAGGTATCAATCATCTTCTTAAAATATATATTATTAAAATATATTATTATTGTCCTTTATTCATTAAATATGAAACTCAGTCAACTGGACATTTAAAGATGCTTTACAAATACCATTGACTGGTGCTAATAGTTGATACAGGTTGCTGCCAGCATTCTAGGTATCAATCAAGTACCTTCTTAAGATGTACGATGTTCCAAGTAGCGCAGTTTTTTTGCAGTTCCGCTGGTGTTATTGCAGGAAGCTGCAATTTGCTGATGTATGTTATAAAATTCTTGGACATGGTACCAAGTGCCCTGATGACAATGGGTATCGCTGTTACACGTTTCACCCATAGCCATGTAGTTTCGATGGCCAGGTCGCGATATTTTGTGATTTTTTTCCAGTTCTTTTTATTCGACTCTGGCATCTCCTGGTACAGCGATGTCAATAAATTGTATGTTTCGGTTTTCGACAACTGTGATATCTGACGTGTTGTGTTCCAAGTGATGATCTGTCTGTATTCGAAAGTCCCACAAGATCTTCACCTTCTCATTTTCTATAACTTTTTCCACATTATGTTCCCGTTATTATTATTATTATTATTATTATTATTATTATTATTATTATTATTATTTTATTATTATTCCTCCTCCTCCTCTTCTTCTTCTTCTCTTCCTCCTCCTCCTCCTCCTCCTCCTCCTCCTCCTCCTTTTCCTTTTCCTTCTCCTTCTCTTAAATCCATATTTTATTTTTCTAGGCTCACCCACCTCAACTTATCTATCTGCCTTTCGCTCCTGGGCAGAACCTCCTCATCAATTTTAGGCAATAGACCGAGTTGATGGTGGCTTGCCATTGGAGGAAGTTTTAAATGCCCTAAAGGGTTCTTTTTTCACAGAAGAGTGATGTAAACATTCACGTTTGACAGGTTGCTTATTTGGGATGCTCCTGGAGAAGGCATCTCACCTGGCCACTGAAAACATTCACTCGGAGATTGAATGGGTAGAAGATTCTCGGTTCCTAGTTTCTTGTGGTAGACCTTCCTGTTGCTTTGTCCCAACAGGTGTGGAACTCTGGTCCAAAGGACCTCACTGGACCTCCAACCCACCTCCCAAGGTCCTGAGTTCACTTGATACACACTGGTGGCCCAAAGAAGAACTTCAGGAGAACATCTTCTGGATTCTTGGTGACTTTGCTTCTCTCATTCCTGAAACTTGGAAGTGTTGAGGGCCAGGCCTCTTTTAAAGATCTGGAAAACACCCAGATTCTCTGGTTATAAATTTTTACATTAAGACCGATGAATAGTAACTACACAGAAACATGTTGTTCCCTTTTGAGGATTTCCAGACCTTTTCTACCCAAGATATTTCAAACTGTTCCTGTTTGCCACATTCCTTAGCCCAAGAACAGTTCCTAATTTTGCTTCAACAACAACACACACTCTCTCTGCTTTTTCCCGGTTTCTTCCGCCTCGTGTCGAAAAATGACAAGACTGTCAAAAATGAATATATTCAGGATGGCTTTTTGGCAATCTACCCTTGTTTATCTTTTCCTTGCAAAAACCTGACAAGGCCCTTGCCTTGTTTTTCTCCAAGAGTGAGTCACACATTCCAGATTTTGGCAGCAAAAGCAAAACTGCAAAAGGGCAGATTTATATGTCTTACTATCAGCTGCTCCTCATGCGGAGAGTTGAAGCTGCTCAGGAGCTATGAAGAATCTAGTTCTTCCTGGCTCCAGGGATATTGCAGGAGGAAGACTTGGGGTCTCCTTCCACAAAATTGGGAGTGGGGGGAGGATGAAGGAAGAGGGAGGGGGACGCTTGCCGAATTCCAAATTCTGTGCAATGTTTACATAACTGGAATTGCAAGTGTTAAAAGGAATGCACTTAAAACGGCCAACACATTCCAAGGTGGAGCTCAATAGCAATAGCACTTAGACTTATATACCGCTTCACAGTGCTTTTACAGCCCTCTCTAAGCGGTTTACAGAGTCAGCCTCTTGCCCCCAACAATCTGGGTCCTCATTTCACCCACCTCGGAAAGATGGAAGGCTGAGTCAATCCTTGAGTTGGTCAAGATCGAACTTCTGGCAGTGGGCAGAATTAGCCTGCAATAGTGCATTCTAATCTCTGGGAGTGAGTGAGTGAGTGAGTGAGTGAGTGAGTGAGTGAGTGAGTGAGGAAGGAAGGAAGGAAGGAAGGAAGGAAGGAAGGAAGGAAGGAAGAAAGGAAGGGACTAGCAATAGCACTTAGACTTATATACCGCTTCATAGTGCTTTTACAGCCCTCTCTAAACGGTTTACAGAGTCAGTTTATTGCCCCCAACAATCTGGGTCCTCATTTCACCCACCTCGGAAGGATGGAAGGCTGAGTCAACCTTGAGCCAGTGAAATTTGAACTGCCAAATTGCAGGCAGCCGGCAGGCAGCAGAAGTAGCCTGCAGTACTGCACTCTCACCACTGCGCCACCTCGGCTCTTGATATCTAATGGCTGAGATATCCAGTGGCAATTGGGGTGGGGGGGGTTTATTTTACCAATGTTGGGGTCTTCTAAACTCCCAGCTTCTGCGGAACTATCTTTGAACAGACTCAAAAACAGTGCTTTTAAGATTGGTTGCCCCAAAGAATCTCTGCTTGTGTTTTTCTGTAGACCAGGATTCCGCAAAGCTGTGAAGAGATCGGGTCCCAGCAATTCCTGGGAAACAGGCTTAAAGATCATGGGATGGTTTGTTGAAACCCAGGTTAGAGAGATCCTTCACTAGGATGGGTTCTTCACCAACAATTGTGGCCTGAGACAGTTGGTCCCTTGCAAAGTCCATCGAGACTGTCGCACACTTCGTACTATGCTTTGACAGAGGAAGCCATGGTTTAGAAGGCCAGTGAACCTGGTTAATGGTTTTTTTTTCCCCTGCGGTCTTTTTCCAAACACCTTTCAAAATAAAACTTTTGGCATATTTGTAGCATTTTTTAAAATGAAAAAAAAAATGGAACCGGCTGGGAGAGTTTGAGCCAATCACCAGGAGACGGTGAGTTCTAGTCCTACCTTAAGAGATGAAAGTACGGTAACTGGATGACTTTGGGCCAATCACCTGGTGACGGTGAGTTCTAGTCCCCCCTAAGCATGAAAGCCAGCTGGATGACTTTGGGCCAATCTCCAGGAGATGGTGAGTTCTAGTCCTACCTTAGAGACAGAAGTACGGTAGCTGGATGACTTTGGGCCAATCACCTGGTGACGGTGAGTTCTAGTCCCACCCTAAGCATGAAAGCCAGCTGGATGACTTTGGGCCAATCTCCAGGAGATGGTGAGTTCTAGTCCTACCTTAGAGACAGAAGTACGGTAGCTGGATGACTTTGGGCCAATCACCTGGTGACGGTGAGTTCTAGTCCCACCCTAAGCATGAAAGCCAGCTGGATGACTTTGGGCCAATCTCCAGGAGATGGTGAGTTCTAGTCCTACCTTAGAGACAGAAGTACGGTAGCTGGATGACTTTGGGCCAATCACCTGGTGACGGTGAGTTCTAGTCCCACCCTAAGCATGAAAGCCAGCTGGCTGACTTTGGGCCAATCTCCAGGAGTTGGTGAGTTCTAGTCCTACCTTAGAGACAAAAGTGCGGTAGCTGGATGACTTTGGGTCAATCACCTGGTGACGGTGAGTTCTAGTCCCACCCTAAGCATGAAAGCCAGCTAGCTGACTTTGGGCCAATCTCCAGGAGATGGTGAGTTCTAGTCCTACCTTAAGAGACGAAAATACAGTAGCTGGATGACTTTGGGCCAATCACCTGGTGACGGTGAGTTCTAGTCTCACCTTAAGCGTGAAAGCCAGCTAGCTGACTTTGGGCCAATCTCCAGGAGATGGTGAGTTCTAGTCCTACCTTAGAGACGAAAATACAGTAGCTGGATGACTTTGGGCCAATCACCTGGTGACGGTGAGTTCTAGTCTCACCTTAAGCGTGAAAGCCAGCTGGCTGACTTTGGGCCAATCTCCAGGAGATGGTGAGTTCTAGTCCCGCCTCAGGCATGAATGCCATCTAGGTGACTTTGGGCCAGTCCTTCTCTCTCAGCCCATCCCACCTCACAGGGTTGTTGTGGGGAAAATAGGAAAAGGAAGCTGTGTTGGATATGTTCACCACCTTGGGTTATTTGTAAAAAACAAAGGGAGGAAATAAATAAGTAAGTAAATAAGTAAATAAATAAATAAATTTATACACACAACTACAGCCAAGAATCAATCTGATGCTTTCCCATCTGTGACTCTAAACACGCAGCATTGTTTTCACCGTATCCCACCCTTCCGGGCTGGGGTTGGGGGTCAGGTTGACTAGAAACAACATAAAGAGGACACGCTTTTTCGTTCTTCCTTCCCGAGGCAGGCTCCGTATTAAATATTTTTCTTTAATATATTAATTCTTTCTTTCCATTTGTTTTAGACGCACCGAGAAAAAGCATCAACATAAAACAGCGGCGGAACCCACCGGATCGTAAGACAACGGCAAAAATAAAGAGGTCACACTGGACAAAAAAAACCAAAGAGGGGGTTCGAGAACTTTTTCTGCGGAAGGTTTCAGGAGCTCGCCACCGAGCAGTGTGTAAAAGGCTGTAGAAAAAGCAGGGGTGAAATGCTCCCGGTTCGGACCGGATCGCCCGATCCGGTAGCGATGGCGGCAGGCGGTTCGGAGAACTGGTAGCAAAAATCCCTGCGTGCCCCCCACCACCACCACCACCATGCCCAACTGAGCTGCACGATCATCAGAGGCTTTTTCTTTCTTTTCTTTTAAAAGCATTTTTTCTACAACCTCTTCCACCGAAAAAATGCTTTTAAAAGTAAAAAAAAAAAAAAGCCTCTGATGATCGCGCGGCTCAGCTGGGATCGTCAGAGGCTTTTCAAAGCATTTTTTTCTGCAACCTCTTCGGCCGAAGCGGTTGTAGGGGAAAAAAATGCCTTTAAAAGCCACTCTGACGATCCCAGCTGTGTTGCCTGATCGGCAGAGGCTTTTCAAAGCATTTTTGAAGAGGTTGTAGAAAAAATGCTTTGAAAAGTTTTTTTTAAAAAAGTTGTCCACGCCCACCATCACATTACCCCCACACACACCAAGCCACACCCACAGAACCAGTAGTAACAAATTTTACATTTTACCCCTGAGGAAAAGGGACACTTGTGGAGAGCCACCAAGAGCGACCTTGTTATTTGGGGGCAGTGGTCCCCAACCTTTCCAGCTTTGCAGACTGGTGGTGGTGGGGGGGGAGGAAATGGTTCTGTGTGAGCGGCAAGCATGCTCACACCCGCAGCTCGATTGGAATAAGCAGTGGCCTCTCACGCACACATGTGAAGCTCCATTTGCACGAGTGACGGGCACTTGTGAGCATTTGTGAAGCTCCATTTGTGCAAATGGCAAACACTCGCACATGTGCATGAAGCTCCATTTGCGTGAGTGAGGGGCACTCATGCGCATTTGTGAAGCTCCATTGGGGCGAGCAGTGGGCACACCTGCTGCTCCCCCAAATGGAGCTTCCTGCACGCACAAGAGGGAGTGCCCACCGCTCACGCAAATCGAGCTGTGTGTGCACACTCACCTTCTACTCATGTGGCCCGGTTCTGAATAGGCCGCAGCCCAGTCCCAGGCCACGACCTGGAAATGGGGGACCCCCTGATTTGGGGGACGTCAAATAAGGAGGATTCTTTGGGATTTGGGGGGGGACACTCCTCCACCTCGCTCTTGCTCAGTTTTTGAGCAGGTTTTCTGGTTTAGGATATCCGAAAAGTACAAAATCGGCCTCGTAGAGTTTGTACAACCGCTGTCGCCACGCCATGGGGATTTTAGCGAACCAGTCCTCCTCCCAACTGTTGGCTGTCCTGTTCCGGTAGCTGGGAGGGAAGTGGAGAAGATGGTCCACCTTGAGAAGTTGCAACAAGTACGTGGCGTCTTCATCCAAGGTCTCCAGTTTGCCGACAAAGTCATAGTCAATCTGGCAGGGATGACACAGGCGGTACACCTGCCTCCAGTGCTCGTTGAAAGGGGCCAATTTTTCTGTCCGAGGGTCCAGCAAGTACTGGATGAAGTCTGAGAAGGAGACGCGGAAACCACCCTCGAAGGCTTCGCTCACCGACGTCGGCAGGCTGCTGTAGTTGGAGTAGAGCTTGAGCATGGGGATGGCAAACCGGCGGTAGAATTCCTCGTTGGCCAACTCAAATTTGCTCCGGAAGGCCGAGATCAGCCGAACAAAAGGGTCCCGGACGAAGAGGAACTTGGTGTACTTCTTGAGCTTGATCTTCATGAGGTGGCGGGAGAACTTGCCGTAGCGGCGCCAGAATTTGTTGAAGGTGAAGTGGGTGCTGGTGTTGTGGACGTTCTCGCGGGGAATGTCCAAAGGGTCAACGTAGGGGACGCCTTGATCCATTAAGCTTTCGCTCAGGACAATCATCACCCGCTTCCAGTTGGTGCAGGCCACTTTGGGGACGTAGCAGTAGATGATGCCATGACGGTCATCGACGATGAGGTGGTTGAGCTCGTAGTTAGGAATGTCATCGAAGGTCCTCTCCTTGGTTGGGAAGGAGAAGCTGGAATTGGCACACCAGTCCTGCAACATCTGCCGTCTCTCCTTCTGCAACTTTGCTTGGTCCAGCACCATGTTGGTCTCCCGGGTGGGCCAGTCGTAGCCTCTGACGTTCTCCTCCAAGTTGCTGGCCCCGGGTTTGCTTGAAGCACGCAAGGGCGGCTTGGGTTTCTCTGCCTTCCGGCCCACATCCATGTTCTTTTTCAGGTTGGAATTTAAAAGGTTCTCCAAAAAGTCATCCATCTCCAGCAGAGAAGCTGGGTTGTCCTTCCCCGCTGTGGGGAGCACCCCCTGAGGCCTCGAGAGGGTGGTGTGGAGGTAGAAATGTGCGGTCCCGACATTGTCCCAATACACGATGATCAACAAGATCATGAAAATGGAGCCGAGGACCACCGAGAGGCGGAAAAGCCGTGCCTTGGTCATTCTGCCAGGTGGGATCTTCAGCTACTTCCTCGCCGAGCTCATCTCCAATTCAACGGAAAACCTCTGGAATCCAACATGGCTTTGATTGGGATGGTCACAACCTGCAGGGGGTAGCAAACACAACGTTGAGTGTTATTTTTCGCAAACATTGTTAGAGAGAAAACACGGAACAGGCCAGCCTTCTCCAGCCTAACCTCAAATGGAATTCTGGAGAATTGGAGAAAGCTGGTATGCGAGGAGCTCTTCTTGTTCTTTGCGTTTGGTTGTTTCTGTGCAGATGTTTCATTACTCAGCTAGGTAGTATCTTCAGTGGAGGGCTTGATGCTCTCCGGGCTTGGTGGTTTTCCTGCAGACGTTTCATTACCCAACTAGGTAACATTGTCAATGCTAGAAGGAAGTGGGGTTTGCTTTCTGAATGCTCTCCCTTCTAACACTGATGATGTTACCTAATTGGGTAATGAAATGTCTACAAGAAATCACCAAGCTCAGAGAGCACCAAGGATCCCAGTCATTTTCCTCCTCCTCTTCCTCCTCCTCCTCCTCCTCTCTGCAATTCCCACTCCCTTCTAGCATTGACAATGTTACCTAGTTGGGTAATGAAATGTCTACAAGAAACCACCAAGCTGAGAGAGCCTCAAGGATCCCACAGTTATTTTCCTCCTCCTCTTTCTTCACTCCACAAACCTCACTCCCTTCTAGCACTGACTGTGTAACCTAGTTTGATAATGAAACATTTGCAAGATAACCAGCAAACATAGCATCAAGGACACCACAATTCAACGCATTCAATCCTGGACTATAAAATATTCTCTTCTATCATAACATCTTCAGTGCTGCACTGATGATGCTACCCAGCTGGGTAGCTAAAACGCCTGCGTGAAAACAGCAAGATCAGAGCGCACCATGGACTCACACAGTTCAACCCAGAGCTGCAGAGAGTCTCGTCCATTGATTGTTCTGTCTATTTCAATCTGCAGCTACACCTGAAATTTTAAAAGGTGGACGAAAAAACAACAACACAATGAAGCAGAACCCATTTCAAACCACTGTAGATAAAACTTGTATTAAAGCATTTCACGCGTGGTATGATTGCTCTGGCACTATCCACCCTAATCCAGAATTGATTTTTTTTTTTCTGGATTGACCCAGCTCTCTTCCGAGACCAAAGTTCACCTCTCTCTCTCTCTCTCTCTCTCTTTTTCCCTGTGGCAATTTTGTGTTATCTGAGTTTCACTGGTTTTTATCGACAGCCCTTTTCAGAGCTACTTCTCGCAAAAAGTGAATTTCCCCTCGGGAGATAATGCGATAACCTTTCCCCTTCGGTAAACACGATCGCCACAAATTGGAATCCGCAGCACCGAGATTTCATCTGTTTCTAAGCTGCTTTCCTCCTGTTTTGAAATATCTCGGCTGGCAAACCGGTGAATTTCTGAGTCCAGAATTAGATACAATCAAAGGAAGTTTCTGTTCCTTTAAAACCTGGGATAGATGGAAGTCCGGATATTTGTTTCAGAAGCTGATTCTGAAGTCCTGATTTCTTAGGACTGCAACCTTAAATACTCAAAGAGCCATTTGGATCCATTTCCCACAGAAAAGAAAACATCGGGAGCCACAAAACCCTTCCCGTGCCTGACTTATTTCTTGAGCAGCCACAAAACTAGCATATGTAGTTGAATTAAACTGTTGTTTTCTTCTGAAACTTTCCTTTTCTTGGATTTATCCATGGTTGGGCTAACTGGGAGTTGAAAAGCTCAATAAATTGCGGGCTGGCGGGTGTCGCACATTAGCGGTTGTGAAGAATATTTTGAGTGACAGGGAGCCACAGCAGAGGGGTGAAAGAGCCACATGCGGCTCCAGAGCTGTAGGTTGCTGACGCCCGTCTTAGGAAAAGAAATGATCCAAAAATAAAAAGAACACCGCAAAATGTTTCTAGATTTGTTTGTTTGTTTTAATCAACCAGATTTCCAAGATAAGGAACCTTCTCCCCAAATAATAAAACTTTCCTTCCACGCCAAAAGTGACTCACAGGCTTTGTCACGCCAAGAAACGCCTAACCCAAGTCTTCTCCTTCTTGCTGACTCCTGAGAGCAGGGGGCCTTCAAACTTGACAACTTTTACGACTTGTGGACTTCAACTCCTAGACTTCCTCCTGCTGGCTAAGGAATTCTGGGAGTTGATGTCCACAAGCCTTGAAAGTTGCCAAGTTTGGAGACTCCTAACTCAGAAAAAAGGAGACCGTGTGAGGATCAGCTGTTTTGAAGAAGGAAATCGCTTTGCAATTTCAAGCCGTGCCAAAAAATGGAAGTTTCTCAATGCTTGATTTGATTGGAGGACAAAGTTTTAGGCAAAAAGCAACTTCTTCTTTTTCCTGATCCCTTTTCCTGTCTCCTTTGGAAGACCTTTTAAAGAAGTTCAGCTGTTCCTTTCTTTATCACTAAATCTTCACAACAACTTGGTAAAAGGAATCACGATCGGATTTTCAAGATCGGATTGACCAACAAGTCCAGGGTGACTCAATCTCTTCCTGGAAAGTAAATACCATATTTTTCGGAGTATAAGATGCACTTTTTTCCCTCCTAAAAGAGGCTGAAAATTTGGATGTGTCTTATACTCCGAATGTAACCCCGCCCACCCACTGGCCCCCACCCTTCGGCCTCCTTGCGTCCTTTTCCTGGCTGCGGAGATTGCCACCGACAATGGCTTGTGTTTTTGGGCTCCGCGCTTCGTGTTTCCAGCCTCCAAACGCTCCGTTTGAGAGCCCTTCGAGGCTGCAAGGATCCCCAAAGGACATCACCATAGATCGCCACCCAAAAATGTGGTATGTTTGAAGGCTGAAAACGTGATGCACAGTGCCCAAAATGGCTACCAGGAACAGCTGCTGCCTTCTCTTACCCCTTCCGTGCTTCACCTGCTTTAGTCACTGGAGCTCCCTCCGACGATCAGCTGTGCTTTTGAAGCTGTTTTTCAGCCCCAATGCGGTGCTTGCGAGCGAAGCGATATTCCGTGCTTTGCCTGCTTTTCTAATTGCTGCTCCCTCTGACAATCAGCTGTGCTTTAGAAGCTATTTTTTTTAGCCCCAACCTCAAAACCAGCAAGTGAACTAATGTGCTGAAGCAGACCAGGCTAAGGACGCTAGCCAGATGAATACCTGGTAGGCAGAATTTTTTTCCCCTATTTTCCTCCCCAAAAACTATGGTGCGTCAGTGGTGAAATCCTCCAAGGTCTGCCACAGGTTTTCTGCGCAAACATGCACTGTGCATACACACATGCACAGTGCATGCCATACATGTGCTTCACACGCATGCACACCGCATGCGCTACCACGCAGCACGGAAAAAGGAGGCTGAAGAAGATAAGTAGAACAGCGAGGGGGGAACAGTTGTGCCACGGATTTGCAAGAAAGCAGAATTTCCGGTTCGTATGAACCAGTAGCATTCTTTTACTAACAGTTCGCCTGAACCGGTACGAACCGGTAGCATTTCACCCCTGACACCGGTGCGTCGTATACTTCGAAAAATACGGTATATCAGAATAATCGGGAATGCCTTCTGGAAATAAGCAAGAAGGGTGTATCTTGCAGCTTCTCCAGCGGGTTGGGTTCCTGCGAAATTCCATCTGTGGAATTTGACAGGAAGCAAAGCAGACGCAGGAAACGCTCTTTTCGGGATGAGATGCGAGGGGAAAACATGTAAACAAACGTGGAAAATTGAGCGTTCGCTTTGGGAAGGAGTCCGCCCTGATTGCATCTCTGGATTTCGCTCTGACTTTTAAAATCAACAACACATGAAGACGTCTGAAGTTTCGCAGACCCAAGATTTTGGAGGGGTCTCTTCCTTGCACAGTTACTGAAAGCATGCGAAGTCACGGGTCACGACGCCCTTCCTGGCTCAAGCAGAGAAAGGAGCCAAGTGCCAAATTTAGCATCCGACTGTGGGCTTGTTTTTAGAACAATGAAGTTTCTACGGCCTTCAGGCCAACGATAGGTTCAATGTGCATTGCGCAGAGGGTGAACCTTCAGGGAACCAAAACGAGCCCACTTATTTTACCAAAGCACCAGAAGGCAAGGCAAGAAGCGATGGATGGAAATGAATGAAGGGGAGAAGCAAACTAGAACTAAGGAGAAATTTCCTGATTAGTGAGAACAATTAATCAGTGGAACAGAAGATGCCTCCAGAAGTTGTGAATGCTCCAACACTGGAAGTTTTTAAGCAAAGATTGATTTGTCTGAAATGGTATACGGTCTTCTGCTTGAGCAGGGAATCGGAGTAGAAGACTTCCAAGGTTCCTTCCAACTCTGTGATTTTGTTCTGTTCTGTTCTCCAAAGCATCTGAAGGCAGGACCAGAAGAAAGAGGTGGAAGCTGATCAAAGAGAGATCCAATCTAGAACTAAGGAGAAATTTCCCGACAGTGAGAACAATTAATCAGTGGGACAACTTGCCTTCAGAAGTTGTGGGTGCTCCATCCCTGGAGATTGGATACTGGAGATTCTCTGTAATGGTATAGAGTCTCCTGTTTGAGCAGGGGGTTGGACAAGAAGACCTCCAAGGCCCCCTCCAACTCTGATGATGTCCTGTGTTCTACTGCAGGATGAACAGGGGCCCATTCAAGATATCCACAGAAATAATCAACAGGCTACTTTTGACCAAAGCAATCTCCCTTTCCTTGGCTAGAAACTGGATTCCATCAACCCAGAAGGCTTGGGCCAACCTGAGGTGACTCATAAGTGGTTGCACATTAAAAATAGAATTTGAGGAGGACTGCGGGGATTTTTGTCAACAAGCAAAGCAAAGCAACCAATTATTTGGTATTCTGGACAAACTCAAGTGAACCAAAAAGCGTTTGCTTCACGGAAAGCCACGGGGAGAAGAGTAGGAGCTTTCTCATTCATTCCCCGGAGAAGCTGGAAACACATCACAGGTCTGCAAAGGGCATTTGCACTTAGTGATGTCAGTTGGATGGGGCGGAGGGAAAAACTGGAGCAGAAATTTGCCAAAGGTGTAAAAAACACCGAAACCCAGGACTCAGTTCTATGGATGCAGTTTAGCCTGCCTTCTTATATCTTAGCATCCCTCTTCAACTTGTTCACTAAGATGACTGACACAAATCACTATGACGTGTCCATGCTAGCAACTGAATGACATCATGATGGAGATGTTGTTCCCCAACTCTATTTATTTACCTGTATCCCGCCTTTATTATTTTTATAAGTAACTCAAGGTAACGAACATATCTAATGCTCCTTCCTCCTCCTATTGTCCCTACGACAACCCTGTGAAGAGGGTTGGATGGAGAAAGCGTGAGTGGCCTAAGATCACCCAGCTGGCTTTCATTCTAGATAGGACTAGAACTCAAAACCGTCTCCTGGTGATTGGCTCAAAGTCACCCAGCTGGCTTTCATGGCTAAAGCAGGACTAGAACTCACCGTCTCCTGGTGATTGGCCCAAAGTCACCCAGCTGGCTTTCATGGCTAACGTGGGACTAGAACTCGCCGTCTCCTGGTGATTGGCCCAAAGTCACCCAGCTGGCTTTCATGGCTAAAGCAGGACTAGAACTCACCGTCACTTGGTGATTGGCCCAAAGTCACCCAGCTGGCTTTCATGGCTAACGCGGGACTAGAACTCGCCGTCTCCCGGTTTCTAGCCTGGTGCCTTAACCACTAGACCAAAGCGGCTCTCTAAACCCTAACCTTATCAATGTTCCAAATTGCAGATCTTATTTCCAAAGTTTGGCTGAGGAATTCTGGGAATCGAAGTCCACAGGTCTTAAAAGTTGCCAAGGTTGGACACCTTGAGCTAAGGGATCCACGCTGAGCTAAGGGGCCACTTCGTAGCTTTCCTCCAAATTGCTGTTCTCCAGGACGCTACTCCTAGTATCCTGAGCGCTGAAGACCCAAGCCACTCAGAACATCACCTGAAGTCTTCAAAGACAGGGTGAAGATATCCAGGCACCTACAGCTATTTATGCTTGATCATTCTCACAAACCCCCGTGTACAAAGATGACAGGAACTGCAATGAAGCAACTTCAGCCCCACCAAAGGAGCATGGAGCATTACAGCTGCATTGTGTGTCCCATTTCTGCAGGAGGAAGGGCTAGAATAAGCTCTAGACTTCCTCCTTTTCATTTCCGGAAAGATTTATGCACACCACCAGAAGCCCAAGACTGAGAATTCAGCATTCTCAGCCAGAGATCCAGCTGGTTTAACTCAGGGATGTCCAACCTGGTCAATTTTAAGACCTCTGGACTTCCAGAATTCCTATTATCCAATCTTGGCACTCCAGTTGGACCTTTCATTTCCCACAACAAAATCCGGTCTCCATGGTCTGGAAAAGACAGTGAGGCAAACCCATAATATTAAGCCATCATGTGCTTCAGGGTAGCACCATGTGGGGAGCCAGCTGGCCAACCAAGTTGATAAACCATAATTTGGAGCTTTAGACCTTAATTCAGCAATACGTGGCACGCCCAGGGTGCAAGGCTGCAAGCAAACTTAGATGGCCCTATTCTCCGGCCAGTCCAATCCTAACCAGGGTCATGTTTTCACCAGCAAGGGGAAAGAAAAACCAAAGCTTGCCCCCTCCTCCTGCATTTTCTCACAAGCTAGCTTTGTACCACGAAGACACAACCACCTCACACAGCTGGGTGTCATGATGCCACCCGGCTCGCACCACGACGATGCGTCCATCAAGCATGGAAGGTGCACCTTCGGTTGGATGAGATGTTGACACACCTGTCCTCATCCCACCCCCACCCAGGAGGGATGCAGCCATCCCCTCCCCAGATCCAGGGGGCCACCACCCAGGCCTGGTGAGGAGGGTGGCATCCGCCAGCAGCCGCTCCTGCGCAGGGGGAAGAAAAAGCCTCTGCGAGGATGGCGAAGGGAGGCAGGGGGATCTCCAAGCTGCCGCCCGCGGAAGCCCTTTTGGCGCATCTCTCGCCGGCCGGGATGCCCTCCGCCCGGCTGCGACATGGGGGGGAAATCCCACAGCAACGCGGCTATGGCTTCCGATCCAGCCAAAGTGCGCTGGATCCAGGAGAGGGAATCCAAGGGGGAAGAGGCGAGCGCAAGGCGAAAGGCGAAAGGCAAGGAGGGCGCGATGCGCTTTGCAAAGATGCGCCCAGGTGGGCGCGGAGGAAGAAGGAGCCGCCGGTCCTCCCCGCCCGCCGGCCGAGCCCCTGCCCACCTGCGCCCGGCATCCCCGCTCACCTCCGCCCGGCCCCGCTGCCTGGATCGCGCTCCGGCCGCGCGTTTGTCCCGCTGGCTTTCTCCGGCCAGCCCCGGCCGCGGCTCCTCCTCCGGCTGGGGCTGCGCCGCCTCTCTCGCGAGAAGCCCGGCCCGATCCGGCCCGGCCCGGGGGTCTCTCCCAGCCACCGCAAGCGCCGCCCGCCGCTCCCCCTGCGCTGCGATGCCCGGGCGCGCCGGAGGCTCCAAGCCCTCGCCTGCTGCGCTCCGGGGATGCGCTCCGGGGATGCGGTGGCGGCCGCTGCAACTCCGGGCTTCGCTTCTTCCCTCCTCTCCTCTCCCCCCACCCCCCACCCCCCCCTCGAAGGGGCTTCAGGGACTTTCTCCCGGCAAGCGGGGAGGGGGCTGGGTTTAATGGCCCTTCTTGGAAGGAGATGGCCCTCCTCCTCCTCCTCCTCTTCTTCTTCTTCTTCTTCTTCCCCTCCTCCTCCTCCTCTTCCTCTTCTCCTCTTCCTCTTCCCCTTCTCCTTCTTCTCCTCCTCCCCCTCTTCTTCTCCTCCTCCTCTTCCTCTTCCCCTTCTCCTTCTTCTCCTCCTCCCCCTCTTCTTCTCCTCCTCCTCCTCCTTTTCCCCTTCCCTTCCTCTTCCTCCTCCTCCTCTTCTCCTTCTCCTCCTCTTCCCCTTTTCCTTCTTCTCCTCCTCCCCCTCTTCTTCTTCTTCTTCTTCCTCTTCCCCCCTCCTCCTCCTCCTCTTCTTCTTCCCCTCCTCCTCCTCTTCCTCTTCTTCTCCTTCTTCTCCTCCTCTTCCCCTTCCCCTCCTCCTCCTCTTCTTCTCCTTCTTCCTCTTCCCCTCGTCCTCCTCCTCTTCTTCTCCTCCTCCACCTCCTCTTCCCCTTCCCTTCCTCCTCCTCCTCCTCCTCCTCCTCCTCCTCTTCTTCTCCTTCTCCTTCTCCTTCTCCTTCTCCTTCTCCTTCTCCTTCTCCTCATCTCCTCTCCTCTTCCTCCTTCCCCTCTCCCTCCTCCCTCTCTCCTCTCATCCTCCTCCTCTCTTCTCTCTCCTCACTCTCTCCTCTTCCTTCCTCCTCTCTCCTCCATCCTTCTCCTTCTCCTTCTCCTTCTCCTTCTCCTTCTCCTTCTCCTTCTCCACCTCCTCCTCCTCCTCCTCCTCCTCCTCCTTCTTCTCAAGGCTGAGCAAGAGGGACTGAGCCAAGATCTACCTGCCTAAGGGAGGACTAGAACTCTCCAATCTCCTCGTTTTTAGCTGGGTGTCCCAAGCAGGCTTGGTGTAGCGTGAAGGTACTGTCTGCTTCTAACAGATTTAACAGAGTTGGAAGGGACCTTTGCAAGTCATCGGGTCAACCCCGTGCCCAAGCAGGAAACCCTACATCTGCCTCTACTTAGGATCAAACTCCCAACCTCCTGATTGTGAGGCAACAGCTCCATCTCTAGGCCTGGAATAAACTAGACTAAAGGTTAGGACTAGAACTCACGGTCTTTTGGTGATTGGCCCAAAATCACCCAGCCGGCTTTCGTGCCAAAGACGGGACTAGAACTTACCATCTCCCAGTTTCTAGGTGCCTTGTACCAACGTGTTATGACTCTGTAAGTGTCCTCCACCCCGGGAGAGAAACAAGAGCAGGCTCATCAGACTCGCAAACCCATTAAGAAAACAGGAGAAAGATTGGTTGACCCATGCACTTCCTGTTAGTCACATGCCACCTTCGACTTCCCTTTGAGGGACACATATATAGGTGCGGATGTGGTCTCCTTTTCTTTTCTTTTTAAAAAAATAGGTTTTTATTGAAGATTTTTCAACTTTAAAAACCACAAGTAAAAAAAAAGGGGGGGGGAGGGAAAGGAAAAACAAAAAATAATAAGACCAATACAAACAAATAGAAAAAACAAAGAACACAGCAGAATAATACGATTTTACAGATTTCCGCAGGTAGATTCTGCTTTTGTAATTCACTATCCAATATTTGCCTTCTCATAGATTTTAACAACTCTAATAATGGCATAATAATGATATTATTATAATAATATAATACTGATGATAACCGTTCCAATTTTACATGTGTATATATTTATAGCAAACGTTGCTATAAAGAAAAAGTTTTAAGGTACTGGTAGGATTTTAGCTGAGGTTTTAAAGGACCTTGCCGAGTGCTCTGTAAGGATTTTTAGAAGATTTTAAGCTAGGATTTTAACCAGAATTTTAAACATTTTAACTAACTTATTTAACGTGACGCGGGAAAACACCCGAGATTTTAATTTTTTGCATATATACATATGTATATATTACACCAAATTTATATTTTGCTGATAAAGAAATAAAGAGAGACTACTATAGATCTATTTCAAGCTATTTAGCTCTCATCAGCTAGCCATACCCTTACTTGGATTTGAATTTGGACAGTTCAGCCTGTTAGGCAGTTGTATTAACCTCTGAGCCACAAGTTCTCCTTCCTTCATCAGCTTGAGCCAGGGGAGAGATTAAGTGTTTTCAGTAGCATCCACCTCACTGTTGCCCTGTGAGGAAGGTGGGGCTGAAGGAGTGGGGAGCAAGGGCCTTCAGGCGCTCACTGAGAGCTGGGAATTTGAATTGGGATCTCTAGCTGCCACCCGGTGCAGTCCATGAAGCAGGAGATCCTCCCTTGTCCCGTCTTCTGAAGACAGGTAAATGTATGCTAGGAAAGGTATCGGGGCTTGGATAAACACAGTCGGTCCTCGATTTACGACCACCCCAAAATTTCCGTTACTAAGCGAGACATTGGTTAGGTGAGTTTTGCCCCACGGTTCGAAACTAGGACAGACACACACTCCCCGCCTAAAATGGTACAGGTGGTCCTTGACATAACGATCACAGATTTTCAGCCCAACATTTCTGTCGCTGAGCGAGGCGTTGCCGAGGTGAGTTTTGCCCCGTTTTACGACCTTTCTTGTCGCCGTTGCTAAGTTGAATCGCTGCAGTGGTGAAGTTAGTAACAGGACTGTGAAGGGAAGCTAGCTTCCCCATTGACTTTGCTGGTGAGAAAGTCGCAATGAGATCGTGTGACCCCAGGGACGTTGCAACCGTCATAACTACGAGTCGGTTGCCGAGCATCTGAATGTGGATCACTGTCATGGTTGTAAGTTGTGAAAAATGGGGCTAAGTCCCTGTTTTTCAGTGCCGTTATAACTTCAAACGGTCGCTAAACGAGCTGTTGTAAGTTGGGGACTGCCTGTATAGGGTGGGCGTGGCTTATTCAGGGGTATTAATGTGGAAGACCCCATGCTACCTCTGTGTTGGGAACAAACTGTGGTGTAACAGTGATGGGAGAGAGAGGACATTCTTCATCTCCTTGCTTGTGGGCATCTCAGAAGCTTCTGGTTGGCCACCATGAAAGACTTGAGATTCAGCCTTAGCTGAATCCAGTAGAGTGGGACTCTTGTTCTTAGGACTGTATGGGTGGCCCTTTGGTTCAGGCAGGGCCACAGCGTAAACCCAGAGTCACTACTACTTCCATTCACACAGTCCACCAACTTCGGTTCTCCTGTATCTCAGCATCTGGGTGAAGGACGATCCTTCTGAGCTTGATGGATTTCCGTGGCTTTTGCGGTTATTTCGGCTTTCCTGCCTTCTTCGAGTGAGTAATGGGCTGCTGTTTCCGATATCCACCGATGCTCTCAACGGGTCCTGGGCGAGAAAAACAAACCATGTGGCGGGTGTGATAAATGCCACGGGGTGGGGAGCTTCTTCTGTGGGTCCATCAGCAGCGGGAAGGAAGGCCAGCGCTGCGAAGGACGCTCTCTCCCGCCAGAAATTCCATCAAGAGACTCAGATTGTCTTCCCTTCCCCAGCGTAAAAAAGATTGCATCTTTTTTTAGACTTTGAAGTATGTTTTTTCCTCTTCCCTCCCCATTTCCTTTTCCTTATATGTCTTTTCAGAACGCTGCTGTGGGAAACAGAATGTTCCGGAGTAAATAACACAAATCCTCAAGACTCACAAGTTGGGAATTTGTAGACTTCAGCGGCTGCTCTTTTTTTCAGCTTGAAGCTCTGGGGCTGGGTTTTGCACAATATGCTACCCGCCGAACCAAACATCACACATTACACAACCTGTTCTGTTGTGGGTTTCAACCAGTGGTGAAATCCAATTTTTTTTTACTCTATGGGCGTGGCTTGGTGGGCATGGTGTGGCTTGGTGGGCGTGGCAGGGGAAGAATACTGCAAAATCTCCATTCCCTCCCCACTGCTGGGGAATGATATTGCAAAATCTCCATTCCCACCCCACTCTGGGGCCAGCCAAAAGTGGTATTTGCCAGTTCGCCAAACTACTCAAAATTTCCGCTACCAGTTCTCCAGAACCTGCTGAATTTCACTCCTGCTTTCAACCTTAACCTGAACAAGGACGGTAGAGTATACAGTAGTGGCCAAAATTGTGGAAACCTTTTGGGGAAAGTGTATTTTTGAGGTTTGATGGCTAATAACACCACTTTTATTTTTATTTTTGGAGTTTCAAGAGAATCCTATTCCACTGCTGGAATGGCCTGGGAAGAGCCCAGACCTTAACCCAATTGAAAATCTATGGAGGCGACTCAAGAAACTTGTTAGTCGGAAGTGACCCAGCAATAAAACCCAGTTAATAGAAGCAATCCTTCAATCTTGGTTTCACATGATAACAGCTGCAGAACTAAAAAAACTTGGTTCACTTCATGGGAAGATGTTGTAAGCAGTGGTGAAATCCAAATTTTTTTACTACCAGTTATGTGGGTGTGGCTTGATGGGCATGGTGTGGCTTGGTGGGCGTGGCTTGGGCGTGGCAGGGGAAGGATACTGCAAAATCTCCATTCCCACCCCACTCCAGGGGAAGGATATTGCAAAAATCTCCATTCCCAACCCACTCTGGGACTAGCCAGAGGTGGTATTTGCCAGTTCTCTGAACTACTCAAAATTTCCACTACCGGTTCTCCAGAACCTGTCAGAACCTGCTGGATTTCACCCCTGGTTGTAAGGCCATAATTCATGCTAAAGGTTACCCAACAGTATCAACTGACATGGTGATAATTTTTGTATATCTCATTTTTTCTCCGTGTTTAACTTCTCTTCTTTATACTGTAACTGCTATTCTAATAGCAAATCCTTCATAAAAGTTATTGCATTACATTCTTGATTAAATTATCTTTCCATTGAGATATAATTTTATGGTACTACTCCAAACAAAAGTGATAGTATTAGCTAGTTTTAGAAAATACACTTTTCCCCAAAAAGGTTTCCACAATTTTGGCCACTACTGTAGATGGCTCCGTTCATTGGCCTTCAGCTTCCCAGACTGACCTTTGACTTGTTTCTGGAGTACTTGGCCTCGGGGTTGGTTGGAGTTACTCTGCTGGATGGTACTAGGTCCCATGTGGTTTACAATCAGGACTTGTGGTGGGTTTTCTTCTTTCATGGGGAAGAAGGAGAAGAAAGAAAGATGTGAATAGGGACATGGAAGGGGTCTCATCTGTGTTAGTTGCAGTGATATGACCAACTCTCTAGTTCTCTTCACTCAACTTTCCTCCAGATCCTCTCAAGATGGGTGAGAGCTACAACTCCCAGTGAGCAGTGCAAAACACTCAAAGATCATGCCTTCAACCTCATCTGTTTCTCCAGCTGTGCCAAATTCCTGAGGCCTAACAGTATTACAATCATGGTGGCAAGCCAACCCAAGAGTTAAAAAATCTACATCTCCCTACATCTCCTAGGTTTCGTTGGTCTCCAAAGTCTATTAGTTCCAGCCAGCATGGCGATTGGTCAAGGATAACGTTGTGTCCTACAAAGGAAGGGTCATGGGCTCTTCACCCTTGTTCTAGATCTCTGCAAACAAGCCCAAAGTCTTGTTAAGTCACGTTCTACCTGTTTGATGTCCAACGGGAAACTTGAGTTTTGTGGGAACTGGAAAGATGTGGGAAAGATTTCCTACAGAACCATCTGGGGTTTTGGTGGGTGGCATCTGGTTTCCTGGCCCATTGCTGTCCTGACTGGAGGGGGACCAGTGTTTCATTTGCAAAATCTGTAAGGAGATTTTTTTAAAAAAAGATATTGATCCAGACTGGATCATTAAGGTAAGGATTTCTGATAGCACTTTCACTGGGAGTTATCCCTCCTGTCTGTGATGTAACCGTGGTTCTTCATCTGATGTACTTTTCATCTGATGGTGTAGCCACCATAACTTCATCTGACTTCTAGGTCCATGCTATGCTCATTCTTTGTAAAGCCATCTTACCTTGGAGGAGGTAGGTTCAAGAGGTCCCTGCTTCTCTGTTTTCCTTTCCCAAGATGTCTCTTCGTCTCCTTCATTCTGAACCTGGTGGTGTGTCCAAACTTTCCTCTGGAACATTCCTCCAAGACCATTGATGGTGGCCGTGCCTTTGGAGCGATGTTCTGGAGTGAAACTGGGCTGCTGCGATTCCACCTTCTCCTCCCCAAAATACTGTGCGGAGGAGACCTTCCTCCCGAGGTCTTTCTCCTGGACTTGGGATCGACGGTGGGTGGCGATCAAAGCGATCTTCTTGGTGCTATCAACCATCTCCTTCAATGTTTTTAGAGTCAAGAGGCCATTGAGGGCGTCTGGCCTAGAATTTTTCCGACCAAAATCTTGGGAAGATGGAGAACGTAGCTTGGAGGCGACCTTTTGTGAAGGGATGCCTGAAGTCTTCTTCTAGAAACCAAAGTGTTTACAAGACAGTATTTGAACATGGTCCCATTCAAAGGCTAGCTATTCTGCAAACCTGCTTGATGATCGACCAAGGATGTCATTGATGACTTCCCTTGATATGAAACTAGCTGAGTTTTCCCCAAATGTGGCACCAAATCCCTACAAGCCATTATCTTCTTGAAATGGCTTTTTTTGGTTTAAGCAATCTTCTCCGGGTTGAAGACTCTGCTTCAACTCCTGCTCGGTTTCTCTGGCTGTGGTGTGAAAACTTGAGGAACGTTGCTTGGCGCTGACCTCATTGCTTACAAGGCTGACTCTACCGTAATAAAAAAAGTGAAATCACAGAAGGGAGACAGAATGGCATTGGATCAGGGATGGGCTTCCAAAATTTTGGCAAGGGGTTCTCTGCTTGATTGCTAGGTGGGCGTGGCCATGGTGGGCATGGCCCAGTCGGCCTCCTGCACCACGGCGGGAGGGGGTTGTTTTAGTCCTCCCCGGGCTCCGGAGGCTTTTCTTGAGCCTCCGGGAGAGGGAAAACGGACTCCCCAGGCTCCAGAGGCCCTCTGGAGGCCAATAGGCCCATTTTTTGCCTTCCCCGAACCTCTGTGCACATCCTGCACTTACCTGCATCCAAAACAGGCCACGTGGGAATTCCTGGGAGGAGCGGGGCAGGAGTGGGATTTGGGGGTTCTCCGAACTGCACAGAATTTTACCTAGAGGTTCTCCCGAACCCCTGCGAACCCCTAGCAGCCTACCTCTGCATTGGATACCCGGTTCCTTAAGCTACAAAGTCCCCTAAAATACATTCTGAGCTTTTCCTTTTTTATTGAAATAGTTGAAGGATCTATTTGTCCTCCGCTTCTGGTCTTTCTTTCTTTGCTCTGAATCTTGACTTTTTGCCTGTTCTCTACCACATACCTCTTAATGAAAGACTTGGTCTTGCCGTAAACCAGGAGCCTCCAAACCTGACAACTTTAAGCCTTGTAGACTTCAACTGCCAGAACTCTGGGAGTTGACGTCCACAAAGCTTGGAGTTGCCAGGTTTTGGAGATCCCTGCAATGGCATGTACCAGCTCCCCAAAATCCTAACTCTGACAGATAGATCCCGATGAGGATAAGAGATTATCATTCCCATATATATCTCTTCTTTTGAACTTCAAGGACAAGATGAAACAAACGCAAAGCAGAAGAAGCATAGAAGGTCTTTTGATGGACTAACCTGGTGGACAGGTGTTAACAGATGAAACAGATTAGGAGTGTGGTTCCATTCACGAGTCACCTTCCTTTTTGCTGGGGTGTTTTTAGAAGAGGACCGGTAACTGTCACTTAAGAAAATGCAAGATAAAAAACACCAATATGAAACATTGGCAGATGAGTTAGCAGATCCCCCATTGGGAAGGAGATCTAGTCTTTGGATTATAGGCGCGGTTGAGTAAACCCAACTCAAATCAAATGGAAAATTGGGATTATTTAATTAGACACAGAAAAAAACCGTTGAAGCCCTGCGAAAGTAGAGGACGGAAAGGACCATGGGTTCACTTAGAAAGAAATTCCACAATATTCCCTTTAACGAATTGGGTCCATCTCTGTCAGGTGCAAAAGACCAGGATCATACATGAAGTTCCAATTAAACTGATTTATTGCTAATCATGCCTGTGCACAGGAATCTATTCAAGTAACGCTTAGCACTATTTTGGCGCTAGGAAAGGGTCAAAGGGATTCAAGAAGAGTTGGGCTTAGTCTCTTTGTGGCTACGTAGCAATTCTAGGCTGATTTCTCTTATGACTCCACCCTCCCCCCCCCCCCGCTCCTGCCCCTTCTTCTCCGATCTCCACTTTGATAAGGTAAAGGTGAAGGTTCCCCTTGCACATATGTGCTAGTCGTTCCTGACTCTAGGGGGCGGTGCTCATCTCCGTTTCAAAGCTGAAGAGCCAACGCTGTCTGGAGACATCTCCATGGTCATGTGGCCAGCATGACTCAACGCCAAAGGCACACAGAGTGCTGTTCCCTTCCCACCAAAGGCGGTCCCCATTTTTCTACTTGCATTTTTTAACGTGCTTTCGAACTGCTAGGTTGGCAGAAGCTGGGACAAGGAACGGGAGCTCACCCCATTACGCGGCACTAGGGATTTTAACCACTGAACTGCCGACCTTTTGATCGACAAGCTCAGTGTCTTAGCCACTGAGCCACCACATCCCAATTTGATAGGTGTCATGAAAGTGTTTTTTCCATTGATGGATCCTTTTTTCTTTCGGCTAAAAGCTGTCAGTACCTGTCTGAATCCACCACAATTGGGGGAAGTTCAAATTTGGGTCCTGGAAGGGAAGCTTTCTTGTGATCGACGGATCCTTCTGGATTTTCCTCTCTGTTGCGGTCTTGTCTCGGAATCTGTCCAGAATGGAACTATCCCACAAGACATAAAAAATTGAAATCTTAGTTCATCAGCTGATGGATGCGTCTCATGCAAAGTTGACCTTACCTAGTGTTATTTCCGTATCACACCGGTCTCATTTCATATAGATTTAATAAATAAATAATAACAATGATAAGCAACTTCCCCCAGTCCTCTCTCTGGGGAATCCCCATTTAGGGGAATAGGAGAGGATTCTGTCTTACCTGCCACGCATTGGACATCAATGAGTGAAGCACCATCAGACGATCCAGAGTTCCTTCCTCTAATTCGTGGAAATACAGGCGATACAGTTTTTCGAGAGGTCCCAGGACTGGGATATTGTGGTCTACAGAAAAGACAGAAAGCTTCCAGAGTTGGTGGCCCCAAAGAGCTAGGCAAATTCCCAGAGAAACCAACGAAGATAAGGGTGATGTAGTAGTAAGATCCCCTTTGGAAAGCCACGTGTGGTGTTTTTAATGAAGTATGGCTGGAAGCTAGAGAAAAGCATGACCAGAGAAAGCTCTTGAGATATCAGTTGAGGTCCTCCAGTCCTACCTTTGATCAGGGACCACTGCTGTTGAATAAGCTCTTCACAGAGATGTCGGTACTGCTGGTGGCGCTGGATGATGAAATCCTTCTGGCAGAGGAGGTTGTCCTTGTACAAAGCGTTGGCTTGAAGTTCTGTCTTCCCCACTTCCAACTCGTGGGTCTTGCACAAGAGGCTCAGAACTTCCCGTTGGTCCTTGCTGGTGGTTTGTTCCGGAAGCAACTTCTCCATCTGGGAAACTTTCTTCTTGGCATTTGCCAACCTTTGCTCCAGGTCAGCCTAAATTAGGAAAGGAGAACTTGGAAAACTCTGGTGTCCCTTCCAATGGACGGTGGGGACAAAGTTCTCCATTTCTGAAGAAAGGTCTAAATATTAAGAAGTTATTGAATTCTAAAGTGAAAGAGCTCCTCCTGTTGTGACCTAGGCCCAAGTAGTTATTACCAGACGCAATTAGTCCTAAACAAACATATTTTATTAGAACAGCTGAGAATTACTTCATTCTCAGCTTAGTCCAAATTAAGTCCAAAACAAATTCTTCATAAACAGTTCTTCGGCCTTATCACCAACCTTTGTCTTATTTGGCAACCTGCCAAAGGCTTTTCTTGGCAATAGTTCAGAAGCAAGAGATTCCGTTGCTGCTCTTTTAAGCCTTCTGGGAAGGGCCAATCATCTCCTGGCCTTACTCCCAAGTTGTCCTTTTTGCTTTAGCTGCTCTTGCCTTCTGGCAGCTCTGCGCATGCGCGCACTAGGAACAGGCTCCTCCTGTTCCTCTGCCTCTCTGCTGTCCGCCTCTGGAGGCACCGGAGTCCACGCATCGCTCCCAGATGGCCCTGGCCCCATCTCTGCCTCCGACGCAGAGCCCTCATCCGAGCCTTCCCCAGCCTCCAGGACTGGCTCATGGTCCTCCCCAGTCTCCTCATTGTCCAACTCCACTGCCAGCTTCGCAGGCTGCTGGAGGACCACAACAGGACCCAATTCCTTTGATGTGGCCAGATCAAGTCAAAATAGTGGCCACAATGCTCATATTAAAAAAACAGTCTTCAATTCCAGGGGTTTTGGAATCTGACAGTAGCATTGTAAAATCCAGCCATGCAATCCAATAAAGCAATACATTGCAAAGTTTTCGGGAAGTTATAGTTTGGGACAGTGTCCTCTTTCTTTTTGCTGAAAAATTCCCACTTGAAAACTCCCACTCCCAAACAACGAAGACCTGGAATTTATGTCTACAACATAACAACACTCGAGATGCAAACATTCCACTATATTCTCAGCAAACTTCAACTAACCCATTTTGAAAGTCAGCTCAGGAGGAACAGACATTTATTCATTAAATCATAACATCCTTAATTAAATAGGTCAATAAATAAGTACTGCATGGTTTTTTTTTCATTTAATGAAAATGCTCCCCAGATTTTGGAAGTAATATGAGTGGGAAGGTGTTGTTGTTCACAGGGACACACACTGACTGAGCTTAACTGAACAATTCTGAGCCAATTGCGAAACTTCCTTCCTGCCGTTACCTTTAAGGCAGCCGTTTTCCGCTGCTCTGCCACCAGTGTGTTTATCTCTTCCCTGGCAATTGCGATCTCCACAGGTTCCAGGAAATCTTCCTGGTCAGCCTCCTCATCTTCCTTTTCACTGGGATGGTGTGTGTTGGCAGTTTGGCCACCTTGACGAACTCTCTCACGCTCCCAGCTGGAAAGGAAGGAAGGAAGGAAGGCAGGAAGGAAGGAAGGAAGGAAGGAAGGAAGGAGAGAGAAAAGGGAAGAAAGAAAGATCTCGTAGAAGAAGGAAGGAAGGAAGGAAGGAAGAAAAGAAGGAAGGAAGGAAGGAAGGAAGGAAGGAAGGAAGGAAGGAGAAAAGGGGAGAAAGAAAGATCTCGTAAAGGAAGGAAGGAAGGAAAGAAGGAAGGAAGGAAGGAAGGAGAAAAGGGGAGAAAGAAAGATCTCATAGGTAAAGGAAGGAAGGAAGGAAGGAAGGAAGGAAGGAAGGAAGGAAGGAGAAAAGGGGAGAAAGAAAGATCTCGTATGTAAAGGAAGGAAGAAGAAAAGGGAAGAAAGAAAGATCTCATAGAGGAAGGAAGGAAGGAAGGAAGGAAGGAAGGAAGGAAGGAAGGAAGGAAGGAAGGAAGGAAGGATATTGTGACTAGATCTGTTCCAAGCTTAAGACTTGGAAGTCTACACCAGTTCTTCTCCAGTTGGGTACCCTTGAGTTGACTTCAATGCCCTTAATTGCAATATGTGACTGTTCTCCAGTTTTGAGAGACCAATTTTCTGAAAGGAACCTTTGCAATCATTGTTGATTTACAAGATCTTGGTTCAACTGGGATAGGTCTAAAAGAACCGTTGCTTTGATCTCCAATTCCCTACCACTTATCTAACTTCCTCTGTTTAAGCATATTTATTTATTTATTTATTCATTGGTTCAATTTATAGTCCGTGAACTGGACCCCCTTGTCTTTAGCTGAAATCTGTTTCGCTGGAATTTCCACTCTCGTTCTAATTCTGCTGTCCCTCAACAAGCTAAAGATGGGTTATGGGGGGGAAAGGTCCTTTGGCTCACTCTGCAATCAGGAGAAGATGCCTGGAGGTGTCTACATGGAGTTCCATGTTGGTATTCTCCAGCTCCATTAAACTGCGTCGCATGTCCATCTGTTCCTTGAAGGCCCCTACCAGTTGTTTCCGTAATTTCTGCAACTGATGGCCATCCTCCTCCAAATCCAGAGGACTCTCCCCTGAGGACGACAAGAAGTAAGACCTTTCTACACCTCAATTTAAACAATTTACTTTTGAAGCTAGTTTCTAGCTTCTAGAACAGTGTTTCTCAACCTTGGCGGCTTTAAAATGGGTGGACTTCAATTCCCAGAATTCCCCAGCCAGCCAGAATTCTGGGAGTTGAAGTCTGCCTATCTTAAAACTACCAAGATTGGAGAACATTGTTCTAGAATGAAATATCATGCACATTAAGCTAAGTATAAACCCTGGTTAAACAGAGGCAAAGTCAGTGGTGGGATTCAGCCGGATCGGGTTGTTTATCTCACCTTGAGCTTGTCCATCTTTGGCCCCGGGGCTCAGGAGATGTTTCTCCTGGTTTTCAACCTTAGCCTTCAAGCATTCAATCTCACGCCGGAGGTTCGAAATGATGCTGGTGTACTGAGCGATGTGGTAAGAGACATTGAGAAGATTACGCTTGACCTGTTGAGGCAGAAACATCTGGTCAAGCATCCCAAGAACACTAATTAATATGAAGGAGAAGAAGAACAAGAAACCAAGTTGGGAAGAATCATGATCTTAATGATGTTCTGAGGCTCTTTAGCTCAAAGTTTCTATGTCTGGTGGCCTTTTGGATTCATGGTCCATTGAAACATATGTACCACCCCTAGTAGCGACTGCAAACTGGATTGTTTCTGAAAGGGGAGTCCCTGAGAAATGAGGAAGCTTCTCTATGGAAGAATGATGCTTGTAGGGCACCTAACTTTCCAAAAATTATTACAAAATAGAAGTTCTTTCCATTCTATTCGAAAACCTATACTTCTAAAGGAGAAATATTCTGCTTACTGAGAATTACTTATCTGTGAATGAGTGTGGAGATAACAAGAAAGAAAGAAAGAAAGAAAGAAAGAAAGAAAGAAAGAAAGAAAGAAAGAAAGAAAGAAAGAAAGAAAGAGAGAAAAAGAAGGAAGGAAGGAAGGAAGGAAGAGAGAGAGAGAGAAAGAAAGAGAAAAAGAAGGAAGGAAGAAAGAAGAAAGAAAGAAAGAAAGAAAGAAAGAAAGAAAGAAAGAAAGAAAGAGAGAGAGAGAGAGAAAGAGAAAAAGAAGGAAGGAAGGAAGGAAGGAAGGAAAGAAGGAAGGAAGGAAGGAAGGAAGGAAGGAAGGAAGAAAGAAAGAAAGAAAGAAAGAGAGAGAGAGAGAAAGAAAGAGAAAAAGAAGGAAGGAAGGAAAGAAGGAAGGAAGGAAGAAAGAAAGAAAGAAAGAAAGAAAAAAGAAAAAGAAAGGAAGGAAGGAAGGAAGGAAGAAAGAAAGAAAAAGAAAGAAAGGAAGGAAGGAAGGAAGAAAGGAAGGAAGGAAGGAAGGAAGAAAGAAAGGAAAGAAAGAAAGAAAGAAAGAAAGAAAGAGAAAGGAAGGAAGGAAGGAAGGAAGGAAGGAAGGAAGGAAGGAAGGAAGGAAGGAAGGACTGTTAAACTATAAACATCAACTTAACCCCAGGAAAGAAGAGCAGGTAAGAAAGCAGCTCAAGATAAACCCACGTTGATTCTGTTTTGTATACAATGGAGCAGAAGGATAGTCTGGCAAGCTTTTGAAATTCAGTTCATTATACCGGAGTATAACATAGTATAATAATATATATTATATTATATAATGAAAGTAAAATAGAGTTCTAATAGTGTCTGCATTGCCTTTTTCTCAGATCTGGCCTACTTTGAACGCTGGGCAGTTAGTTCAGAAAGGAAGTCTGCAATGTCGGAAAACCAAAATCAACTTTGGTTGATTTTTCTTTGCTATCATTGTTAGATTGGACAACCATTTATCTGACATGGTATAGGGTTTCTTGCCTGAGTAGGGGGTTGGACTAGAAGACCTCCAAGGTCCCTTCCAACTCTGTTATTCTATTCTATAAATTTCTGCACTGGCCACCCCATCTAGGTGATTGTCCTTTTCTCGCTCTGACCCTCGTTTTGATGTTCTTGGCTCGATAGGCATACATCAACGTCGTCCGAGATTCTTCAAAGCAGCTGCTGGCTGGGCTGATGTGAGCGATCATAACCGTCCTGCTGTTGCCTCCTAAGGAATCCTAAAGAGATAAGAGATGAGATTCTTGTGAGCATCTGGCTCTTGGAGCCAACAAAACTATACTCTTAAAAAGTGAATTTGAAGGTGGTTTGTACGGCAGTATGGAAAGGCCTTGACTTACGAGCACAATTGAGAGCCCAAGCGAGAGAGCTGTGAAATCCATTTTGTCCCATTTTTATGACCTTCCTTGCCGGAGTTGTTAAGTGAATTAATTGCAGTTGTTAAATGAAAGACACGGTTGTTAAGGGAATCCGGCTTCCTATTGACTTTATTCGTAGACTTAAGACTTGAATAAACTAGCTGAATACCCGTGCTCCACTACGAAATTATGTGATCGGGCTTGATAAATCGACACTTAAGAGCAGTGGTGGGTTCCTCCCGGTTCGGTCCGGTTCGGCCGAGCCAGTAGCAGTGACGATATGATGTCACCGAACCGGTTCTCCCCCCCCACCGCCCTCCCCCCCCCACGTAATTCTTACCTTTTATTTGGTCCCACCCCCAATCTATTGCTGCCTCCTGAGTCCCAGCTGAGGACTAGAGGGAAAAAAACTGTTTAAACTCTTGCCGTGGGGCTTCAAAGGGCCGCCCTACAGCTGATCAGTGTTAAAAGCAAACAAATGAGTCGGGTCGTAAGTGCGAGGACTGGTCGTAAGTGCAAGGACCTTCCAGAAATGACTCTGACCAGCTAGCCATGCCCACCTAGTCACATGACCTCCAAGCCACACCCACAAAATAAGCCACACCCACAGAACTGGTAGTAAAAAAATTTAGAACCCACCCCTGCTTAAGAGTATCCTTCAGGTATAATTTGTTACCTTCAATAAACGGGTCAGTTTGCTGTCTCGGAAATTGATGTATTGAGTTCGGCTGCTCCCCTTTTCGCTCAGCGCATTGATGCAGTTCCCCAGAGCAAGGAGGGACCGGTTGATGTGGGCCCCTTCCTTCCTCCTTTTGCCCTGATTTTGTGTCTGTGGAGAAGGAAAGAAGACATTCACTTTTTGGAAGAAAAAAAAAACACACACACACAAGAATGATTTAGCAGCAGACGGTCTAGAAGTTCTGGTGGTGAAAAGTTCTTTCAAAACCAGATTAAAATCATTTTAACGCAGGGTGTTCCCCTGTTAGAACAGAGTTTGGTCAATAAGACCCTTATTGACCAAACGGTTGACTCTTCAGTATGCAAACAGATGCCGTAGTTCTTAGTTACACAGCTTGGGATCAGAGCAGGAAAAACTTGCAAATTTGGTAGAGGTCTCTTTTAAGCAATGACCACTGAGAGGTGGAAACTGATAGCAGAGACTCTTTGTAGCTCAGGGTTAAACCGTGGGGTCCTTGGTGCTCTCTGAGCTTGGTGGTTTTCTTGTAGATGTTTCATGACCCAACTAGGGAACATCATCAATGCTAGAAGGGAGAGGGGTTTGCGGAAAGGAGGAGGAGGAGGAGGAGGAAAGGAGGAGGAGGAGGAGGAGGAGGAGGAGGAGGAGGAGGAGGAGGAGGAGGAGGAGGAGGAGGAGGAGGAGATGCCTGTAGGGTCTTTGATGACCAAATTAGATGATGTTATCAGTGCTAGGTAGCATCATTGGCTAGAGAATTAAAGGATGGTTGACCTCACCTGAGCAGCCCTTTCTGATCCAGCCAGGTCAACCATGAAGAGCCTTCCGACACGCACTTCCTCACCGATGCCTTTCATTCGGTTGGTCTGCTTCACGGACACTTGCAGGACAGCATGTGACCGTGAGGAGGTCTTGTTGGCAGCCGTGGGCTCCTGAGTACGTTCCTTGTTCCCTTTGGTCAACAACTGCATAATCTTTCAAACACAAACACATCTATGTGTCTACAAAGACAGGGTGAGATTTGAAAGCCGAAGAACTCGCTGGAATTCTTAGGAGATCCAGTTAAGATGGTTCTTAACTCATCAGAACTTAGAAAAACTAGATCCTGGAATGTCCCAAAGGTGCTTTTTTCAAGAGGCAACTGGACTTTCTGGTTTTTCTTTGGAGACGTTTCACTTCTCAGCCAAGAAGCTTCTTCAGCTGTCTTCTAAATGTCTACAGAGATTCTCAGTCATCCAGGTCATGATTGTCCCAAAGGTGCTTTTTCAAGAGGCAACTGGACTTTCTGGTTTTCCTTTGAAGAGCTGAAGAAATTTCTTGGATGAGAAGTGAGATATCTTCAAAAGAAAAACCAGAAAGTCCAGTTGCCTCTTGAAAAAGCACCTTTGGGACAACCATGACCTAGATGACTGAGATTCTCCATAGATCCTTGAATGTTCATTGCAAGTCTAGACTAGGGTTAGAGCTCCGTTTGACCTCCGTCTTTCTCCTGTGGGAGCTCATTCAACATCTGGCTTCCAATTCTTCCTTGGATTGTATAGATCATCTGGATGGAGACCCTTCTTGCAACAGGATTAATTCCTGCGTACGGCCTTCTTCCCTTCCCATCAAAAGTTGGTGATACTTACTTCCTGGGCATTTGTCGTTGAGACTTCTGTTATTCCTGCAATCTGGATGCACCCTTTGGAATCTTCTCTCAACTCAAGATAACCCGTGGATGGATTCAGGAGATCACGGATAATTTCATTATAAACCTGAAAGGAAAAAGAGAGAAACGAGGACACTAAACTTCTTCTTTGCCCATCTTGTCCAAAAGTGCTTACTAAAGCTTGACATTCATTCTTCTACATTCTGGATCTTTCCCATCAGTTGCTTCTAGATCCCATTTTATCCCCCTGAAGATTCAACTGGGTCATTCTTTTGCAAAGTGGTTACAGGACCCCAAGGATGGGGCTTCTCTCCTAGATGTTTCCTTTTTATGGAGAAGAGGGTGGGAAGATTTGGGGATGCCTAGTTTGATTTCATTCCTACTATCCCATCGGATGCTTCAAGATATGTCTCTTCTCACTTTAACCTGCGATCCTGTAAACATGGTGATCTCACCTCCAGGTACGACATACAGACCAAATAATTCTGGTCATCTCCTGTAGCCTCAATGGCTTGAAAGAGATCATGGAGGGTACGGATGTATATTCCAGGTTCTGAATCCGTCCCCAGCATAGTGTAGGTTTTCCCAGCTCCTGAGAGAAGAAAAGGATGGGAGGGAGGGACGAAGGAAGGAAGGAAGGAAGGAAGGAAGGAAGGAAGGAAGGAAGGAAGGAAGGAAGGAAGATGATAGTAGGTATATAGATGAGAGATGAGAGAGAGAGAGAGAGGATAGATAGATGGATAAATAGAGGAAGAAACGAAGGAAGGAAGGAAAGTAAGGAAAGAGGAGAAGGAAGGGAGGGAGGGACGAAGGAAGGAAGGAAGATGATAGTAGGTATGTAGAGAGATGAGAGAGAGATGATAGATAGGTGGATAAATAAAGAAAGGAAGGAAAGGAAAGGAAGGAAAGAGGAATAGGAAGGAAGGACAGAAGGAGCAAAGGTAAATGGATATTCTCAGTTCCAACCGGTAAGTTTTGGGTGGAATTCCTAAAAGAGAGCATCTCCTTCCATCTCTCTTCCCCTCGTTCCACCAACCCCAACATCAGCAACAAGACAGAGCTATTTACCTGTGGGCCCATATGCAAAAACGGTAGCGTTGTATCCCGAGACGACCCCTTCTATGAGGCTTTTAGTAGTGGACAAATACACCTCCTCCTAGCAAGAATGACAGGTGACAATCAGAGGTGCTTTGAAAACGACTTGCATTCATGTCTTTAAACTTCTCAAGATTTCAAGCTACAGGTTTCAGCCGCCAGATGACATTATTGTGCTACGGTTTGAGTTAAAACTCATAGTATTGAGGCTTCCTTTTTTGTGTTGTCCTCAAGTTATGACCGTAATTGAACTGGGCAATTACGGTTGTAACTTGTGATGGTTGTAAACCAGATGTCAGCACTCCAGTGCTGACATAAGGAAGAGAAGAGGACGCTTGACTCTTCACCTACTTATTTTCCCTGAAGATATTATCCCCTAGGAGATGGGATGGGAGGGGGGACATTCCTGTGAGCTGAAGTAGTAGATATGGGGAGAGTGACTTGGAAGATGGCCAATGAGATGCAGAGAATTGGGGAACGGAAAGGGAGGGTTTGGGGTCAGAAGGTCAGTGCTGACTACGATGGACTCGGGGACAGATTGTTGTGCTCAATAAATGAAACATTTCATCAAAGACTATTTGTTTGGAAATGCAATTTATTTGAGATGACATCGTAACCTGACATTGGGGGGCTAACCCATCATCCTCAGCCATTCTGGGTAAGGATAAAGGGACTTTCATTCTAGCTCAGTTGCGGGAACATGTAGCTTCCAGACATGTTCCTGCAGCATGAAGCTACCAATGATGTGGTCTTGCTATGTAGCCCGGAGCATGTCATTGTATGAACGCCTCTTTCTCTCAGCTGCCCAACGTGCCAAGCAGTAGCACAGCTTCCTTGCCTCTTGTTAGGACTTTTCCATTACCAAATATTTTGACACTTTCACGGCTCAGGAGGTTTCGCCTCTCCGGGTCAGCAAAGCCACAGAGTGACTTCCATTTTCTTAGCACATTTTCTTAGCACCTCCGGAGCCCTTCTTCACGCCCTTCACGAGTGTGAAAAGATTTTGTACTGCGTAGGGCTCTTAATGAAACGCCAACGTCAGCGAAGCAGGGAAGGCAGCCTTTTAATCATGAGAGGGGCAAATGGAAACCGTTCTCCTTCTTCTCCTCCTCCTCCCCTTCCTTCCTTCCTTCCTTCCTTCCCTCCTCCCTCCCTCCCTCCCTCCCTTCCTTCCTTCCTTCCTTCCTTCCTTCCTTCCTTCCTTCCTTCCTTCCTTCCTTCCTTCCTCATATTTTCTTTCCTTCTATTCGCCTCTTTCTTTCTTTCCTCCTATACCCTTCCTGCTTTCCCCCTGCTTCCCTTCTACCCTTCCTTCCTTCCTTCCCTCCTCCTTCCCTTCCTTCTTTCCTTCCTCTCCCTCCCACTCCTCCCTTCCCCCTCCCTTTCTTCATCATCCTTCCACTTCTTCCTCCCTCCCAGTATATTTTTTATACGTATATCTGAGCAGACAATATGCCTAGCCATTCTCAGAATTATAACTCCAAACCATCCCACCAGTGGTGGGTTTCAAAATTTTTTACTACTGGTTCTGTGGGTGTGGTTTGGTGGGTATGGCATGGCTTGGTGGGCGTGGCTTGGTGGGCGTGGCAGGGGAAGGATACTGTAAAATCTCCATTCCCTCCCCACTCCAGGGGAAGGATACTGTAAAATCCCCATTCCCTCCCCACTCCAGGGGAAGGTTACTGCAAAATCCCCATTTCCTCCCGATCAGCTGGGACTTGAGAGGCAGAGAGTAGATGGGGGCGACGCCAGTCAGAATTTTTACTACCGGTTCTCTGAACTACTCAAAATTTCTGCTACCGCTTCTCCAGAACTGGTCAGAACCTGCTGAAACCCACCTCTGCATCCCACTAAAGAAAGCTGATAAGTAAGATGTTGTTTTTGCAACATCTTATTTGAAGGAGGGATACTTTTCTTTTCTATTTTTAATTGTAATTGCTTTTGCTTTGTTTAAATAACCAAATTATGACCATGGGGCTTTTCTTTTAATAATTTTCCTTTCTTCCATGGAAACTTAAAGGGAGGCACGGAGTTGCCGAATTGGCCCCAGCAGAGTAAGCTTCCAGAGCTACTCAGATGTATTCATGCTGGAAATTTTTCAAGAGCGGTACCTTAGCATCCCTAGTAAACATGACTTCATCTCTCAGGAGGGTTAAATTGCAACTTTTAAACTTCGCTGTGGGTTTAAAAGGCAATAATTTCATCCCCAGTGACTTAGAGCAAAGGCACAGGATGAATACAAGAAGAAACGGAGAGCAAATTTACATCAGGAAGAGTAAAAAGGAGGTGAGATAATTTGAAGCCTCTTCTTTAACATTAGATGCAAGGACATCGATATAATATTTCATAATCTCTCTCATTTCAGATCAAGAGGTACTGATAAATGCAAATAAGGTTGTGTGCTTAGAAGCGATCGACTCTGAATGTGGAGGAGAAGAATCAACAGTGAAAAGATGACACCTATGTGCAAGCTACAACTGATGTAATAGCCATTGGGTCCTTTAACCTTGTGTTTCTCAACTTTGGCAACTCTTAGATACTTGGACTTCAAATCCCAGAATTCCCCAGCCAGTCCACTCACCTGAAAGTTGCCAAGGCTGAGAAAAACTGATTTAACCAATGTGAACACTCCTATATATTCAACTTCACCTCCTATTCAGATAAAATATCTTGAGATTTACATCGGTCGAACATAATGCAACTTCTCTCTTGGATGCTCATGTAGGAAATCTGCAGGAGCTTCATCCAATCATAAGATGCCTTCAGGATAAAGTAGGACAACATCCATGTTGGCTGGCTGATAGGATGTCTTCCTAAAATGACTAAGCAATACATTTAAAGCTAGCATGAAATAAGATTTGGAAGAAGAAGAAGAAGAAAAAAGAAACCGGTTAGATTAGCAGCTTCCAAGTTACTCCGCCAAGAAGGACTTCCTCACCTGGGTTGCTTGAGGGCCAAATACCATGTCAAAAATGAATGTTTTCTCCCTTGACCGATTGGCACGCAAAATATCCTCTGGATCTTCCATTGGGTCCATCAAGACCACGATCTATTTCAGAGACGTAGATTGGGTTGTTGATAGCCATGATGCCATGGCAAATTTGCTATGCTATATTTACTATACATTTGCTATGGCAAATCTAGACAGCATTCTAAAAAGCAGAGACATCATCCTGCCAACAAAAGTGCGTCTAGTCAAGGCGATGGTTTTCCCAGTTGCAATGCATGACTGGGGAAGTTGGACCATAAGGAAGGCTGAGCACCAAAGAATGGAGGCCTTTGAACTCTGGTGCTGGAGAAGACTCCTGTGAGTCCCTCGGACTGCAAGGCCATCCAACCGGTCAGTCCTAGAGGAGATCAACCCTGACTGCTCTTTAGAAGGCCAGATCCTGAAGAGGAAACTCAAATACTTTGGCCACCTAATGAGAAGAAAGGACTCCCTGGAGAAGAGCCTGATGCTGGGAACGATTGAGGGCAAAAGAAGAAGGGGACGGTGGAGAACGAGGTGGCTGGATGGAGTCACTGAAGCAGTCGGCGTGAGCTTAAATGGACTCCAGAGGATGGTAGAGGACAGGAAGGCCTGGAGGAACGTTGTCCATGGGGTCACGATGGGTAGGTCACGACTTCGCAACTAACAACAATAACAGCCATGATGCCAGCACCAAACTCCTTAAAACCATAGAACTGGAAAGGGTTCCAGGAGATCATCCAAACGCAACCATTGGCAATTACGCTTTCCTGGATGGAGAAACTACAGCGGTGTTTTTCAACCTTTAAAATGTGTGGACGTCAATTCCCAGAATTCCCCAGCCAGCTGGGAAAGGAGAACCTGGGTTTATATCTTCTCCCTTGAAACACACCCAATGGAGGCACTGAAAGAGTTACTGTACGTCAAGGCACTTTCCCAACAAAACCTTGGCAGCTTTGCAGATAAAAGCATACAATTAAGGGAAGGGCTTGCAGTATAGATTATATATCATTTGCCCTTTTAAAGAAAACCAGAACGAAATTACTGCTGAACGTACGGGGGCATAAATGCCAAATTTGGACAATAAATCCACTGAAAATTTCAAGATGGTGTTTATCCAATTAACAGACTTGCAATATCAAATATTATCTCAAATATATCTAGGTAAAGATAAAGATTCCCCTCGCACATACGTGCTAGTCGTTCCTGACTCTAGGGGGCAGTGCTCATCTCCGTTTCAAAGCCGAAGAGCCAGCGCTGTCCGAAGACGTCTCCGTGGTCATGTGGCCGGCATGACTCAACGCCAAAGGCGCATGGAATGCGGTTACCTTCCCACCAAAGGTGGTCCCAATTTTTCTACTTGCATTTTTTACCTGCTTTTGAACTGCTAGGTTGGCAGAAGCTGGGACAAGTCACGGGAGCTCACTCCGCTACGCGGCACTAGGGATTCGAACTGCTGAACTGCCAACCTTTCAATCGACAATCTCAGTGTCTTAGCCACTGAGCCACCGGGTCCCTCCGATTATACTCACAGCTCATAGCAAAATCCAATTTTCCGAGAATGCTAGTGGATGACTACATATTTTGTAAATTTCTTTGGCTGTCTGGTGGCTGTTAGCTTTTGCATGCAGCAACGAACTGATTAGGGCTGTTTAGAGCTGCAACTCCTTTGATGTCTTCGTCTCCCTCACAATTAGAATTTAAATTAAGCATGTTTGGCCAAGGGGTTGAGATTGAACCTTGTACAAAGGCAGCAAAATCTCTGCAGTTGTAGGGAAAATATAAGGCCAGGCTCTATACTGCTTCTTATCCTTATACACCCCACCTCCCTGTTTGAGAATGTGTTGGCATGAGGATAACCGTCTGCTATTCCAGCTTGTAAATATTTTCCTGGATAGGACAGTTTACTTCCAAATAAAGTAACGAATTGCAGCCAAGCATCATTTCCACCCACCCACCCCTCTAAGAACTGGCCCTTTGGTGGTAGGTTGATTTATTTTCATTATTTATTTATTCATTGGTAAAAGGAGGGAGGGTAAAAAAAGAAGCTGGAAGTGCCATAGAAGAGCTGAGCGTGCAAAGAAAGGCAGTTCTCTTCAGAACTTGGTTTTTGTTTCCCCCCTCCGCCCCCAATTTGCCAGTTTTTAAGAGATGTGGACTTCCACTCCCAGAATTCCCCCATCATGATGCTGGCTGGTGAATTCTGGGAGTTGAAGTCCACCTCTTAAAAATGGTGAAGTTTGGGGGAAACCCCCCCCCCCCCCAAAAAACCCCTAGCTTCACGTAAATAAAATTGTAACTCTGGTGCCTAAGTAAACTCAAGAGTTGCTTTTCAGAGTGAGATGAACGTACAGTATAAATAAAATATATAAAATTTTGGATCCGGTTTCTCCAACTTTTATCATTTCCATGGAACCCAGAGCCCGCATCTGTCCTCCCTCCCTCACCCTCTCACCTGCTCCCTCACTCTGTGGCCAATGACCGTCGCACCTTCCTCCAACTCAGTCTCATTGATGGGGCGGATACGGAGAGCCACCTGCAAGCGAGACCGAGAGTTGGGCTTTCCAGAACTTTGGAATTCCTGCAAGGTTTCACACTCGCCATTTCTGCACCGCTACAGATGCAGAGCGGGTGTCCAAGGCACCCGTTTTCAAAAGAGCTGGCACGCTTGCGCCATGCCACCTTTCCGAGGGTGGCGGAGGGATGGAATGGCCTTGCATTTCATCACACGAACCGAGCCAGACGGGAGTAGAGGGGTAAGATTTGAGCATCAGGTTAAAATTTTGTTTCAATTGGGCTCATCCTGCAGAGTTGCGCACAGCTTGGAAAGGAAGCTGAGCACCTCGGGGGGGGGGGGGGGGGGCATTTTCTGTGTTAGCAGCCCCCCCCTCACCATCTCATTTAAAGGCATGACTGCTAAGTGACAAGGGTGGGGTGATTTGGGAAGGGCAGGGGCCGTGATCCACCAGCTCTGAAGAACTTACCACCACCTGGTGTTCTTCTGTTCTCAGGTCCTTCATAGTAGCTGAGCCCCCCGAAAATCCCCTCCTCTGGGCTGCACCGGGAGACACGGAGGGTGTTAAGATACCCATCTGGCTGACTTCAACCAAGCGATTTGCAAGAATGGGAGGAGGAACCAGAGGAGCAGCTCGCAAATGGGGAAAAAAAATGGCATTTCCCCAGGGGGTGGAGAACAGGTGATGCAAGACAGACGCAGGGAAGGTGCAAGGAATTGCAGGAAGGTTCAGCACCGATCTCAAGGAAAAAGGGGCTTTTTAATCACTATTTAAAACTACACTATTTGTACCCTATGACTATCATTAAGTGTTGGACCTTATGATTCTTGACGAATGTATTTTTTCTTTTATGTACACTGGGAGCGTGTGCACCAAGACAAATTCCTTGTGTGTCCAATCACGCTTGGCCAATAAAAAATTCTATTCTATTCTATTCATGAACCCCCCTGGATTTGCTAACTATTGAACAATAGCCTTCAAATAGGGATGGATGGTTTGAAATCCACCATGTCACAACCTTCAAATTTTGCCTCTCTTCTACTAGAAGATTTTAAGAGATGAGCAATGCCAACCTTCAAAGCACATCTCCAAACGGGCGCAAAAGACCGTAAAATTAAGGCTGCAATTATTCAACAGCTCCCGATTCAAGAGCAACTTTGATCCTGAAATGTTCCCTCCACACAAAACTGGAAGTCGACAACCTACACTGACCCCGAACGGCGTGTTGTCCTCAATATTTTGCACATCTCTTACGGATTTTAGCATCCTAGCGACTCAGCCTCATCAGAAATCAAGGCTACGGAGCGGGCTAACCCTAACGAACGTATTAATTGGAGCAGAACGGATAAGCTGCAATTTTCCTAAAAAACGGCATGGCAAACAAGACACCAGAGACGATTGATTGCGTGTCGGCTTGCTTTATTTCCAATGTTCAACCCACGGAGAGATCCTGTCACAATCGGAATATGGGAGAGTCGAGTCCACCGCGGTGCGGCTTCAACGCAACCAGTCACGCTGGAGAGAAGAGCCTTCCTGGCTGGCCTGTCTCTGGGTCACACCAGCCCACCCCTCCCGCAGGTGTGGGACGCAGCAACGGTCCTCGGCAAAACAGAAGCGCTGGAGTTTCCCCCTCTGGAGATCCTGGGAAATGTCTCAAGGCTGCCTGGGGATGGAGGGGGGGACCATCCCCCACGTGCTCCGAGGAGTATTTTAGCAGCAGCAGCAGCAGTAGATTCCGGTGGTAGATTGCTAAAAATTAGACCGAAACCCGCCCACCCTCCCAGTAAAGAAATACAAAATTAAAAGCAGTGCCTTTCGAGGGAGCCCAGCGGGGATGTCGGGAACCAAAAGGCACTACAGTTATGTCAGAATGAATGGATCCTGTGCAGTCACCGTCCAGAGAGAAAAAAAAATACGGATTTAAAAAACTTCCAAAGATGAAGAGATCTCCTGAAAAGGAACAACTCTCTTCTCAGGACGATCGATGGTGTTGCTGTAAAGGAAGAGAAAAAAAGGTTATTACACATTTGGATTCCCCTGCCCTTCCCCCTCTTTGCTCACGGACGGTGCAAGAGGAAGACTTCCTTACCACGGCTTTGGGATTTACTCTGCCTCTACAACTGTGATGATTTCTTCATTGATAAAAAATTCAACGGTCTCTTCCTCCCAGTCGTCCACATTGCTGTCCAGCTCGTCCGTGTCCACTCCTGGAAAGAGGGAAAGTAAAGTTCAAATGAGATGGATTCTGAAGGCAGAACTCTGCTGCTCTACGATGGTAATGAAGATTTGACGGCGGAAGTGCTGTCCTTCAATTGTAAAAAATGCGGCCAGAGAGGATTCTTAACCACCTTCCCACTGCAATCTTACTGTACATCTTTGATATGGTTTTTTCAAAGGCTTGTTTTCTTCATTAACATCCCATTAATTATAGCTTTTATAAACCAGTATCTGCCTTTATCAGAATCACAGGAGGCCAGACATAAGCAATAGCACTTAAGATTTATATACTGCTTCACAGTGCTCTTTTACAGCCCTGAGTCAGCAATTGCCCCCCCTCCCCCAATCTGGGTCCTCCTTTTACTGACCTTGGAAGAACAGAAGGCTGAGTCAACCTTGAGCCTGGTGAGATTTGAACTGCTGAAGTACTGGCAGTCAGCAGAATTAGCCTGCAATACTGCATTCTAACTTCTGCGCCACCACGGCTCTTTAAATACTTAAATGTTCAATATTAAATATTAAATATACACCCAATTACGCTCTACTTCTCGAAATGAACCTGCATAATCTTGCTTTTCAGACCAGGGGCTCTGTAGACATTTGGGATCTCGGCTCCCAGATCTAGGCTGGTCAAATACACCTGGAAATTAAGAGATTAACCTAAATTAAGCCAGCAGGTTTCCCTGCCCCACGTACCTCCTCGGAGCTCCAAGCGCTCGTTCCTCTGCTCCATGTACAGCTCCTGGGCCATCTTGCGGTATTTTTTGAATTCCTCCATCATTGTTCGCCGTCTGTCGACCAGTTCCTGTAAGAAACAGGAGTCATTTAAACGCTCCATCTGGGCCACTGGTCCAAAAGCTGCGATTCCCAAGTACCTTTCTTGTTAAAAGTATTTCCATGGGAAAAAATTGTCAATATGGACGCCCAGCTAAATACACAAAGGACTGGGTGTTAAGGCAGCTAATTAGCACATTCCTAACGGAGGGGATCATCGAAATGGACTGAAGTTGATGAGGGCCAAAGGCAGTAGCACCGTTGACCTATGTGGTTCCCAGATTACCTTCGCTTCGGATTCCCCGGGCAATTTACCTTGGAGGCTTTCGATTGGCTCAGGCGATCTTTCTGTTCAAATATCTTGGAGTACCTCTTCAGATCTTTCTTGATTTGCTGCAGCAAGGAAAAACAGAGAAATGCTTCACCTCTGAATGGGGATGTATGCAGAGAGAAACCACTCTCTTCAGCCAAGGAAAGTTTACCCAACGGTGTAACTGTTACTAGCTGCCCTGAAGATCATCAGGGATTTAAGTCAAGGCTTTCTGCGGGCCAAGCCCTGTCCTGTCCCTTCTCCACCTCTCTTTTGAGGAGTGCTGCCACTTCCTTTTGGAAACAGCATTCTTAAAAAGCGGATTTCTGCCCCAAAGGACGCCTCACCTTTATTTGATCCTGGGTGAGCAGAGTTGGCGGCCTGGGTCTCCACAGCAACTGGCAGAACCGGTCTTTGTTATTTTTCTGGAGGAGGCGACCCTGGAAAGTCCACAGCCAGTAGGCGTTGTCCACCTAAGGAGGGCATTTTGGTCAGGTGAGGGCATCCTGGCAGCAGCTGGAATTCAGCATCCCAGTGCTTAGAGGGAGAAGCCACACCGTGGCATGTAGTGTGTGGAGTATGATGTTCTATCTAGCTCAAGGACGTCTAATCTTGGCAACTTGAAGACGTGTGTGGACTATGACTCCCAGAATTCCCCAGCCAGCAATCAGGGAGTTTATAAAAAGAGGGTTTTGGGACTAATCGTGTGCATTTTGCTGTCTCAGGAAGCCTAAGTCGGAACATTGGTAAAGATGGCATCCACACAGAAAACTTAAATGACCACAACTAAGCCAGGTTACCTTGTGACTCCACCAAGACACAGATGTCACCAAAAAGCGGCCGGTGGGGTCCCATTCCACATCCGAGGCTGTGTAGTGCTCAGCAATGTTCATCATGGTGCAGTCAGAGGTATCCACAAAGGCCAAGGCACCATTCATGCTGAACAGAGAACAGAGAGAAGAGGCAGATTATCCCACTGGCCTCCTTCAACGTTTTGGCCAGGCTGCTGGGGGTGGGGGTAGGGGGTGGGGATTACCCTAGAACCATGATGGTGAACCTGTGGCACGCAGCGCCCTCTCTGTGGGCACGCGAGCCGTCGCCCCAGTTCAGTTCTGCTGCGCATGTACACGTCTCCCGCCGGCCAGCTGGTCTTCGGGTCTCGGCCATGCGTGCGGAGGGCACATACACATGCGGGGGGCATGCGCAGATGCATGGGGAGCATGCATGGGGGCAGGGCACATATGGGGGGCATGTGTGTATGCACGGGGGTGCATGCATGGTGCGCGCGTGCATTGTATTTTGGGGTTTGGGCGCATGCTTTGGGCACTCGGTCCAGAAAAGTTTAGCCATCACTGTCCTAGAAATTCAACTCCCTAAAACTGGGTTTAGGTTCCAGACTACGCAAGCTTCATTGGGGAAACCTCCCTTGATGGATTGTCGTGAGAAAGTGTCTTCCCAGGAGGGAGGGGGGTGGGTGGGAGTGCAGAGGAGTTAAGTGGCAACTCAGCCCAGAGATCATGTGTGAGAGAAAGAGGGCGAAGGCAGCCCCTCCTCAATAGTTCCCAGAGTATATCATCAATGCAGATAGTAGAGTCTTCAGTCTAGCAACTACAGGTGTGAAACAATAAAGAACTCAGCTTGGAAGTTTCACACCTATCATTCTTGGTTTTGGGGTCTGACACCTGGATAGAAATCCAGGGGTTGGGATCCGCTAACTTCTACATAAAGGAAACTTCAAAGGAGCCAGATGTTAATATTTTTGAGGGAAAGAAACTCAGAATGTGCATTTTCACTTTGTTTCTAATTACCAGAAACAAGTTACGTAGATGATTATAGAAGCGGATACCACTTTTGTTAACGCTTGCAGACCCAAGACAATCATTTAAATTCTTCCCCAAAGTGAGCGCTCACCTTCTGAGACCAGCCAACACCACAAACTGTCCCTGAGGGCTCCAGAATATCGTGTTTGCCTGCTGCTTGTCAAAGATTTCTGAGATAAAAATGAAAAACACGGAACTGATTTGACTTTCAAATAGTGAAACAGCCACCCTACAGTAACAAGGCTGGAGTTGTCTCCCGTCCCCTGTTGAGGCTGCTTCTGGAATTTTAACCCTGGAGGATTAAGTGGGCGATCTTAAAATAACATGGGAGCATAGCAGCCCAATTTTGTCACCACCCATCAGGCTGTTCTCCCTTTTTAATCAGATGCTCGAACTATTTAGCAGATCCAGAGGTTTAATTTATGCCGGCAGTTTCAAGATAGTGCTGAAAACCCAGTGGTTTTTTAACAGCTACAACTACAAAACCCACATCACAGAAAGTTCCATTTTCAACTGTATAATTGGGATAGATTATGCCACAATTTCCCCACCAGGGCCCAGGTAATTTACAATGCAAAAATATACCATCACTGATATTCAGCTGGGGGGGGGGGGGAAGGGATGCTGTGGAAAATGCTTTCTTTTAGCTACACCCGTTTACATATTTAGGATTTTAGGGTAACAATTAAGTGTAGATTAAGTTTAGATCCTGCTGGGAGCAGGATGCCAACGAAAAAAGAAACAAAACAAGCAGAAACACACTCAGAAAAGCAGTCCCCATTGCATTTTGCCTCAGCCGAAGATCACAACAGACTTAAAGGCAGCAACACACTGAGCGTGTGCAAAGTCCACTTACTAATGAGCTCTATTTTCCCATTGTTCTTCACGTGATAGAAGGAACAGGATATTCGGGGCGACTCCCCATGCAGCACGGCAAACTTGCTTCCGTTTGGCTCCCAAGCAAAGGCTATGATGCTCTCTGCAAAGGCAGGAAAATCCTGTCAGTCCGGACTAGAAACCCTCTAAAAGCCCGTTAGGCAACTCCGTCGTTGAAGGTGGAAGATGCAGAATAGGTAGTCTGAGGCCTTCACCATTCTCAGTTCAAAATTCTCTATTCAAAGCAACGAAGACCCCAGATCTGCCAGATCCAGAGGGAAAGAGCCAACACAAGTATCCCTCGTTAAGACGTAAGCCAGAAGTGTTGCTAAGGGCTGAGAAGCTGTTGCAGAAGTAAAGTATGTTGTACGTTGAATATGCTTTACTTCTGCTACAACGCAAGATAATCGTCTCCCAAGGAGCAATTCAGCTGGGGGACAGCGAACATGGCAGTTTGGAGAAATCGTGCACCTTCGCACGGAGGCTACAGGAAAGGTGCCCCTTTACCTTTCATTTCCACCACGTCAACTGGAACCTGCTTTTCTCTCATGCGGAAGATTTCGAAGTTGGTCACTACACCCTGGGATGGAGGAAAGAGAGCATGATTGATCCAAAGTGGGACGTTGCCGAGAATTTTATCCTTGCTAACAACGTGCATCATAACACCGTTTTATCAAGAAGAACACGATCTGTAAGTAAGTAGTGCTCTTATAAAGAGAAAGCTGAATGACATATTATATTTGAAAGAGGGCTTTCATCAGATACCAGACACAATTGTGGAGTCATAATTCAGGCCCGTACTGGATGGGATTTGACGGTTGCAGAAAAGAATTGCTTAATACCAAACAACAACAAAAATGAAGAGTCATGTGATCGTATTTTGGGCCCTTGGCAACCAGCCTGCATTTACAGCCGTTTGCAGCATCAGGTGAATGATCTGCGGTGTCTTTTTTTTTTTTTTTAATTTGATTTATATGCCGCCCTTCTCCGAAGACTCAGGGCGGCTTACAATGTGCTCAGCAATAGCCTTCATCCTTTTTGTATATATTTATACAAAGTCAGCTTATTGCCCCCACAACTGGGTCCTCATTTCACCTACCTTAGAAAGGATGGAAGGCTGAGTCAACCTTGAGCCTTGGCGAGATTCGAACCCTGCAGTAATTGCAGGCAGCTGGTCTTAATAAGCTTAATAACAGGGTGCCTTAAACCCTTGTACTACCAAGGCTCTTTGTTGAACTCTGATGCTTACTTCCAACTTCTGGCAAAGAAGGCCTTTGAGAACACTTCTGTCAACTTGCAAAGCTTTCAAGTTGCCATGAGCAGGAGGGAGGGAGAACTGATAGAGCTGATTGATTTCCCTAACTGAAGTGCATTCCATACATTCTTCCTGACCGCAATCAGAAGGAGGGTGTTGGATTTCACAGCCAAAGTGGTTAATTGGAGAATGTGATTTATGACATGTCCAGAGAGGAGGGGAGAGACAGGGTCATAGGGGAACGTAAATCTACATGGGATTAGTTCTAACTGCATCCAAATATTGCCGAAATGGTGCTCCTAATAAATGACTGTATTTCTTTTGAAGTTCGGCTCATGGCTCATGAATTAATTAGGGCATCTTTCGGAAACTTCACAACTTCACTTAAAGATCATGGAGTTTTGCTTAACCATCGCCATAATAAGGGTTGTACGGTCAAGTTGGTTATGCGATGACCCACTCAGTGACCAGCATAAGTTACATCCGGAATTCCAGGCTCAATGTAAGTCAAAGACTACCTGTAATCATTAAGGGAGCCCTAGAACACCTCAGGAGGAAGCAACTATTCTCTAACTGGCCAGTTTTATGAGTATGCGTGAGAAGCAAATACCTGGGTGCCCTTTGGCGTCCTGTCTACTTTCACGCAGAGGTAATCCCCGTTCTTCTGCCAATGGAGTTTGCAGTCTACCACGTTGAACAGGTTGCGCACTCGGATCTCCTGCCGGGAGGGGAGCTGCATCAGAGTCACCCTCGCTGGGATATCTTTGTCTTCAGGGACCCAGAAGGCAATTATGTTTCCTCCCGGGGACCAGGAGAAGTCTCTGAAGGGGTAGCAAGAAAGAAGCATCTCAAAGTGGAGAAGACGTATTCCAAAACAGCCACCCGACCCATACTGTGAAATCTATTTCTCAGGGTTTAGAAGAAGGGAGGAGCTCATTTTTTTTTAAAGGAGAGGTGCTGATTTAGTCACGAGTGACACCTTCATAAAAGCAGCATCAAGCCGATTCAAAAGGAGAGCACTCACTTGATCCCTGTGATTTTCAAACTTTTCTTATCCAGCAGGCCCATGGACTAGAACGACAAAAAGGACAACGTAACAATCCTGCAACTTATATATAATGGTATTTAACGTATAGACATTTTCCCATGAGAAAGGGATACTCTTTAAGGTCCCAAAAAGCACTGATGTACTTTTATATCCCCGAGCCTGGGAATGCATCTATGAATTCATTTATGTATAGAAATAAATAAAAGGAAAAGCAGAGGGAGGGAAAAGAGCTAAGCATGTACTTTTTCTTTTTGTTCACGTTTGCAACGAGTAATGTTTGGGTTAAGGCATGATCAGACTTACAGGCGTTTCGTAGATGCTAAGAGTATCGGATGTCATCCGGGCAAAGAATTTGCCATCGTGACTCCACCTGAGCAAGAAAAATTTCAAAGGTTTAGAGGGGTGTGTGTGTCCTATTTCCCAGTAATGAAAAGTGTACCACAATCGTTTTTAGTCCTCTACAAACATACTTAAATATGGGCCAGTGGGCGGAGCTCTCACAGTGGAACCCACGTTTCTTCTGTCCAGTTAGGATATCCCAAATAACGATGGCTTGAGGATCATCTTGGGTGTCCATCAGGGGGCTGAACGTTACCAGGTACCTTCACAGAAGACAATAAAATCGATTGCAGGGATACAAATGCTGTGATCCATTTCATACCGATTTCAGTAATCGAGATTACTTCAAATAGCTTGGTCCCCACGGTCACGTGGTTTACATTTGGATGCTTGACAACTGATTTACATTTATGACGGCTGCAGCGTGCCGGGGTTGCGTGATCCCTTTTTGTGACCTTCTGACAAGCAAAGTCAAAGGGGGAAACTGGATTCACTTAATAGCCGTGTGACTAATTTAACAGCTGTAGCGATTCGCTTAACAAACGTGGCAAGGAAAGTCATAAAACGGGGCAAGACTCACTTAACAAATTTCTCACTTAACAACATAAACTTTGGGCTCAATTGTGGTCGTAAGTTCAGGACTGCCTGTACATTTTCACCACAAGGTTATCATCACCATAGTTAAATAATCAAGGCAAGAGGCCCAAGGAGCGTCAAGAAACTGGGAAGGAGGGAAGGAGAGAGGAGAGGGGAGGAGAGAAGAGAAGAGAGGGAGGAGAAAGAAGAGGAAAGGAGAGGGGTTGTTGTAAAAATGGGTGAAATATGGGGTACAGGAGAAAAGAAAACAAGGGCAATTTCGTTTTTTTTTTCCTTGAGGGTTATACTATTGAAACTATAATGGAAGATAATACGGATGCTAAAGCACATCTGTTTAGATGTGGTTGTATACTAGTTAATATTTATATGAAAATTAAAATTTTGTGTAAAAGGTAGGAGTAAATAATATGAAATAAGGAAAACGGAATGTAATAATTAGGAATATGTTTATATGTATTGAAACGTATGATACTCAAACATCGCGCCATTCACACAATGATAGGTATAAATTTAAAAAAATAATAAAAACTTGATTAAAAGAAAAAGAAAAAGAAAAAGGGAACGTAAAGCTATTTCCATACAGAGAACTTAAAGCAACCATTACATACTCCAGCATTTTGAAATTCAGTGACAATTTATCAATGAGCAAGGCTGCTAGGTCTTTTGAAAAGCTAACCACCAGTAAATTTCCAAGAATACCTTTCGCAAGGTGAGAAGTCAATGAGCTGCACCCCCGGGTGGCTGAACCTCTGGATCTGTTTGAATTTCTCGCCACCCCACAAAGCAATGCCCCTCTGATGGAATGTAGCCAGGTAGGTCCCCCTTGGAGACCAGCGCACGTAGGTTTCTGTCCATCGCTGCAGGAGAAACATACATTAATTGCGTCAACCTATATTTGAATACCAAAGCTATATGAACATTTTATTTCTGAAAGTTTGCATGGAATTTCTTTTTTTTAATCTATTTTAATGGGCAAGAGCTGGAGCTGATCATTTGCTGGAATTTCCCCCATCAGTTGGCATATTAATTTTGTAGATAACCTGATAATTTAGTATAAAAAATCAGATATCAAATGCAAAACAAACGATCTATTTTGGCCAAGTATAAAACCCTTTAAATCTTATCTTATTAATGGTGCATATTTGTTAATTGTTATTATAGTATAGAATTTTACATTTACTCTCATTTCTACGAGTTGTCCAATCATGCCACCTATTCCACGCTATATAACATTTTGAGTCTACCTTATAAGATAATGGACGTGTGACCAAAGTCACTCTTTCTTTTTATGTATTGTCGTCTGTATTAATATATATGTATCTTGTATATACATGGTATAATATTTTACTTTTTATATGTTTAATAAAGTTTTGTTTTTAAAATAAAAAAAAAACCTTAAATCTTGTGAATAAAGAACATTTAACATCAGACAATTTTTGCACTTTGTTTTTCAACAAAGATGTTGAAATGTGAATCTCAGAATCACATAAGGATGAGACAAATTTTAACCGGCAAAAGCCACTTAGGACTGGTGAAATTTATGGCTCAGTTCAATAGCTATTATGTTCCTAAAATCTTATTCTGTGCATTAACTAATTAAAGCATTTGATATCATTACAGATGAAATTGGAATTATTTCTTACAGCCGCCAGCACACAAAGCGTTATCAAGAGAAACTTGCCCAAAACACTCACAGCTCTCTCCTCAATTGTAACAGGATCTTTAGCATCGTTCCAGTATATAGAGGTTCGATCTCCAGATTCAAAAATTACACTATACTGATCTCTGCAATCTGCGTCCTCCAACCAGTAGCGCAAATTTCCCTAGGAAATAACCGAAAGGGGGGAAAAAAGATGAAGAAAGAGGCTGCAAAAGAGAGTGAGCATTCTATTGTAAAAGAAAGAAAAAAAAACCCCCTCCTGCCAGATAGGAAAAGGTGTGTCATGGGGACACACACACAAAACTTTTGTTGTAGCAAATGAAGTACACTCTTGCCATGTAGCAAAATGAATTAAAATTGGTGGAGATATTTGGACACCAACAGTTCAGACAAATTCTGCAATACTCCAGCAAATAGCATGTAAATCAGTCCTCTCACTCAAGACACCTTGCAGGGTTGTTGTTTTTTTAAAAAAATTACACTTTCAGGAGTTTCAGTGTTATGCGTACTAATTATTGAGCTCACACCTCTTGCTGAAAACTTATTTTTTAAAAACAGAGACATGCATCCTGGGAATCATCAGAGTTTGGACAATGTAACTAGCAAGCCACACACTGATAACTTCAATCTATCTCTTGATGAAAATATACATTAGAGAATGGTGTAATCTTGATTAGGGCAAGGTCTGCTTCTCCTGCTGGGCTAGGAATGTCGTATCTTGGAGAATGTCTGGAATGATCTCTACATGCCATTCAGTCTTCTGAATACTTACCAGATCTTTAAATGGCTGTTTCTCTGGAATTTCCCACTCATCACTGATTGTCATGTACCTGAAAGTGCAATAAAATTAGTCACGTGTACCATGCAGGTATGTATTTTTGAGGAAGTTGTGGGGATAAAACTGTACTCACTTGTCAAAGTCAGTGAAAAGATTGACCCTGAAAGTGTGCTGTTTGTCCAGCTTGTAACCATCTGTGTTTTTGACAGCATCCAGAGCATGAGTGGGAGACATATATTCCAAGAAGATATACCTGCAGCAAAACAAAACCAGTTCATTTACATTCCACCTTTCACTCAGAAGTGTAATGCAGCATACAAATTATCTTATTTTTTTCCTTCCACTCTCAATATCTAAACTTTTCAAGAGTCCATGTTCATTGTGGGAGAAGCTCCCATGAGCACAGCAAGTAACCAGTTTTCCTTTCTTTTCTTCTTTCTAACGTGTCTTGTGTGTAACCCACAGTGTGCTTTCCTTCTCAATCTTTTACACAGGAAAAGTTGCCCAAGACTTTGCTTGGTTACTGCCGGATGGGAGCATTGTAAGGTGTTTTTTATAAGAAAACTTTAGCAAGGTGCCTTCAAAGCAGGATAATGCGGTGGTCAGCTTGGAGAAATGTGTTGGAGATGCACAAATGCACCAGCTACTATTCTGGCTTGCTGGATGGGCTAGAAGTTTATGCCTTCTTGATGGAGAGAAGATATGAAAAAGTCATCAGCACTCACCCTTTAGTCTGGCCATCAGCTTCTGGGTAAAATTCATTGGTTATCTTCCCAAACTTTGAGAAAAACTTATGGATAACATTCTTCAGTTTCTCAAGACGGTCTGGTCCAACCTGGGGGACATTGTCCACCACAATCACAGAATCAATTCCATCTGCTTCCTGAGGGAGCTCTTGCAGAATATCTCCCAGTAATTCTGTAGACAGTGAAAGAGAGATACCAATGAGAAAGGTCTGCTGAAGGACAGAGTCCATGGCTGCATTTGTAAGATAAAGCCAATCATCTACATTAGGTTTGTTAAGCCTCCTGAAAACACGCAGAAAGGAGTGATGAAAAGCCAAAGTTGGAATCATTGGGTGAAAAGGACTTTCTTGGTAAGCGGTTTTGAGTAATGAAGGAAAAAGTTTGGGAAGCATTGCTTTGGAGGGTCTGTATCATTTGACTCTGATCAAAAGGCCAGTGATAATTGCTGAGATGAACTCCTGAACAAATTATCTCAGCTTGTTTCAACAGTCTCAAGGTAGCCTAGCAGCACAACAGCACTGAGCAGTTCCTCCCCCTCCCCCTGTCATCTGCATTATTTTTCAAAGTTCTAAACCTGAAGAGCTTCAAAACTACCAAACTGTCACTGAGTTATCTATATGTAAGCTTTGAACACTACATCATCATCATCATCATTATTATTATTTATTAAATTTTTATACCACCCTTCTCCCGAAGGACTCAGGGCGGTGTACAGCCATATTAAAACAACATATACCCACAAAATTTAAAAAACAGTTTAAAATATATTAAAAATTTGGCCCTTATATTAAAAACTACAAACACCCAATTAAAATCATCAGTGTAATGTATGAGAAAAACTCTGATGAAATATTCTAGTCATAGTAAGTTTAAAAGTGCATTTTAATCTAATGTACCACAGCATATTGTCAAACATATATTCCACCCTTCTCTTTTAAAGCCAGCTGTATCCTTCAGAGTTCTTCACAGCCTTTTGGACTACACAGTGTTAATTTCTCTGTCATGCACAAATGTGGGTACTGAACATTCTCACAATAAACACAATAAACACAAATCGGACAAAATGTTCAACTGCCTATTAGGGCATCTTGCCCGATTTATTCACATAGTTCTTCCAGATTGGTACTCAATCCATGAGAGTCAGAAATAGAAGCTTCTACTTTCCCCAAGTAATCTTGGCTGATTAACTAGGATCGCTTTGTTCTCCTCTGTGGTTAAAATAACTCATCATAAAGCATCAGATTCTAATCTGGGATACTTGGAGCCAAACCCAGCAGCCTCTCCAGTTGTGTGTCCCTCATGTGGGACACAGAAGTACTTGACAACTCTGGAAGGGCTCTTCGATCCATCAAACTGATTTACCTAAACTGACCCCAGAAAAAAACAACAGATCTGAATGCACAGCTCTGGTCCTCCTCTAACTCAACCTACAGGTTAGGTTACTACCACAACCTTCATGCTAACAGGTTTTAAACAAGGTTTCTAATAAAAACCTCAAGGGTTTTTTTCTGAATAAATTTAATAATGCAGGAGTGTTTTTTTTTTAAAGAGGCCTATTCAAAGTTTTCAAGGTTAACAACTGGCATAGCTGCTGTTTGAAGGATTCACGGGTTTCCTTTTCCACTGATAACTAAAAACAAGGCTGCTTGAAACTGACAAGCTCTTCAACCACATTCAGTCAATATTGTACAGGTATTACATACATACACAACCGCTTCCCTATTTCCTCAGCTGTACTCACCCACCAAAAGGCTGGACAAGAAACAATGGATGGAAACTAATCAAGGAGAGAAGCAACCTGGAACTAAGGAGGAATTTCCTGACAGAACAATTAATCAGTGGAACAGAAGTTGTGGTTGCTCCATCACTGGAGGCTTTCCAGAAGAGATTGGACAGCCATTTGTCTGGGATGGTCTAGGGTCTCCTGCTTGGGATTGGACTAGAAGACCTCCAAGGTCCCTTCCAACCCTGTTATTCTGTTCAACCACCATGATGTGGACTTTTCAATCAAGTTTTGTTTGTTTTTTTATTTTGGGGCTCCTGGAGGGTAAGAACGACCTCCCGGGAAGCAGGTGGGAAAACAAGGACACGCTACCCCAAACCCAAAACAGCTGTCATTCCCACCTCACCCAAGACCCTCCTCCACAAGTCAAAAAGAGGGCTGTGAAAATATCTACAGACCCCTCGCATCCTGGACATAAACTGTCTCAACTCCTACCCTCAAAACGAGGCTATAGAGCACTGCACACCAGAACAACTAGGCACAAGGACAGTTTCTTCCCAAACGCCATCACTCTGCTAAACAAATAATTCCCTCAACACTGTCAAACTAGTTACTAAGTCTGCACTACTATTAATCTTCTCATCATTCCTATCACCCATCTCCTCCCACTTATGACTGCATGAGTGTAACTTTGTTGCTGGTATCCTTACGATTTCTATTGACTGGTTTCCTAGTATGATTCGATTGCTTATTTGTACCCTGTGACTGTCATTAAGTGTTGTACCTTACAATTCTTGACCAATGTATCTTGTCTTTTTATGTACACTGAAAGCACATGCACCAAGACAAATTCCTTGTGTCTCCAATCACCCTTGGCCAATCAAGAATTCAATTCAATTCAATTCAACTCATGTCAAATAATTCAATTCTAATGCACCAAAGACAAATCCCTCGTGTCCCCAATCACCCTTGGCCAATCAAGAATTCAATTCAATTCAGCTCAACTTGTGTCAATTCATTCAATTCAATTCCTATTCCATTCCATTTTCTATTCTATCCTCTCCTCGCCAACTGGGAACCCTGGGACCTGTAGTCAAGCCCCTGATTTGGGGGTGGGGGGGAGAGAGGTGCTAAGGGGCCACAACTGACTGACACACACAACCCCCCCCAACCGTCCTAGGCGAGTGTGTGTGTGTGTGTGAGAGAGAGAGAGAGAGCTTCCTTTGGGTGGGGCCTCCAGAGCAGCTGCGAGGGCCAGAGGAACATCTGGAGGGCAGGAAGGTGCCCTTCTCTCTCTCTCTCCCATCCCCCCAAAAGCCCCCCATCCCCCTCCTTTGAGGGCTGAGCGCGCGCCGCCTTCCTCCTCCTCCTCCTGCGGGGGCGCGCGCACCTTCCTCCTCGACGTCGTCCACGAAGTCCTCGGGGTCGCTGAAGGAGGGCTCGTCCTCGTCTTGGCCCAGAGGAGGCAGGAGGAGAAGCTGGGCAGGAGGAGGAGGAGAAGAAGGAGACTGGGGCTGCTGCTCCTGCTCGGAGTCCCGCTGCGGCTTCTTTTCCTCCTCCTCCTCCTCCTCTTCCTCCTCTCCTCCTTTTTCTTCTTCTTCTTCCTCCTCCTTTTCTTTCTCTTTCTTCTCCTTCCCTTCTTCTTCCTCCTCCTCTCCTTTTTCTTCCTCCTCGGCCTTTTCTTCCCTCGGCTCCTCACAGGCGGCGACTACCGGCGACTGTTCTCGGGCGGGCGGCGGCGGCTCCTCCTCGTTCACGGCCGGCGGTTCCTGAGGGGGAAGAAGCGGCTCTCCGGCTTCTTCGTCCCCGCTGCTTTTTTCCTCCTCCTCCTCTTCTTCTTCCTCCTCTTTTTTCCCCTCAGCAGCCTCGTCGGCGTCGGTTTTTCCGGCCGGTTGGGGCTCCGGCTGGGCCTGAGGCGACTCCGCCGGCGGCCTTTCGGCCTCCGAGTCGCTGCTGCTGCTGGTGGTGGTGTTGCCGCTGCTCCCTCCGCCGCCTCCGGACCCTTCTGCGTCGGCCGAAAGGGCGTCGGGAGGGGAGGCCGCGGCCGCCGCTACTAAGCTCTCCTCGGTCTCCTGCATGGGAAACTCGGGGGAGGCTGCGCGGCCTTCCCGCTCGCCTCACACACGGACGCACGCCGCTCGGAGAGGCCTGGGCCGAAAAGGAAGGGGAAGGGCGCATGCGCGACAGCACGCACGGGGGGGAGGTGCCCCCTAGCCGGGCCATGTGCGCGAGAGCGGCCTCCCGCCCGCTCTCGCGAGAGCGGAGCAAACCATTTCTGTGGGGGCGGAGAGAAAAAGAAAAGCAAGAGCCGGCTCGAAAGAAAACTTTCCTCGGTTTTTAGTGAAGGAGGATGACGTTCACTCGAGTCGTTTTCACCTTGCTTTTTCCCATACGGTTGCTTTCTTTGGGAAACGTTATTTCGGGATTATGCACAATCCTCCCCCCCCTCTGGATCCATCGAGGTATGGCAGTCCAAGATGGCGACCGAATTGAAAAGCGTCTTGAGGTGAGGCTCGCATCCGGCAGATGAAGGGAGGGGGTGGTCTCGGCAGGGCAGTGTTGATAAAACTATTGCTTTATTGCTTATGCTGTTAAACACAGTAGGAAATCCTTTATTTAGGAAGGCGATTTATGAAAAATGAAAAATATAGCCGCGCTGAACAAGGAATTAACGTTTTAACATAAGTCACGTATCACCCTTTCAAGGGTTCACGATGGTATCGTCTAGGAATTTGACGTAACGGGGGTATGGACCATACTAAGTGTATCGTAGGGGAGCTTTTAGCTAATTATGGGCACCTATCCTGAAACCCCTAAGACAAGCAGTGCCTGGAATATGCACTACCTGTTACAAATTGAACAGTATATACAATCCTATATTGTGACCCGCGTTTTTCTCTACGCTTCAATTTTTTTTTAAAAAAAAATTCCCTTGGAATGGTACGGCCCGGCGGGTACAGCCACATCAGCTGTTTTTTGCTCACGTGATCTTTCTTTTAAAGAAACAAGGACACTCCCCCCCTCCCCAAAAAAGGACGGCGAGCCATTAGGTCCAAATGCAGGAGAGGGATATTAACTTTGCTCCAAAGCTGGATGTTCCCCATCGAACTTTTCAAACGCTTTAAGTACAGATTAAGAGTTGCAATGATTTTATATAGTTTCTTCTTTTCTGCATTAAGTGGCATTTTATTTTTTTGTGAAGATGCCACTTATATATCCCTGACTAGGTTGCCTCCAATGTACAGGAATAGATTATTGCAACTTTTGCAATTTCCAATTTGGCATTTGGAGTCTAAAACATCTGGAAATCAAATGACGGGGGCTGGAGAAAGATGACTTCTGCCAATGTTGTCTTGCCAGGTTTCTCCTAATAAACACGATGCAGCAATACAAAAATTGTGGATAATTTTACAAGCACTTTAATTCCTATTATTCCCCCCCCCCTGAATATGACAGATAATATTGTAATTATATTAGATAATATTGTATTATCTAATATTGTATTATCTTAGTTACAGTGATGTTCAAATCTATTGGCTCTTTGCTAAACTGATAGGAACAAGGACATTAAAAATGACCCCTAGGAAGGAAAATCTTCTCCTATGATCAAAAGCTAAGTAAAACTGCTGTTAAAACACCACTGTTGGAAAATGACTATTAATATAAATTCACCAACAAAGTGGCTTTCAAATACAGTTTATGAATAAAGAATTCTCTTCTCTTCTCTTCTCTTCTCTTCTCTTCTCTTCTCTTCTCTTCTCTTCTCTTCTCTTCTCTTCTCTTCCCTTCCCTTCCCTTCCCTTCCCTTCCCTTCCCTTCCCTTCCCTTCCTCAGGATATGTATATGTGTGTAGTGTAGATATACATATGTATACACACTTGGCCAATAAAGAATTCTCTTCTCTCTTCTCTTCTCTTCTCCTCCTCTCCTCTCCTCTCCTCTTCCCTTCCCTCCTCTCCTCAGCATATGTATATGTGTGTAGGTATACATATGTATGCACACTCGGCCAATAAAGAATTCTCTTCTCTTCTCTTTTCTCTTCTCCTCCTCTCCTCTCTCTTCTCAGAATATGTATATGTGTGTATGTACTCTATGTATGGATATATATAGATATGAGCTCAGGCATCAGAATTTCATGTTTAATGTGTGCAGTGTGTACACAGTATGTGACAATAGATTATTTTATCCACTTTTCTCAAGGCTTCTCAACCTTGGCAACTTGGGGGTGGCCTTCAAACTGACGCTTGGCTGGGGGAATTCTGGGAGTGGAAGTCCACCCCTCTTAAAAGCTGGGGATGATACAGTATGCCAAGTTCAGACATCAGCTTGGGGGAAAGGGTGTGTCCCTTTAGGAAAAAAAAGCTAAGGAAGAGCTCTTTGCACAATCAACTTGTGCAAGCCTGGCTGGCGCTGCCCCCATCTGGGCGTTCCGGGGAGCGCTCCCCCCTCCCTCCCTCCCTCCCCCCCCATTGACGCACATCTGCTAAGTCAGAGCCTGCTGCTCCAATCGGGCCTTGCCAATTGCAACTGGATTTCTGGGGTACCCAGGCCTGTCCCAGCCAAAAGGGGCTGGAAGGCGGGGTGGAGGGTGGGAATCCCCTTATCCATTTAGCCCAGCCCTGTGCAACCCCCCTCCTACCCTTCCTCCCCCTCCCCCCGCGGGACTTTCTTGCGGGAGTTTTGCTAAGTCTGCGCAGCCTTGCAAATCGCCCCCAGTCTCCGCGCGGGTGCTTAGCGCGGCCGGAGAGGAAGGGGGGGGGTTTCTCTCCTCCCCCCACCCAGGATTCCCGGCCGTTTAAGAAACCCCTTCCCCACTTCTGGTAACCCCTCCAAGGCCCTTCCCCGCCGTTGCAGAAAAGGCTCGGCGCGCAAAGAGATCCTGCAGCAGCAGCAGCAGCAGCCACCGCCAGCAGCGCAGCGGGCAGCAGCAGCAGCACGTGTCGGCCCGCCTCGGAGGCGCCTCCCCGGCCCGCCCCACCGGCCCCCTGGCCGGAGAGCCAGAGGAGGGACGCTCCCCCGGAGGCTCACATGACCGAGGCCAGCGATGGACCGAGAAGAAGGGCCCGAAGCGAGCCCGGGAGGAGCCGCCGGTAAGCAGCCTCGCCAAGACGCGCGGCGCGCTCGCCTCGCCTTCCCTGCTGCGCCCCCGCACCGCAGCCCCCGCCTTGGCCAGCTGCGCCTGTCTCTCTCTTGCTCTCTCCAACGCCGGGCCTCTCCCGGGCGACCCCCGAGGCTGGGGACGATGGGCAGGGCGATCCCTAGCCCTGCAGACCCCGCCGCGCCCCGGCCGCGTTTGGGAACCAACAGCGCTTGGACAGCTCCCGGGTTGCCATCAGCTTCCCCGGGCGGGGGTGTCTTTCTCCCCATCTGGAGACTTGCGCAGCGCAGCCAGAGGGCAGAGGGGCTCGGCCCAGCTGCTTAGGATCGGGGGTGGGTGGGCGAGCGGGGCTTCAGCGTCCCGCGGGGCGCCCCCTCCCCATTTCTCCTCCTTTGCGCAGCAAGCTGGTTTCCTAAGCGCAGCGCGTAACCTTGGAAAGGTTTCTAGGGAAAGGGATCTAGAAGGCGTGGGAGGGCGGGATCTGGGTGGCTGTGGGGGATGGGAGGTGTAGTCTCCGCCTGGCTGGAGGGCTCCGAGGCAGGAAGACCCCTGCGGGGCTTCCCTCCCCACCTCTCAATTCCAGATTTTGGAAAAGGAGGCCTCTGTGCTTTCCTCCCCCCCCCCTTCCTTTTTAAAGGAGGTTGTTAGGATTCCCAGCTGCCTTTCTTTCTCCCAGCTTTAAAGCCGTGGGGACTCCCAACCCCCAGGATCCCCGCTGGGGAATTCTGGGAGTTGAAGTCCCCCTACAGTCCTCGACTTACAACAGTTTGTGTAGGGACCGTTCCAAGTTACACTGAAAAAAGTGTCTTAGGATCATTTTTCACACTTGCACATGATCAAAACTCGGATGCTTGACAACTGACTCATATTTACGACAGTTGCAGTGTCCCTGGGGGGGAGGTGTGTGTCACATGATTCCCCCTTTGCAACCTTTTGACAAGCAGAGTCAAGGGGGAAGCTAGATTCGCTTAACAACCAGGTTGCTAACTGAACAACCTCAGCGGTTCACTTAATCCCTGTGGCATAAACTCGTAGCAGGGGGCAAAACCCACTTAACAGACGTAAATTTTGGGCTCAAGGGTGGTCGTAAGTCTGAGGACTACCTGCATCTTAAACGTTGCTAAGGTTCCGGGAAGCCTGCATTAGAGGTTGGGCTGAAATGGGGAGGTTGGCAGGATCTGCTTGCCCATTGATGTCAACTTATCCTCATTATTATTATTATTATTTTCATGGTTAATCCTGCTGCCTTCTTCACGCGGTGGGTTTGTGGTCGCAACGAGCTGGTTATGTGGATCAGGAGGTGCCTATCGTGACTTCTCACAACCCGGTTATGACAGCCTCGTGTTGCTGTCTGGGAGGTTTGGGTGCATCTAGATAAGGCCAGCTTTTGCGCCTTTGGAAACGGTGGTTTGTGGTTTGTCGTGCTGCATTAGCCCAACCGAAGGTGCTTTACCCTCAATAAACCGACATTAACCCCAAAGATGGCTTGATAGGTGTGAAGCCAACCCAACTTTTTAACTTAGTTGCCTGGTTATCATTTTCTGGCTTTTTGTGCTGGCTGGTAAAGGCCTGGATTTGATTTCGCGTTATGCCGATTGGCTCACTTACTCGGTCATCTTTTTAATTTTCTCTACGCAATGAACCCAGCGTATTATTACCCAACGTCCCCTGTGCTGTGTGGATTGATTTAGTATGGAACGATGGAAGTTTTCTAAGCTGGAACTGGATGAGGTCAAAGGAAATGAAAAGATGCACAGGTTGCATTCTGTTAACTTTGCACTTTCTGGCTTTTAACGAGAGAAAAAGTCTCTGATGCATCATATCCCCTGAACCCACCCCCCCCAGGCTGGATGCAATCTATTCTCATTTCCTAGAAAACTTCCTTTCCTGTCTCTGAGCCTGCTGGGGCTGACAAAACATCCGACTAATTTCTTAACAGCACCAGAATTTGGGCGCCTGGGTTTATCGGTATCATTTTTTTTTACCTCTCTCTTTAGCCAAAAAAAGGGGAAAAGATCTTGGATTGTAGAGGTTGAAAGGGAAGGCAAAACGCAAGGGGTCGGAGAAGGAAAAAAGCAAGCTCAGGGCAGGAGGATTTTCCTAGGTGCTTCTCTTCCATGGATCCACTGTGGCGCAGTGGTTAGAGTGCAGTACTGCAGGCTACTCCTGCTGACTGCCTGCAATTGGACAGTTCGAATCTCACCAGGCTCAAGGTTGACTCAGCCTTCCATCCTTCCGAGGTGGGTAAAATGAGGACCCAATAGGCTGACTTTGTAAACCGCTTAGAGAGGGCTGTAAAGCACTGTAAAGCGGTATATAAGTCTAAGTGCTATTGCTATTCCTTCCTTCCTTCCTTCCTTCCCTCCCTCCCTCCCTCCCTCCCTTGTCCTTCCTTCCTTCCTTCCTTCCTTCCTTCCTTCCTTCCTTCCTTCCCCAGTGATTAGAATGCAGTATTGTAGGCTGATTCTGCCCACTGCCAGAAGTTTGATCCCGACCGACTCAAACTTGACTCAGCCTTCCATTCTTCCTAGATGGGTAAAATGAGGAGCCAGATTGTTGGGGGACTCTGTAAACCGCTTAGAGAGGGCTGTAAAAGCACCGTGAAGCAGTATATAAGTGCTATTTGCTATTCAGAGCCGTGGTGGTGCAGTGGTTAAAATGCAGTATTGTAGGCAAACTCTGCCCACTGCCAGCAGTTCGATCCTGACCGGCTCCAGGAGACCCAGATTGTTGGGAGCAAGAGGCTAACTCTGTAAACCGCTTAGAGAGGGCTGTAAAAGTACTGTAAAGCGGTATATAAGTCTAAGTGCTATTGGTATCCTGTAGTAGGTAGGCCTTCTTGCCTGCCTCCCGTGTGGCTCTCTCTCTCTGTTCGGTGTTGATTGTGGGTGCTTCAGGCTCTTTAGCTGCTCCTTTGTGGCTCGTGTTTGTTTTCTTCTTCCATTGTTTTCCCCCGGGGAGCTTAAAGCCTTGGAGGTGCCTGTGTGATCTTGCGCTAACATTTCCAATATTTAGGCTCCGGAGAGCCGGGAACAGATTCTGCTCAGCACAAGGAATGTCTTTGCTGGTTTCAGACAACCTTCTGTTGCATGTAGGGGTTTGGTCAGCAAATGTCTTGGAGATGCCCTGTGTGTGTGTGGCCCCGTGTCCCCTGGGTCTGTTTGCTGGGTGAACTGTACCAATAAAGAAGAATATTTGGCTCAGGGTTTTCTTTTCTCAGGTTTTCTTGCAGACGTTTCATGACCCAGCTAGGGAACATCATCAGTGTTAGAAGGGAGTGGGGATTGTAGAGTAGAAGAGGTGGAGAAGAGGAAGAGAAAGGGGAGGAGGAAGAGGAGGAGAAGAGGAAGAGGAGGAGGAGGAGGAGGAGGAGAAAAGGAGGAGAAGGGGAGGAAAAGGATAGGAGGAGAAGGGGAGGAAGAGAAGGAGAGGAGGAAAAAAGGATAGGAGAAGGGGAGGAGGAGGAAGAGGAGGAGGAGGAGAGGAAGAGAAAGGGGAGGAGAAGAAGAGGAAGAGGAGGAGAACGAGGAGAAGGGAGGAAAAAGAGAGGAGGAGAACGAGGAGAAGGGAGGAAGAGAAGGAGAGGAGGAAGAAAGGCTAGGAGAAGGGGAGGAGGAGGAGGAGGAGGAGAGAAAGAGAAGGAGGAAGAGGAGAGGAAGAGGAAGGGGAGGAGAGGAGAGGAGGAAGAGGAGAAGGGAGAAAAAGGAGAGGAGGAGAAGGGGAGGAGGAGGAGGAAGGGAGAAAGAGGAGTGTGGGGTCCCTGGTGCTCTCTGAGCTTGGTGGTTTTCTTGCAGACGTTTCATGACCCAGCTAGGGAACATCATCAGTGTTAGAAGGGAGTGAGGGTTTGTTTTTTGTTTTTTTTTTGAGAGGAGGAAGAGGAGAAGGAGGAAGGCTGTGGGGTCCTTGGTGCTCTCTGAACTTTCCTGTTTTCTTGCAGATGTTTCATGACCCAACTAGCTAACATCATCAGTGCTAGTGTTAACTGTTTCGCCGAGAGCAACATCCCTGTTCACACATGATTTACATTCAGATACGTGACAGCCGGTTCACATTTATGACGGTCGCAGTGTCCCGCGGTCACGTCATCCCCCTTTCCGGCCTTCTGACAAGCAAAGTCCGTGCCTGATTCGCTTAACGACGACGTGACTAATTCAACAACTTCAGCGATTCGCTTAACAAATGTGGCGAGGAAAATCATAACACGGGGCCAGACTCACTTAACAAACGCCTCACTTAGCAACAGAAATTTTGGGCTCCACCTTGGTTGTAAGCCAAGGACTGCCTGTACCAGTTTGCCAAGCAACCAGCCCTTAACGACCATTTGTTTAGTGTCCGTTCAAAGTTACGACGGTTTCAAAGTGACTTAAGAACAGTCCTTACACTTGGGATGGTGTTGGGGCAGTTTTAAGCGCAAGGACTGTTCTTCAGTCACCTTTTTCAGCACCGTCGTAACTTTGAACAGTCACTAAACAAATGGTTAAGGGCTGGTTGCTTGGCAAACTGGTACAAACTGATCGGAAGGTCATAAGAGGAGGACTCCGTGTACTGCAAATTCTGGACATTGGTTTCCCCCATTCTGAAGGATAAGAATGGCGCCATCTTATCTTATCCAGGTGAATCGGTCTGATTAATAAGCGATTAATAAGCGAGGGCCCCCATAATCTGATGATCTTTGGCCGAGCAGGATTTGAACTCGGCTCTTCCAAGTCGTAAGCCACAAGGAGGCCATCGCCCTAGCCCTTTGCTTGCCATCCCTCCTGAGCTCCAGGCTGTAAGTTCAGTAGCAAGATATATATATGCCAAGAACTTGGCAAGCGAAAGGCTAGGGCGATGGCCTCCTTGTGGCTTATGACTTGGAAGAGCTGAGTTCAAATCCTGCTCGGCCAAAGATCATCAGATTATGGGGCACTTTAAATATATAGTGTGTGTGTGTGTGTGTGTGTGTGTGTGTGTGTGTGTGTGTGTATGTATATATATATAGTTAATATATATATACATACTATATATATATATACTATATATATATATACATACATAATATATATACTTAATATTTCGGGTTTCTTCCCGTGTAATTGTGGATATATCCCTAAAAGGGTAGAAGCGACGTTTCAACAGAATCTCATCTGCCATCATCAGGCTTATGTGAGGAGTCTTTTGCAGTAACATACAACATATAACATATATATATATATGTGTGTGTGTGTGTGTGTGTGTGTGTGTGTGTGTGTGTGTGTGTGTACAGTTAATATTTCGGGTTTCTTCCCGTGTAATTGTGAACATATCCCTAAAAGGATATCCCTAAAATATGTTCACAATTACACGGGAAGAAACCCGAAATATTAACTGTACACACATATATACCTGTGAAAACTTACATACATACATACATACATACATACATACATACATACATACATACATATGTATATGTATATGTATATGTATATGTATATGTATATGTATATGTATATATACACACTATATATTTAAAGTGACCGTTTCAGACATCTGGAGAGGCTTATGTAACTCAACCCTCTACCACCAAACCACCAATATATATATATTTTTAAAAAAATATTTTTATAATATTTGTTAAGGTTTCTTTGCAGGCCTGGAATGGATTGGGGGCTGAAATTTGGAGGGGCAAATGAATCTGGCCACTCAGCTTGAAGGCCACGCCGCCGTTCATCGGTGGTCAGGTTGGCATGGAAACCAGGTTTATTTTGTGTCTCGGATCCCGCATAGCCTGTTTAAAAAAAAAAAAAGTGACCCTCGGCCAAACTTGAAAAATTTTATTTTTTTTTCCCAGCTGTTTCTCGTTGCTGAAAATTATTTGGCAGGCATCGCTTTTATTTTTCTTTCCCTGGGCCAAAAAAAAAAATTGCAGAAGTACGTACTTGGGCCGCGTTCCTTTCCGAAATCATTTCAGTTCCATTTTCTGATGAATTCTAGAAATGTTAAGAAGAGTGTGGGGGGATTTCCTGAGAAGGGGCAGGGGGGAACCCCTAACCTTTTTCTTGATCAGAAACTCTGGATGGGGAAATTACAAGGCTTCCCAGCGATTCTTTCTAAACTTCTCCTTTTTTCCTCTTACAAACTGGATTAAAAAAAAAAAAAAGGAAGCAAAACGGCAGTAAACAAGCTAGGACAATTTGATTTGGGGCTGATCTCCCTGTTATCCTGGTTTCAGTTATTTTGCCTTTTGCTGAGGCTTTGCATTCCATTGTAGCTCTTGTTTTCTTCTTCTTCTTCTTCTTCTTCTTCTTCTTCTTCTTCTTCTTCTTCTTCTTCTTCTTCTTCTTCTTCTTCTTCTTCTTCTTCTTCTTCTTCTTCTTTCTCTCCCCCCCTCTCTCTCTCATTCTCTCTTTCTCTCTCCCTCTTTTTCACTTTCTCTCTCTCTCTTCCTTTCTCATTCTCTTCTTCTCTCCCTCTTTCTCTTCCTCTCCTTTTTCCATTTTCTTTCTCTCTCCCCTTTCTCTCTCTCTCTCATTCTCTTCCTCTCTCTTCCTCTCTCTCCCTCTTTCTCTCTCTTTCTTTCTCTCTGTTTCTTTTTTTCTTTCTCTCTCCCTTTTTCACTTTCTCTCTCTCTTTCTCTCTTTCTTTCCCTTTCCCTTTCTCATTTTCTTCCTCTCTCCCCACTTTCTCTCTCTCTCTCTCATTTTCTTCCTCTCTCTCTCCCTTTCTCACTCTTTCTCTGTCTCTTTCTCCTTTTCTCTTTTGCTTTCTCTTTCTGTCTCTTTCTCTCTCTCTCCCTCTTTTTCACTTTCTCTCTTTCTCTTTTTTTCCCTTTCTCATTCTCTTCCTCTCTCCCCTCTTCCTCTTTCTCTCTCATTCTCTTCCTCTCTCTCTCCCTTTCTCGCTCTTTCTCTCTCTTTCTCCTTTTCTCTTTTTCTTTCTCTTTCTCTCTCTCTTTCTTTCTCCCTTTCTCACTGTCCCACATGCTCTTCCTCTCCCTCTCTCTCCCTCCCTCCCTCACTCTTTAACCCTAGAATAAGTGAGATGTGAAGAAAACTGCTTTTTGTGGCGATACAGTGGCAAGGAAACATCTGATTTTGCATGTTGGGGAGCCCCGTTTTCCTCTGCTTTGCAAGGCCGGGCGTTGAGATCAGAATGAGGAATCCTTGATCCCCCCCTCCCATCCCCATGCTCTCTTCTCCCCCCAGCCTCCATCCCCCTCTCCCCATGGGATTTGCTCTGTTCCTTCCGGAGGAAAACTTTTTCTCTCTGGGAAGGGACCTTGGACTTTGGGGGTGTTGCTGAGTGCACTGTCTCTGTTCTGCTTTTGAGGGAGCGTGCCTTGGAACGCGTTTGCCTAAATGGATGTCGAGAGGTTTTGCCACATGGCATCGTTGCCTTAAAAGAATGTTTGGGCTTTCAAACTGTTTTAAAAAAAAAATTCTGTTCAATCCTGTCTGATTCTCGGAGACGGCCTGGACAAGTTTTCTTGGCGAGGTTTTTCAGAAAGCCTGCCCTTGGCTCCGTCTAAGAGCTTGGAGAGACAGACTGGCCTGAGGTCATCCAGCTGTTTCAGTGCCCAAAGTGGGACTAGAACTCACGGCCTCCTGTTTTCCAACCTGCTGCCTTCACCGCTACGCCAGACTGGCTTTTCAAGACTGCTGAAATGTGGCCAGATGGGGACTGCGAGTGTGATGTTGCATCCCTAAAACGATTCAAACAAGCTCCACCGTCTTCCTTGGAATAACAGAAGAGTTGGAAGGGACCTTGGAGGTCTTCTAGTCCAACCCCTTGCCTTCTTGTGTGGGAAGGTGATACATCCTGCTCCCATGTGGTGTGTGTGTGTCCTTCTGTTTCTAGCCATCCAAATCGGTGTGTGTGTGTGTGTGTGTGAAAGAGACATTCCAATGCCATCACATTGAAAAGACCAGATTAGAAAAGACTCCTGTACCAAGTGTTGCGATTGTCCAATCAGTCATGATTGTTTGAGTTACCTGGGCTCAGGTAAGACCAGCATTTGATGCTGAGACTCTAGAAAGAGTGCAGAGAAGAGCAACAAAGAGGATTAGGGGACTGGAGGCTAAAACATATGAAGAACGGTGGCAGGAACTGGGTATGTCTAGTTTAATGAAAAGAAGGACTAGGGGAGACATGAGAGCAGTCTTCCAATATCTCAGGGGCTGCCCCAAAGAAGAGGGAGTCAAGCTATTCTCCAAAGCACCTGAGGGTAGGACAAGAAGCAATGGGTGGAAACTAATCAAGGAGAGAAGCAAATCTCCATTCCCCCTCCAATCCAGGGGAAGGTTACTGCAAAATCCCCATTTCCTCCCGATCAGCTGGGACTCGGGAGGCAGAGAATAGATGGGGGCGAGGCCAGTCAGAATTTTTACTACCGGTTCTCCGAACTACTCAAAATTTCTGCTACCGGTTCTCCAGAACTGTTCAGAACCTGCTGAAACCCACCTCTGGTGATGGGTGAAAAAAACCTTGCCTTGAATTATTCGATGTTCTCCAACCAAGGCCTTTTGGCTCTGTAGGGATTACAACTCCAAAACCGGTCACATCTGGAGAGCCTCACCTTGGAAAAGGCCCCTTGCAGATAAAATAATAGCAATGACGAGCAGAATGGCCTCCAGTGCACGGATCTGTCCTTCGCCCAGCCTCCTTGGCTCCCAACGTTTTAGCAATGAACATCTTTTAGCAGATAGGAAGTACGGACAGTGGGGTTGTTTTCTCCTCCTCCTCCTCCTCCTCCTCCTCCTCCTCCTCTTCTTCTTCTTCTTCTTCTTCTTCTTCTTCTTCTTCTTCTTCTTCTCTCTCCTCCTCCTCCTCCTCCTCCTTTTTTTTTTTTTCTTCTTCTTCTTCTCTCTTCTTCTCCTTCTCCTTCTCCTTCTCCTTCTCCTCCCTCTCCTTCCTCTTCCTCTTCCTTTTCCTCTTCTTCTTCTTCTTCTTCTTCTTCTCTTCTTCTTCTTCTTCTTCTTCTTCTCCTTCTCCTTCTCCTTCTCCTTCTCCTTCTCCTCCCTCTCCTTCCTCTTCCTCTTCCTCTTCCTTTTCCTCTTCTTCTTCTTCTTCTTCTTCTTCTTCTTCTTCTTCTTCTTCTTCTTCTTCTTTTTCTTCTTCTTCTCCTTCTCCTTCTCCTTCTCTCTCCTTCTCCTTCTCCTTCTCCTCCCTCTCCTTCCTCTTCCTCTTCTTCCTCTTCCTTTTCCTCTTCTTCTTCCTCTTCTTCTTCTTTCTCCTTCTCCTTCTCCTTCTGTTGGCATGGAAATCTTCATTTTTTTCTCCCTCCCACTTCCATCGTTGGTTGCAAACAGGAATCCAAGAATGCCAGCTGTAAGTTTTGCCGCGTTTTGATCTTCACAGGAGCCAGTTCGACGAGAATTACCAGCTTGCTCGACTGGCTCCCTCAAATGATTTTTTTGGCACCCGGCCGAGCGGAGCCAACTGCTTCTGAAGATAGGTGTGGGGTTTGAAACGTTTCTGGGTAGTTTAGGCAGGTAGAGATAAAATTCTCCAATGTAGGTGTGCCCCTGTTCGGGCAGGAGCAGTTTACAGATTGGGCAGCCGAACATCTGCACGTCGGGAAGGTCTCTTCCCGCTGCCTTTTTTTTTTCCCCCTTCCTAAGAAGCATCTCCTTTTCTTTTTGCCATTCCTCTTTCTCCTCTAGACTTGGGGGAGCCTCCGGTCAGCGACCCCAAGGATCCAGAAGAACCTCCGATGCAGAAGCCTCCAGGAAGCCCCTTGGTCCTTCCTCACACCTTACAGGAGCTCTTGAGCAAAGACATCGTCCAAGTGCAGTTAATCCCGGAGAAAAAGGGCCTGTTTTTGAAGCACGTGGAGTATGAAGTCTCCAGCAAGGTTGGTGACGAGGAAGAAATTCAATTCCTGGGCTTTTTTTGGCTTTGAGAAAGTTGGTGGATCTTCCAGACGGGGCTGAACTGAGGAATTAAAAAGGGGTGTATTTGCAGAAAGCCCTAAGATTGGTCTGAGTGAAGAAGAGTGAAGCAATTTCTCTTGGCTCTTAGCTGAAGAGTAATTGTAGAGTTGCAACAGCCCGTGTCTTGGGAGAGCCGTGTCTTCCTTAAAAAAAGAGAGAATGTCTGTGTTTTGCTGTTGTTGATCAATGCTGTGTTTAATTTTGAATGCAAATTGTCCACCACCTTGTGCAAATTTACATCAACATTTTAGAAATCGTAGTTATTAGAATATAAATTTCTTTTTAAAAACTTTAACGCAGTGTTTCCTAAACTTTTAATATGGGAGTCTTCAACTCCCAGAATCCCCTAACAAGCCAGGTTGCCAAGGTTGTAAAAGGGTTAAGGATTAACCCTTGGTTAAAGCTGTTGTCAAATAATATAATGGATTACTTAGGTTTTATATTAACTCTTACCAAACAAGTTATAGGACAACAAGAAGAAAGCACTCCTTTTCCACTATTGTGGAGCCTCTCTGTAACCAGTATGATAAATAATGAAGGTTTGGTTGAATTAGATTGGATTTTCACCAGATCAATTGATAAAATCAATTGCTTGGGTTTCAGGAAGCCTCCCATCTCCAAATTTAAACCTAAAAGTTCAATGCCGGCTGGCTGTAAGAAAGACCTCATGTAGGAATAATCTGAACAATTTAATTATTTTTCTTTTTAATAATCGGCAAGTATAGTCCAAATACAGCGTGAGATGCTAAGATTGGCAAAGAGGGTTGCCAGGTAGCAGAAAGAACAAAACATTATTCCATCGATAAAGATAGTTGGAGTGCTTTTAGGGAATTGATAAAGCTGTATCAATTTCTGCCACTTCAATCACGGGCGAGCAGTTGAATCGACTGACTTCCATCCCTTTCTCTGGCTGGTGAAAAAAAAATAAAAATCCCAATTGAAAGCGTTGCTTTCAATTGTCCCGAAATAAATGATTTCCTCCCTGCACGAGGATTTTTTTCTTCTTCTTTCCTTCCACATTCGCTCTTGGCAGGTTTTTCTTAGCGCTTATTTTTCAGAGTGATTCAAATTCCAGCAATGAAGGCGAGGGGGGAAAAACTTCCAGCTCGTTGCATCATTTAGCTTTTAGAGAAGGATTTATTGCTGCGAGATGTGGCGTTCGTGGTTTGTTTAGATCTGTTGCGAAGGGAGGCCGAGACGGATTCTTGGATGTTTAAGCCAAGGGTGAACGGATAAACTCGCTCACACCAGAGTCCTTTAACTTGCTGCCCATCGCCGGAAACGAGATCTTTATTTATAACCAATTTCATTGTATAAATGATCTACGATGACAATAAAGGCTAAACTTTATTTACTGAATTGCTGTCGCTAGCTGTCCATCTCAATAAGGAGTTCTGGGCAGTGAACAAGGTTAAAAGTAAAAATAGAAACAATAACAACGGCAAAAATCAAAATTGAAGATAGCAGCCAACGGAAAGGTTAGAGAGAAGTTCCCTGAAGATATGGGCTCCAGCATGAGTCCAAAACCCCAGAAGGCAAAACCTCCAGTCCCGATGTCCGACCCAGATTGGATCCTGCAACATTATCCTAGAACACGTAGATTCGCCTTCGTTCGTGAGAAATGCAACAATGGCTTACACAACCAGGAGATGGGTAATTTCACACACTTTAGGCAGAATGGGCCAACTTGCCACAGCCAACTCGCTGCGGGGCCATTTAACAATTCAATGTCATTATTTAAATCATTTAAATTTTTGTCATTCGCTTTTCATTTTGTCCCTCCTTCTTCATCCTTTCTTTAATGATTCTTTCCCACCATTTCTTTGACATTAACTCTTGTTCCACAGTGAATTGTCCTATGGCAAGTTGGCTGTAGCGAGTTGTCGTAGATCTCACTTGGGGACCTTGGCCTGGGCATAGAACCCAAGTCTTAGGATTTTATGAAAGGCCAGTGGGATTGGAGCCAACCTCATCTCCGGAGGAAGAAGGCTCCGTAGAGTGGACAATTATGGCAGACGAGACATATCTGCTGGCATTCCTTAGCCAATGAGATCTGGAGTGTGCCCATCTTGACATTCGAGATAGGATGGGTAGAAACAACCAGGGTCCCTTAAGTGACCTGGTCCCAAGCCAGGAAGTGCTGGACTAGAGGGCATTTAGGTCTTCTGTTCTTGTTCCAAGGTGCCGAGATGGTGTCCAGCACCATCTTTGAGGAAGCTCTGAATGGACTCCTTCATTCTCCCTACAGCGTTTTAGGTGCTCCGTTTACCGGCGGTATAATGACTTTGTGGTTTTCCATGAGATGCTCCTTCAGAAGTTCCCCTACCGTATGGTCCCTGGCTTGCCTCCCAAGAGGATGTTAGGAGGTAAGCTTGGAAGGGACGAGATGGGAGGTAACTAAACTCCAAGAAGACCATTGATAATGACGTTCCCCAACCTGATCTTTCCAAATGGATTGGAACTATGACTGTCGGGCTTCCTAGTCAACCAAGGCAGGGGTCTCCAACTTTGGCAACTTTTAAGACTTGTGGACTTCAACTCCCAGAATTCTGGCTGAGGAACTCTGGGAGTTGAAGTCCACAAGTCTTAAAGTTGCCAAGGTTGGAGACCCCCTGAACCAAGGCATTGTGTTGGGAGTTGCAATCCCGGCCGTTCTAGAGATGTCCTGTTGACCATAGCTTATGGCTGGAATTGGTAGAAGAAGTGGGACTTCCTTTTGGGCATTGGGAAGGTTTTGAAGATTGAGGTTCCTCAACCTGGCCCTTCTCCCATCCTCCAGCTGACCGAGAATTCATCGAGACCAGACGCCGTGCCTTGAAGCGTTTCATCAACCTGGTGGCGCGACACCCTCCTTTTTCAGAAGACGTGCTTCTGAAGTTCTTCCTCTCTTTCAGTGGGTCGGTAAGTGTGCCTGAGAAGGATTCCATTGGTAATCAAATACATTGTAGAGATCAATGCTTGCTGGCTCATCTATTGCTGGTTTGCCAGATGCCTCCTACTAGTTAGATATCTACCATAACATTGTCCACAGCAGGATTTTCCAAGCTGGGCAACCTTGACAAGGTCTTGAGGCAACTAGCAATTTCTTTAGTCACTCGGTTGCATGTACATCTAGTGAAGGAGACAAACATAGTTTCTGGTGCTCAACCTCGCTTTGAGTAGCAGCTGATCTTACTCAGGGTCATCCCAACGGCAATGAACTAGATGACAGAGGTTGACTCAATCCATGGACACTTCATGTTTCCAGTTAATTTTGTAAGTGACCAACCAATTTCCTGGTATCTCACACTACTACAGTTCCCACACATAGAATCAGGGATGGGGCTGCTGGGGGTTCGCAGGGGTTCGGGAGAACCTCTAGCTAAGATTCTGTGCAGTTCGGAGAACCCCCAAATCCCATTCCTGGCTGGCCCCTCCCACCCCACCCTGTCTCTCCCAGGAGTCCTCACGTGGCCCGTTTTGGATGCAGGTAAGTGTAGGATGCGCGTGGAGGCTCGGGGAGGGCGAAAAATGAGCCTACTGGAAGTTCAGGAAGGCCGGAAACAGGCCCGTTTCCGGCCACCAGAGGGCCTCCGGAGCCTGGGGAGGCCGTTTTCGCCCTTCCAGATGTTCAAGAAAAGCTTCCTGAACCTGGGGAGGGCAAATACGCCCCCCCACCATGATGCAGGAGGCCGACTAGGCTACACCCACCATGGCCACACCCACCCAGCAACCAGGCAGAGAACCCTTTGCTAAAATTTTTGAAGCCCACCCCTGCATAGAATCCAGAGGTGGCCTTTGAGTCAAAGGCAGAGGTGAAATTCAAAATTTTTCCCTACCGGTTCTGTGGGCGTGGCTTGGTGGGTGTGGCAGGGGAAGGATATTGCAAAATCTCCATTCCCTCCCCACTCTGGGGCCAGGCAGAGGTGGTATTTGCCAGTTCTTCAAACTACTCAAAATTTCCACTACCCGTTCTCCAGAACCTGACAGAACCTGCTAGATTTCACCCCTGGTCAAAGGTGAGAGATTAGTTCCTTCACAGAGATCACAGAATGTTGACAAACGTCGTACTGACAGATGCAAAACTCCAGGAATGTGAAAGGAGACGGCCATTGCTAACCCCCCCCGGTGGCTGTAGGAATGCCCTTCCAGTTTCTTTCTGCCCTTTGGGTCCCCCCCTTCCTACTTCTCTTCTTCTTCTTCTTGTTCCAGGATGTTCAGAACAAGCTGAGGGAATTGGTCCAAGGTGTGGGAGACGAATTCATGACCTGCAAGTTCGCAATGCAGGCGAAGGTAATTGTCTTGAGGAGACCTCTTATCAGAGACAGGGACATGGAGTGGCTGTCAGGTTTCCGAGGGATGAAACCCATTCAAAAAAGAAATGGGCAAAGTCCCATCTTCCAAAAGAAATTCCTTTTATTTACCGTGTTTCCCCGAAAATTGTGTTGTGGCCCGTCAGCGGCCTGTGCAGTTAGTAGTTGATTCCAACAGCGAGGAGGCTGGTGTGGTGCTGCGCCAGTAGCCTGTGCAGCTGGCACCTGAGTCAGACAATGAGGAGGCTGGAGAAGATGTGGTGCCAGAGGTGGGGATTCAGCCAGGGCCTTCAGAACCTCCAGAAGCTCCCATAAGTGAAGAGGACGAAGAGGAGGAGCCTCTTCTCAATGCACGGGCGCGCAGAGCTGCCAAAAGGCAGGAGTGGCTCATCAGGAGGAGGTCTCCTCGAGAGTAAGGCTTGGGGCTAATTGGCCACTCCCTTAGCCTATTTAAAGAAGGACAACGACTGATGCAATTTGCAGGAAGCAACTTTGTTCAATTTCCTTCGCGTCTTGATTACAGAAAACATTTGATTTGGCTCTTGTTTCTCTTGTCAACTTGCAGAGCTTTCAAGTTGCCATGAGCAGGAGGGAGGGAGAACTGAAGTGAATTCCATACATTCTTTCTGACCGCAATCAGAAGGAGGGTGTTAGGTTTCACAGCCAGCCAAAGTGGTTAATTGGGGAATGTGATTTATGACATGGCCAGAGAGGAAGGGAGAGACAGGGTCATAGGGGAACGTAAATCTACGTGGGATCAGTCCTAACTGCATCCGAGTATTGCCAGAATGGTGCTCCTAATAAATGAATATATTTCCTTTGAAGTTTGGATCATGGCTCATGAATTAATTAGGGCATCTTTCGGAAACTTGACATCTCTCTTATCAGGGCTGCTTTAAGATGGGTGGGCTTCAATTCCCAGAAGTCCACCCATCTTAAAGCGGCCAACGTTGAGAAACATTGACTCAAGATGCTTGAGCTGCATTGAGAAGGACGGGCTGGGGAAGATTGTACCAGCTGCGGCCAACTTCTCCTGCTATGTAGAGCTCTTCCGGCTATATGGAAGCTGGCTATTCTGTCTTCATCGCCCACCTGGCGCCCCACCAGCATCCCCAGGTAGCTGTCGTTGGGTCTCTTGAACTTTCCTACCTCTCTTTCAGGAATATTTGCCAACAGACATCCAAATCCAGTTTGCGGCCAGCCGAGAATTGATCAGGAACATTTACAACAGCTTCTACAAACTCAGGGACAGGACCGAGCGGATAGCATCCCGGGCGGTGGACAATGCCTCAGACCTTCTCCTCTTTGGGAAAGAGCTAAGGTGAGCGGGCGTGGACTGAGCCACTTCTTTTCTAAGCCCAAGTCTTGGGCTTGAGCCGCCATCTCTATCGACCGGGAGCGATTCCTCGAAGTTAGGACAGACCTCCTGGGGTTACTTACGGCCCAGCTTCGAAGTTTCAGCAGCCCCAAACTCATGAATCATAGATGTTTGGCAAATGGCCTGCATTTAACTGCGGTGGCGCAGTGGTCAGAGTGCATTACTGCAGGCTACTTCTGCTGACTGCCGGCTGCCTGCAATTTGGCAGTTCGAATCTCACCAGGCTCAAGGTCGACTCGGCCTTCCATCCTTCCGAGGTGGGTAAAATGAGGACCCAAAATTGTTGGGGGGCAAGAGGCTGACTCTGTCAACCGCTTAGGGAGAGCTGTAAAGCACTGTCAATGGTATATAAGTCTAAATGCTAAGTGAGGAGGGAGGGAGGGAAGGAAGGAAGGAAGGAAGGAAGGAAGGAAGGAAGGAAGGAAGGAAGGAAAGAAGGAAGGAAGGAAAAGAGAAAACAAGGCAGGGCTAATGGAAGGAAAGAAGGAAGGAAGGAAGGAAGGAAGGAAGGAAGAGAAGGAGAGAAGGAGGCAGGGCTAAGGGAAGGAAGGAAGGAAGGAAGGAAAAGAGAAAACAAGGCAGGGCTAATGGAAGGAAAGAAGGAAGGAAGGAAGGAAGGAAGGAGAGAAGGAGAGAAGGAGGCAGGGCTAAGGGAAGGAAGGAAGGAAGGAAGGAAGGAAGGGCCATGGTGACGTAGTGATTAGAATGCAGTATTGCAGGCTAATTCTGCCGACTGCCAGCAGTTTGATTCTCACCGGCTCAAAGTTGACTCAGCCTTCCATCCTTCCGAGGCGGGTAAATGAGGACCCAAATTGTTGGGAGGGCAAGAGGCTGACTCTAAAGCTTAGAGAGGGGCTGGTGCAAACGGGGAGTTGGTGCAAAGGCTTGGCAGAGTCTTCACAGATACCCCTCTTTCCTCTTCCGACAGTGCTTTGGGCTCGGACACAACCCCGCTGCCTTCCTGGGCGGCTCTGAACCACAGCGCCTGGGGCAACCTGAAGCAGGCTTTAAAAGGCCTGTCCGTGGAATTTGCCATGCTGGCTGATAAAGCAGTTCAACAGGTGAGCCGGGACGGGCAAAGACTTGTGGGGTGGTTGCCCAGGATGATGGGTCTGGGTGTCCTCCGCCTCTGAGATTCATTGAACTTTCAGTGAAGATTGCAAGGAAGTGCCTGGGGGCCGTCCTCGTTTAGGGACCGCCTTGTTTGGCGACCGTGGGGACAAAACAGCCCCTTGGAGATCCCCCCCTCCTGGCGTTGGCGGCCTTCACCGGCTTCTGTAAAGCCAAGGAAGGCTTGGAAGGAAGACCGTAAGCACCGTCGCGGTTTCACTGAACGACGTTCGCTTAACGACCGAGAAGCCAGTTCCAGTTTCAGTCTCCAAACCAGGACAAGCTGTCAATCTACAGGACCTACCAGCTCCTGTCGGTGAACCAATGATAAAGATAAGGAAACACCATCGGAATTCACAACTCCATTGGAGAAAGGCGTGTATGAAAACAAATGTCCATTTTTTTTTTTTTTTTTTGGCCGGGGGAGGTTTTCGTTCAACGACTGCATCGCTTAGTGACGGACATCCCGGTGCCAACTGTGATCCCCAGCTGAGAACTGCCCATATGTGTGTGCGTGTGTATATATGTATGTGCGTGTGTGTGTATGGATATGCGCGCACACATACATGCCCATACACAGAATACCTGCGTATCCATCCACGGTCTCTTTCAGCCTGAGTTGCTCCACATTTATCTTTGCTGTCGAAAGATTTTTTTTTTTTGTTAATTTGATTTATATGCCGCCCTTCTCCGGAGACTCAGGGCGGCTTTCAGTGCGTTAAGCAATAGCCTTCATCCTTTTGTATATTTATACAAAGTCAGCTTATTGCCCCCACAAACTGGGTCCTCATTTTACCCACCTTAGAAAGGATGGGAGGCTGAGTCAACCTTGAGCCTTGGCGAGATTTGAACCTGCAGTAATTGCAAGCAGCTGAATGTTAATAACAGGGTGCTTTAGACCACTGTACTACCAAGGCTCATTCCTGCAGACCCTCCTGTCCAGCCTCCAAGGGGCCACTTCCCACCGACTTCCTTCCCTCGGGTGGGCAGGCGGGGAGGGGGGAAGAGCAGCTCTCTTCCCCCCTCCCCACTTCACAGGGTCCTCTTTCGTTCTGCTGTCCAGGGGAAACAGGAAGAGAACGACGTGGTGGAGAAACTCAACCTTTTCCTGGACTTGCTACAGTCTTATAAAGTGAGTCCGGAGTTCAGCCCACCTGTGGGGGGAGGGGGGGAGAGAAAGGCTGGGACACGGCTGGGGGCTGGAGGGGAAGCGGGAGGGTCCGAGACAGGAGAGTCAAGGAATGAAAATGGTGAAAAATGGATGGATGGAGATAGATAGATAGAGAGAGAGATAGAGAGATAGAGAGATACTATAGATAGATAGAAATACAGATGGAGATGATATTGATGATAGATAGATAGATAGATAGATAGATAGATAGATAGATAGATAGATAGAGATAGAGAGATAGACAGGGATAGATAGATAGATAGATAGATAGATAGATAGATAGATAGATAGATAGAAATACAGATAGAGATGATATTGATGATAGGTAGACAGACAGATAGACATAGATAGAGATAGACTGATAGATGATAGAGGAAGAGATAGACAGATAGACAGGGGGAGATAGAGAGATGGATGGGTGGGTGGATGGATGAAAATAGCCTACTGATAAAATTACAGAGAGATGATATTGATAGATAAAAATACAGATAGAGACGATATTAATGATAGATAGAAATACAGAAAGAGATAAATTGATAGACAGAAATACAGATAGAGATGATATTGATAGACAGACAGACAGCGATAGATAGACATAGACTGATAGATGAGAGAGAGAGGAAGAGATAGACAAAGGTAGAGATAGGCAGGCAGACAGACACGATAAAGAAAGAGGTAGACATAGACAGACCTAGACCTAGACCTAGATGGATGAATGGATGGAGAAGCTAGAGAGATCTAGAGAGAGCTACAGTAGGTAGAGCTAGAGAGAGAGAGAGAGAGAGAGAGAGAGAAATTGGCCCCCTTATGTCCCCTGCTTCTTCTGCCTGCGTTGCAGGATCTGTGCGAGAGGCACGAGAAGGGCGTGTTGCACAAACACCAGCGGGCTCTGCACAAATACAGCATGATGAAGAAGCAGATGATGAGCGCCACGGTGCAGAACAAGGAACCCGAGTCGGTGGAGCAGCTGGAATCCCGGATTGTGGAGGTAAGAGTCTCTCAGCTCTTCTGAACCCCGGCTGGCCAACCAGGGGGAAGGCGCAGATCGACCTTTCTGCATCCTGAAAGTGATGGGGTTTCGGGGTTTATTTATTTATTTTTGATTTAAAAAAAAAAACACCCCAGAAAGTTGGGGGACATGTTTAGTCCTCTTGGCAGTGATAAGTGTCCAGTGAAGTTGGTGAAGGCGAAACAACAATCTTGGAGAGTTTTTCTGAGGCATCTGGGATTGGGGAAGAAGATGGGGGGGCTGGGGACGAGGTCTTGGGTGGAGATGATAGCTTGTGGTGTCTCTCCCAAGCTCTAGTTTAATCTCCCTTCCTCTTTCCTTCTCCTTCTCCTCCTTCCCTTTCTTCTCTGTCTCCTTTTTCCTTTCCCTCCTCCTCCTCCCTCTTTCTCCTTCCCCTCCTTCCCTTTCTTCTCTTTGTCTCTTTCTCCTTCCTCCTCCTCTTCCCCTTCTCCTCCTCTCCCTTCCCCTTCTTCACTTCTGTCCCTTCTCCTCTCCTTTTCCTTCTCCTCCTTTTCCCCTTCCTTGTCCATTTTTCCCTTCCCTTCCTTCTCCTTCTTCTCTTCTGTCCCCTTTTTCCTCTCCTTTTCCTTCTCCTCCTTTTCCCCTTCCTTGTCCCTTTTTTCCCTTCCCTTCCTTCCCCTTCTTCCCTTCTGTCCCCTTTTTCCTCTCCTTTTCCTTCTCCTCCTTTTCCCCTTCCTTGTCCCTTTTTCCTTCCCGTTCTTCTCTTGTCTCCTTTTTCCTTTTCTTTTCCTTCTCCTTTCCCTCCTCCTCCTCCTCCTCCTTCCCTTCTGTCTCCTTTTCCTCCCACTTCCTCTTCCTCCTCCTCCCTCCTCTTCTCCTCCCCCTCTTTTCTTCTCCTTCTCCCCTCCCTTCTCCTTCCCCTCTTTCTCTCCACCCACCCTCAGCAAGAGAACGCAATCCTGACCATGGAGCAGCGTAACTACTTCTCCCTCTACTGCCTTCACCAAGAGACTCAGCTCATCCACATTTACCTTCCTCTCACCTCTCACATCTTGGGGGCCTTCGTCAACTCGCAGATCCAGGGCCACAAAGAGGTGAGTTTCCTTCCAGGCAGTGTGTGTGTCCGTGTCCACCAGCTGGCATGTCTCTTGCGAGATATACAGAAATTATCACCATGTCAGTTAATACTTCGTTGGGTAACCTTTAGCATGAATTATGGCCTTACAACATCTTCCCATGGAGTGAACCAAGTCTTTTATTCTGCAGCTATTCTAATGTGAAACCAAGATTGAAGGATTGTTTCTATTAACTGGGTTTTATAGCTGGGTCGCTTCTGACTAACAAGTTTCTTTAGTCGGCTCCATAGATTTTCTTTTCTTTTTTTTTTTTTTTCAAAAAAGTTTTTCTTTTTATTTCTCATAAACATATTTACATGTACAGTCATTGATCCACCATTTTTCCTTCATCTTATCTTTTAACTTTCATTTTTAATTCTTACTTATTAAATAGCTCCATAGATTTTTCGGGTGAAGGTCTGGGCTATTCCCAGGCCATTCCAGCAGTGGAATTAGGATCCTCTTGAAACTCCAAAAAAAAAAAGTGGTGTTATTAGCCATCAAACCTCAAAAATACACTTTTCCCAAAAAGGTTTCCACAATTTTGGCCACCCGCTGTCAATGTTGGAGGGCATCTTCTGTAGATGTTTCCTCGCTCTTCCGTTGACCGCTTCTGCCTCTCTTTTTTCCTTCCTGCAGATGAGCAAAGTCTGGAACGAACTGAAACCCAAGCTGAGCTGCCTCTTTGCGGGAAGCAGCGACGTCTTGATGCTCCCCTTGTCTGCTCAAGAGGACAATTTCCTTCCCAGTTAATGTTTTTGGGATTCAGGATGGGAGGAGCTGGAAGGAAGGGGCTGCTCCTCATGACACTTAACCGTACCTGTCCAGGTATTCTTCTCTTGGCAAATCCTAGCTTTGCCTCCTTAAGAGTGTTCTGCCCCAGCTACGGGTCCCAAGAAACATAGCACACACACACACAGCTCCAAAAACTCCGTTTAATACAAACAGACCCCTTTCAAAATGCAGGCTTTAACCACCAATGTCCTTATCAGCCTGCTATGAATTACAGAGATTAAACAAAAGTCCGACAAGGGTTGGCAATCAGCCCAGAAACCAAGTTGTAACAAAAAAACTCACTCTCAAAATGCTCCGCGTAGGACCAAACGTCATTTCCAGCAACGTTTGCTATCTGTGTGCGAACTTAAATAGGCTAAGGGAGTGGCCAATTAACCCCAAACCTTATTCTCGAGGAGACCTCCTCCTCCTCCTGAGTAGGCACTCCTGCCTTTTGGCAGCCCTGCGTGCTCGAGCATTGAGGAGAGGCTCCTCCACTTCACTCTCTTCACTCGAAGGAGCCTCTGGAGGTTCTGAAGGCACAGGCTGAGTCTCTGCCTCTGGCACCACATCCTCTTCAGCCTCCTCGCTGTCCGACGCGAGCACCGGCTGCATAGGCTGCTGGCACAACACCACACCAGCCTCCTCGTCGTCGGGATCAGCCACAATCCGCGCAGGCCGCTGGCGGGCCACAACAAAGAGCGTGATTTGAGTGTGTGTGTATGTGTGTCCCATAATCTCCAGTATGTAGTGATGTGGGGTTTTTTTCCCCCCTCAAAGACTCTCTTTTGTGTTTTCGTGTCATTTTTAACGTCAACTGTGAAGGCTCAACAACAGCCCTCGGGGCAGGTTTGGGGATGACGGCCTGCTCCCCTGTCAAAAGTGACAGATGGGCTTGAGTGGCCACCTCCAACTCCAGGAATAAAACCCATCATTTCATGGGGATTAAGGGCAGGGCAGCAAATATATGCACCATCGATTAAAGGGGCACCGAGTTTCCTTAAAGAGCATTCTGAGTGAAGCGACCATCGTGAAGTTTTTTTCCCCTCTTATTTTGTTTTGAAAAGCCAGATGTTTCAATGGAACAGAAGCGTAACTTTAGGGACATGTATGCTTCAGCATTAGTTGGGTGGCAATGCGACTCCGCGCCACGTAAGAAATGGCCAGCTGCCTCACAGAGGACTAGACTCATGAATTCATCTCTCAAAACACACTTCCAGCATCTCAACTTTCTTAGAACTACGGGTACTTCTGTAGTTCTGACTTATGCCAGCTCGTTTAATGGCCGCTTGGACGGACTTTCGAAAAGCCATTTTTAATGATGTAGCAAACCTCGTTTAACAAGAAGTGATATGTGACAGACCAAACCCAAATGGCTTAACACTGTTTACCCAGATCTGGTACACCCAGGAGCACATTTCAACAATATGCTGGCTTACAGACGCCGGAGAGTAGCTGGCATCTGACCAGCTTTCAAAGGCAAGTTTGTGTCCAGCATTTGCATAAGTCAGTCCTTCTCACGTGTATACCTCATACCTACCTTCCTTTTGAATGAACGCAAACCCAGGAGTTTTAAGAGATGGGATGTTCTACATTGCTCTGGCTGGCCCCTTGCTCTGGCTTCCTTCCTTCCTTCCTTCCTTCCTTCCTTCCTTCCTTCCTTCCTTCCTTCCTTCCTTCCTTCCTTCCTCCTCCTTTCCCAAGCTATAGCAGACTTATATCCCATTTCACAGTGCTTTTACAGCCCTCTCTAAGCGGTTTACAGAGTCAGCCTCTTGCCCCCAACAATCTGGATCCTCATTTTACTCACCTTGGAAGGATGGAAGGCTGAGTCAAGTTCGAGTCGGTCGGGATCGAACTCCTGGCATTGGGCAGAGAGAGCCTGCAACACTGCATTGTAGCAACTGCACTAGTGGTGAAATCCAATTTTTTTTTACTACCGGTTCTGCGGGCATGGCTTGGTGGGCGTGGCAGGGGAAGGATACTGCAAAATCTCCATTCCCACCCCATTCTGGGGCCAGCCAGAGGTGGTATTTGCTGGTTCTCTGAACTGCTCAAGATTTGCACTACAGGTTCTCCAGAACCTGCTGGATTTCACCTCTGAATGGCACCACTCTGGCTTCCTTCCTTCCTTCCTTCCCAAGCAATAGCAGACTTATATACCACTTCACAGTGCTTTTACAGCCCCTTCTAAACCGTTTACAAAGCCAACCTCTTGCCCCCAACAATCTTGAGTCCTCATTTTACCCACCTTGGAAGGATAGAAGGCTGAGTCAAGTTTGAATCGGTTGGGATCGAACTGCTGGCAGTGGACAGAATCAGCCTGCATTACTGCATTCTAGCCACTGCGCCAACAAGGAAAGAAGGAAGGAATTGGCTAGGGAATTCTGGGAGTTGAAGTCCACAAGTCTTAAAGGGGGCAAGATTGAGAACCTCGTCTGTAAAGCTTACTTCGTAGCATCCCTGGGACATATTCCTTCTCCTGTCCATTCGTGTTCCTCGTCAAAGCTATCCAAAGCTTGGCTGAAGGTGTTGACCAGCTAAACACAGTGCCTTATTCCAATATAGGTTTTTAAACCTCTAGACAATCGTCTTACTAATCAAAATGAACCTGGCTTAGCTTCAGAATCTTGGTGAAGTTAGCCAGGGGTGACCAGCCCTGATGTTTGTGCCTTGTTAAATAAATAAATAACAGCTGTAAAAAGCTTGTTCTGCTGGATTAAAAAAAAATATGCTACAACTGCTACAAGAAAAGTCATCTCTTCTTTATTTTTGAGGAAGATCTATTTAAAAGTGGGACCACGCAACTTTTTTTTTAAAAAAAAAGCAAGATAATTAAGGCTTCAGGACCAAAGAAGCCACCTGAAGGGACTAAACGCCAAATTCTCAGGAAAACAAATTTTTGTCTTTTTTGTGTTTTCCAAGTCACGTCTTTGGTTTGGGAGGTGGGTGGGCTTCCTCCAGCCTCCTGGCATTTAATCTGACATTTGTAAAAGAGTGTCCGCTTTGCAAAAAGTATTGTTTTTTTTTTTTTTTTAAATGAAGCACTTTATTAAATGGCAGAATGTCTTTAATTCCCACTTGGTAGACTTTAATACATGTTTAAGGAGTCTGACATCCCCAGGCCCCCTGCCCGAAAAGTTGCAAAAAAAAAGATCTATTTGTAAGAAGAGAAATTTGTAAAACTCTATTAAAAGTTTGAAAGTTTATTTTGAGTTGAACGCATTTATTGCAACGTTGTACGATCAAAGCGTTTTTCTTCGTGGTATGGAGGATGTCCAAACATTTCTTCTTCTGGTTTGACCATATTTTCCCATAATTTAGTATCCTCTGGTCACGGGACACATTTCTGTACATGAACAAGTAGTTTTGAGAGGGTTTTTTTCCCCCTCTCCTAGAAAGTCAACAAACAATGAATTTGGCAGAAGAATTGTTTTGCTACAGAGCTGGCAGTGGTTCCTTCCCTGCCAGAATGTCCTTTATGTCTCTGTCAGGAAATCCTTCTTCCATCTTCTCCACCTCTTTCAGGGTATATTCCAAGATAGTCTCCTGCCCCTGAAACTTAAAATAGCCCAGGAAATATTTTTTGTGGAGCAGAAGAGGAAACCAATAGATATCATCCGGCCACATCTCCTTGAAAGGGATCTGGTCCATGTCAAACCACTGAGGGCGCATTTCTGCAACGGGAGAGAAACGAAGTACAGCTGGGTCTTGACTTCTGACCACAATGGGGGGGGAGGGATTTCTGTTGTTAAGCAAGGTGGTTGTTAGAGCGAGTCACGCCCAATTTTATGACCTTTTTTTTTTTTGCCATGGCTGCTAAGTCAATCACTGCGGTGGTTGAATCATGAGGTTGTTAAGTGAATTTGGCTTCCCTGATTTTGCTTGTTGGAAGATCACAAATGGAGATCATCCCTCTCTCTCTCCCCCCCCCCCCCCCCCCCCCCGGGGGGTGCAACACTTGTAAAGCTGCAATGATGATGTGATGGAACTTTGGGATAAGTGCAGAGAAGAGCAACTAGGTTCTAGTTCCTATGATGATTAAAGAATAGAATAGAATAGAATAGAATAGAAGAATAGAATAGAATAGAATAGAATTCTTTAGTGGCCAAGTGTGATTGGACACACAAGGAATTTGTCTGGTGTATACGCTCTCAGTGTACATAAAAAGACAAGATACATTCGTCAAGAATCATAAGGTACAACACTTAATGATAGTCAGGATACAAATAAGAATAGAATAGAAAATAGAATAGAACAGAACAGAACAGAACAGAATTTTTTATTAGCCAAGTGTGATTTGACACACAAGGAATTTGTCTTTGGTGCATATGCTCTCGGTGTACATAAAAGATACATCATCAAGAATCATAAGGTACAACACTTAATGATAGTCATAAGTACAAATAAGAATAGAATAGAATAGAATAGAATAGAATAGAATAGAATAGAATAGAATAGAACAGAACAGAACATATTTTTTTATTGGCCAAGTATGATTGAACACACAAGGAATTTGTCTTGGTGCATAAGCTCTCAGTGTACATAAAAGATACATTCATCAAGAATCATAAGGTACTTAATGATAGTCAAAGGCTTGGAGACTAAAACATAGGAAGAAGAGTTGCAGGAACTGGATCTGGCTAGTCTAGGGAAAAGAAGGACCAGGGGGGACATGATAGCAGCATTCCAGTATTTGAGGGGCTGCCCCAAAGAACGGTGTGTGTGTGTGTGTGTGTGTGTGTGTGTGTGTGTGTGTGTTCTACCTATTCTCCAAAGGATCTGAAGGCAGGACAAGAAGTGACGAATGGAAACTAATCAAGGAGCAACTTGGAATTAAGGAGAAACTTCCTAACAGTGAGGACAATTAACCAGTGGAATAGAAATTGCCTCCAGAAGTTGTCGGGGCTCCATCACTGGAGCTTTTTAAGAAGAGACTGGACAGCCACTTGTCTGGAATGGGATAGAGTCTCATGCTTAAGCAGGGGACAACTAGAAGATCTCCCGGATGCTCTATTCTGATCGATTGAACCCTGCCAGTGTGATACACTACAAACAAAACCCACAGTGGCAGCTTGGATCATATGATGATGGATGGAGGTCAGCTTGACTGTGCTGACCAGATCTTGCAGGCTTCCCTAACTCTGCTATCGCTCCCGCCCGGTTTCCTACCGTCACTTTCGGTGGGGTCTCCGTGGAAACTGTCGGTGCGAAAGATATGGACTTCCATCAGCTCCGCGTTGCCTACAAACTCAAAGGTAATCTGGCCCATTTTCTGTAAGGTGTCCACGGTCAAGCTGCTCTCTTCCTGAAGCTCCCTGAAAGTAAGAGAATAAGAGAATCTGCAAAACTGGAGATTTTGGTTCATAGGTTCCTTCTCAACCCTGGGCGTTTTCCTCAGTGTTGGTCCTAGCTCTGCATTCCTGCATTTTAAACCGTTTCCTTTGGAAGGACAACAGGATAAGGGTGACCTACTTTTAATACAGATAGCTCTCGACTTAGGACCATTCACTTAGTGACTGCTCAAAATTATGACACCACTAAAAAAAACTGACTTGCTTAACAATGGAAATTCTGATCCCAATTGGAAGCAAATACTGTGAGTTTAATGAATCTTAAATATGCATGGAATCCAAGCAGTCTTTTAATAATCATATAGTGTAGGTCCATGCCTGCTGTTCATTGGTGAAATATTCTTGTTTGTCATGGCTGTGAGGCCCAGGGCAGTACGACTGCATCTGATCTCTGTCATCTTTCTTCCTTTCTTCCTTCCTTCCTTTCTTTCTTTCTTTCTTCTTTCTTTCTTTCTTTCTTTTTCTCTTTCCTTCCTTCCTCTCTTTCTCTTTCTTTCTTTTGCTTTCTCTCTCTTTCTTTTTTCTTTCTCCGTCAAACAAAAATTACAAATTCGAGCGAACAAAATGAACAAACTAAAATGTGACAGGGACGCTTGACACATTAGTGCACTTACGCATGTCCTTTTAGGAACTTCTTAAATACGGGGCGAGGTCCACAGAAGTCAAGTTAGAACGAAAGGAGTGAAAATCAGTAGCTGAGACAAACTGAATCGGGTGAAATATTCCAGACTTTGACACCACCCAGGGAGCACGTGTAGCTTAAGGGATGCTACGGACGCCGGTGCCTTTTGCTTTGAATTGTGCGTCTGTGTTTACTTCTCTTTGTCACGTTCTCATCATGCGCTAAATAATAATGGGTGAAATGACTCCCAGGGGACGAAATGCAGTGAATCCGCACCCATTCGTGGCCCCTCCCAAAACATTCCCTGAAGTCATTGCACCAATTTTTAATTTAATAGAGCTCAGCATCTAGGTGAGTCCCTCTGCTCAGCTGATGATTGAGTTAAAAAAAACCCAAGTCAAATCAAAAGAAAAGAAAAACACCCTCCATCCAGCATGAATCATCCCAACTCCGTTTGAAGTAGAAGCGGAGCAAGTCACAAGGGCTGCATTGTGCAATTCCAAAATTGCAATCACGAGCCTCTTCCAAAGAATTGGAGAAGACCGGCTGTGGACACCTTCGGTTGTCCTCTCACCTTCGGGCTGCCTGCTCCACTGTCTCCCCCAGCTGCACCTTTCCCCCAAAGCCGTTCCAGAGGCCAGCCCCGAAGCCGCGCTTCTTCATGCCCAGCAGGACGCGCTGAGGCTGCATCACCAGCACCAACGTGTAGAGTTTAGTCGTCAGCATGCTGCACCCTAGGTCAAGAAGTGGGGAGGGGAAGCATCAAGGGGCAAATCCACAGAAATCCTGCAGGAAGCTCCGGCAGAGGGCAGAGGTTGCTGGTGCTGTGTGTTGCAAGTGGGATAGTACATGGCCAAAAAAGACAATCTGGAAACAGCACTGGAAAAAGGCAGGCGTCTGGAGCATCTTTAAATGCTCCAATATATTCTACTTCATCCAAGTGCAACATGCTGGGGAGGGAGGGAGGGAGGAAGGAAGGAAGGAAAGGTAAAATGAGAGTTAAAGGAAGGAGAATGTGAAAGATGGAGGGAGGGAGGGAAGGAAGGAGGTAAAAGATGAAGGAATGTGTGAAAGGGAGGGAGGGAGGGAAAGAGGAAAGGAAGGAAGGAGAAAGAAAAAATGAGAGTGATAAAGGAAGGAGAGTGTGAAAGATGAAAGGAGGGAGGGAAGGAATTTGGTAGTACAGTGGTTTAAAGAACCCTATTATTAACACAGCTGCCTGCAATTACTGCAGGTTCGAATCTTACCAGGCTCAAGATTGACTCAGCCTCCCATCCTTTCTAAGGTCCATGAACAGTGGACTAAAGCACTGTTATTAACATCTGCTGCTTGCAATTACTGCAGGTTCGAATCTCACCAGGCTCAAGGTCGACTCAGCCTTCCATCCTTTCTAAGGTGGGTAAATTGAAGACCCAGTTTGTGGGGGCAATAAGCTGACTTTGTATAAAATATACAAAAGTATGAAGGCTATTGCTTAGCGCATGGTAAGCCACCCTGAGTCTCCGGAGGAGGGCGGCATATAAATCAAATTAAAATAATAATAATAATACTAATTTTAAAAAAACTTTAAAAAAAAACGATGCAGAAAGATGCAAAAGGGCAACAACCGTGATGCAAAAACCCTGCACAGAAGCTAGCAAAGCCCTGGATCTTCTCTGCTAACAAAATAGTGGGGGGGGAAGGAAGGAGACCCAGCCCAGGCCTTGCACAGAGGCGACCCTCCCCAACGCGATCCAGGCAAACCTGAAAAGGAACGAAGCGCGTCTCAGGTGCAATTAAAAACAAACCAACCAAGTGCAGGGCAACGGAACGTAGGAGACGGAGCGGCGTTTCCGGGGGGGGGGAGATGATTGTGGGTGACGGACGCGGTGCAACCCGAAAAGTGTCCCCCCAGATCCCGGAAGTGGCGGGAGAAACCATGAGCCGGTGAGTGGCGTTGAAGGCAACCCCCCCCACTCCCAATTCCTGCGCCCATGGCTCGAGGCTGGGGGGGGGCGGGCGCGGGGGGCGGGGGTCTCCCGAATTGAGGCTTGCCGAGGAGATTCCCACGCCCCTTGTCCTTGGGGAAAGGCTGAGAAGATGCCTTTTCATCACGGTGGTTTTGTTTTCAGCTCTTCCTCTTGTCTGTCCTGGTCGTTTCCCTAGAGCGTCACTCTTGGGGTGGGGGGGATTGTGGGAGTTGAAACCCAGACATGGGGGGCGGGGGGAAAGCATGGCTGGCTGGGGAATTCTGGGAGTTGAAGTTGCTGAGATTGAGAAACGCTGGTCCAGAAGATAACAGCAATTTATTTTCTTTCTTTCTTTCTTTCTTTCTTTCTTTCTTTCTTTCTTTCTTTCTTTCTTTCTTTCTTTCTTTCTTTCTTTCTTTCTTTCTTTCCCTCTCTTCCTCTCTTCCTCCCTCCTTCCCTTCCCTACCTTCATCTCTCTCTTCCTTCCTCTTTTTTCCTTCCTCCCTCCCTCCCTCCCTTCATCTTTTTCCTCCCTCCCTCCCTCTCCCCCTCCATTCCTTTCCTTTTCCTTCTTACCTTCTTCTCTCTCTTCCTCCTTTCCTCTTTTTTCCTCCCTCCCTCCCTCTTCCCCTCCATTCCTTTCCTTTTCCTCTCTTCCTCTCTTCCTCCCTCCTTCCCTTCCCTACCTTCGTCTCTCTCTTCCTTCCTCTTTTTTCCTTCCTTCCTTCCTTCCTTCCTTCCTTCCTTCCTTCCTTCCTTCCTTCCTTCCTTTCTCTCTCTCTCTCTCCTCCCTCCTTTCATTGAACCATCCATCCATCCTGCTCTTTTTATACCTGTTGCTAATTTTCAGCAATCCCACTGGTTTTTCTCCCTTGCAGACATCGGATGCTGTCCACCATTTTGCTCCAGATCCAGAAAATCCACACAACGGAGCAACACCTGAAATCCAAAACCGGTGCAGAACATCGCTGGCTGGAGAGACATTTCCGAGATCCATTTGTGAAGAGAGCCAAAAAGAGGAACTATCGTTGCCGAAGTGCCTTCAAATTGCTGGAGATCGATGACAAACACCACCTCTTTCGGCCTGGGCTGCATGTCCTCGACTGTGGGACGGCCCCTGGAGCCTGGGCTCAGGTGGCCGTTGAAAGGGTTAATGCCACAGGATCTGGTGAGTGGACGCCTAAGGCTGCTGCGTCTGGTTTGCAACCTGTTCTAAGACAGCCATACTGTGGTTTGGTTAGCTTGGGATCGTGTCACCTGAACTCCCTGTAGTTTTACTTTTTGTCTCAATCATGGCTTCTGATCCATCATTCTCCACTGCAAGGGCATATGGGCAGAAATATGGATTGGGTGGAGAAAGAGGGACTGGTCCAAAGTCACCCAGTTGGCTTTCATGATTAAAGAGGAACTAGAACTCACTGTCTCCTGGTGATTGGTGCCAAAGTCACCCAGCTGGCTTTCATGACAATATGGCAGAACTAGAACTCACCATTTCCTGGTGATTGGCACTGAAGTCACCCAGCTGGTTTTCATGCTTAAGGCAAAACTAGAACTCACAGTCTCCTGGTTTGCAGCCCAGTGCCTTAACCATTACACCAATCTGGTTTTTAGTTCCGTATTCATCCCTTTGCTTTAAAGTTCTGTATGGCTTCCCATTTTTCAATTCTAATTTTTGATTTAATGCCTATAAAAGGTTCATTCCACCGAATTTCCCCAAATAACTTTCTGACATAACTCCATCCTAACTGCCTTTTTGCTCTTTACATTTTAAAATCACTTCCTTGTTACGTTTGGAATTTTGTTTCTCTTTTCTTCTGCTTTTTCAAAACCTCACATTTTTCTTAGCCTGAGTTCTTATTTCCCACCATAACCATAGCCAGTGCTAGAATAGAGTGGTCTGTATGGCACTTACCACAGTTCATTTAGTGCAGTGTTTCTCAACCTTGGAAGCTTGAAGATGGGTGGACTTCAACTCCCAGAATCCCCCAGCCAGCAGTGCTGGCAAATTGTAAAATGGAGCAAAGTTCACTTAACAAATGTCTCACTTAGCGACAAAAATGTTGTTGTCGTAAGTCAAAGACTGCCTGTATTATCTACCAGCTTTGTCCCTCTTAGGATCTACTTTTGGCCTCTCGGGGGGAAAAAAAGTTACATATTTTATGATTATAATGACATCACCACAATCCCAAACTGGGAAGGGGCCTGTCTTAAGTTGTCAATAAACCCAGAGATCATGATTTTAAAAAGAGGAAGCAAAATGCCTTCTTTGTTTTTGCAAATCCTACCTGTTTTATGGCATTTTGAGCAAATTAAATCCACACAGCAGCTTTGATTAGGAAGCAGCTGGAATATTTCAAATTTTCAGGTTTTTTTTTTCATTCCTTTTTCCTCTGCTTTATGGGAGTGGGATGGTGAGGGAGGGAGATGCCTCAGACTTCATAATGTATCATAAAGTGTGATTGTTTTAGATCTGCCTATTTATATTAATCTCCTTCTATCCAATAAATATTGCCAAGCATGGTTTTTTTCCCCTCAAGTATTGATGGTACATGGCTAGAGAAATTCTTCCCTCCATTTGAATATGCAATTTCTTATCTCTAGGCTTCATTTTAATATCGTGGGTTTTCCCTCTGGGAAATGATAGCGAGAGGAGTCTCGAAAAGCCTCAATTTAATTAATTAATGTCAGGCAAAAGTGCCCTGACAGCAGAAAACGTTACTGTTGGCTAACTCTGGAGTGGTTTGACGACAGTACAAGACAGTGATTGATGACGAAGATTTCTGAATTATTGATCCTTACAGAAAGCCTTGCTCATAAAAAAAAAAAACAAATCCTGCTGGTTAGGAAGGTGCTAAAAATAAAATGATAGAATTGATTAAGAGGCTGCTCGTGGGTGACTTTCGGTAATTTTTTTTTAAAAAAAATGCCACGTGTAGGGAATGCAAAGTGGATTTCCTATTTTCCTTGCCAGCCCTGTACATAGAGAGAAGCTCTGTTTTGGACAGAGTTCACAGATTTTGCTAAGTCATAAGGTGGCTTATTGAGTTCTGCTTTTTGATAAACTCTGGTTTATTGGCTCAGTGCATGTGTGAACCATCCAACGATGGCTTGTACAATATACATAGCTAAGTCCCAAAGGTGCTTTTCAAGAGGCAGCTGGACTTCCTTGCATTTTTTTTTTCCTTGAAAATGTTTTGCTTCTCATCCAAGAAACCTCTTCAGTTCAGCTTCTTGGATGAGAAGTGAAACGTTTTCAAGAAGAAGAAAAAAACACCAAGAAAATCCAGTTGCATTTGGAAAAACACCTTTGAGAACAAACATGACTTGGATGATTGAGAATGTCCACAGACACATAACTAACAAAATCTTAGCTTAATATAGTGTGTAAACCTAGCCAGGAAGGTCACTCAATACTTCTACGTAATAAGTAAGGGAGTAACAGAGGTCTGTGTTATTATCCCTGGGAAGAATACATCTGTTCTGCCCTACTCACACTTTTCGGCTTGAACAATCAGTAAGTAGATCATTGACTGCTTGGCATTTCATCGTTTCTAGAAACTGGGAAACAGCTTTCTGTTAAAAAGTAAGAATCCGACTTATGCAGAGCCTTTTAAAAAAAAAGATTTATTAACGTAGCATTACTTCTGGGTATTAGTGTACGTTAAGGTTCCCTCAAGCCACCGTTACAATGACCGGTGGATTAGTAGATGTATCGGTCTTGTTCACTTGATAATTCAGGGAGTGCGGGTGCCTTTAAAAGCAATTATGGGCCTCACTTGCCCCATAAATTTGCCTATCGGTGGCTATTATGTGATTTCTAGGATCCCAGGCAATATGTCATTATACAACAGCTCCTGGAGGAGGACCCTCGAGTGAATGATTTTATCTTTATGTCCTGGTGCTCTTTTCCTCATAAAAATGTCAGAATGTACTTGCCCTTGTATTGGTCATCAGTGTACTGGCAGTTTAAAAAAAAAAGGTGGGGAGGGGGAAACGGCCCAGGAATATTGTTTTCTTCCTGGAATTCTGACTAAGCATCACGTGTGTCTTTTTGTGAGTGTTGATATCGTAATGAAATGTGAGAATAACCTTGGGGGGAGAAAGGGAAGAAATGCTGCCTAGAAGAAACATTTTTTTTTTAAATTTGATTTATATGCCGCCCTTCTCCGGAGACTCAGGGCGGCTTACAATGCACTAAGCAATAGCCTTCATACTTTTGTATATTTATACAAAGTCAGCTTATTGCCCCCACAATCCGGGTCCTCATTTCACCTACCTTAGAAAGGATGGAAGGCTGAGTCAACCTTGAGCCTGGCGAGATTCAAATCTGCAGTAATTGCAGGCAGCTGGTCTTAATAACAGGGTGCTTTAGACCACTGTACTACCAAGGCTAAGATAAGAGAGGCAGGAGCCCCCAGTTGCTTAACTGTCAGAGGAAAAAAACTTGGGAAGGATCCATCCTAATTGATTGGGGAAGTTTGTACTTTCAGATCTAAAAGAGTCTGTCGACATAGCCTTTAAAATAAAGTAGAATTAGCTTGTCTAGTCGTGTTTCTGTCTCGTTCATCTGGGTGGACCGACTAATATTTAGCACCGAGGTGTCAGAAGGAGCACGGTTTTCTTAACGTTTTCTCTCTTAACAGTTCTTCTTAGAACAGTTCTTCCGCCCGCAGAGGAAAAATCCGAATACCGTTTGCCTCAAACGCCAAACATTATCTCCAAATTGACTTACGCGGGTCACGTTCGTTTAATGAGTTGATATCCAGTAGAAAGTCAGAAAATGGGGGCTAACTGAGTAAATCTGAGGTCTCCGAAATTGACAACTTTAAGACTTGTGGACTACAACTTCCTCAATTCCCCCAGGCAGCCATGTTGGCTGGGGAATTCTGGGCATTGAAGTCCACAAGTCTTAAAAGTTGCTAAGTTTGGACAGTTGTAAACTGTGGATGAGTTAACTAGCTAAAGACTCCGGGGCTTCTTTAAAGACCGATAAATGTATTGTAATCTGCTTTTTTTGTGTCCTCTAGACCCGAAACAACCTGTTGGCTTTGTCCTTGGAGTTGATCTTCTTCACCTGTTCCCTCTGGAAGGAGCGGTTTTTCTCCCTCACGCCGATATCACGGATCAGGGCACCCAAGAGGAGATCCAAACCCTTCTCCCGAAAGGAAAAGCGGACATTATCCTAAGCGACATGGCACCGAACGCAACCGGCATCCGGGAACTCGATCATCAAAAGTTGATTCACCTCTGCCTGTCCCTTCTGGATCTGGCCAGAGGCATTTTGCAGCCAGGAGGGATCCTGCTGTGCAAATTCTGGGATGGCAAGGAGAGCCACCTCCTCCGAAGCCGGCTGTTGCAAGACTTCCAGGAAGTGAAGACCCTAAAACCTCAAGCGAGCAGGAAAGAATCGGCCGAGACTTTTTTCTTAGCGAAAACCTACCGAGGTGTCTCAAATGTGCAGCAGAATAACCTTGAGTAGCTCCATGCATTCTGTGGAGCATCGCTTAGGATTAAAGCACCAGACACGGTTGCAACAATAGGTTGAATTTTCTGTTTGCGGGGTAGTGAATTACAGATTGAAATTTTGCAGGCTGGTGGTGAAGTGGGGTCCTTGGTGGTCTCTGAGCCTGATGGTTTTCCTCCAGACATTTCATGACCCAACTAGGGAACATCATCAGTGCAAGCGTCACTCCCTTCTGACACTGATGCTGTTCCCTAGTTCGGTCATGAAACGTCTACGAGAAAACCACCAAGCTCAGAGAGAATCAAGGGTCCTTGAGCTACAAATATTCCATAAACGCTGGAGAAGTTTGTGTACAGTGTTAATTATATGTTGTATAAATAAATAACCAATAGGACAAAATACAACCTCTCTGTTGTGTCCATTCAGGAAGAAACTGTTGTACGACTTCATTCCCAGATTAAGACACCTGGAGCCTCTCTCTAGCAACAGCTGCCGACAAAACCTTGCATGGAAAAAGATTATTTATTTATTGAAACGCAGCCTCTCCTCTTGAAAGAACTCCCAGGGCAACTTACGATCCATACACCAGCATAGCCTCAATGTAAAGCAGTATAAAATCACACAGAAACATTATGTAAACAAGGTAAAACAATGTAGCAATAATACAAAACAATACAAATGGTGTAAAAACAGTGTAAAACAGTGTAAAACAAGGTAACACAATACAAATAGTATAAAACAATACAAATAGCGTAAAAACTGTAAAACAATACAAATAGTGTAAAAACTGTGTAAAGCATTGTAAAACAATGTAATACAATACAAATAGTATGAAACAATCTAAAACTAAATGTAAAAATACAAATAGCATAAAAACTGTAAAACTGTAAAATAAGGTAACACAATACAAATAGTATAAAACAATACAAATAGCATAAAAACTGTAAAACAATACAAATAGCATAAAAACAGTGTAAAATAGTGTAAAACAATTTAATACAATACAAATAGTATAAAACAATCTAAAACTAAAACAATACAAATAGTATAAAAACAATGTAAAACAGTGTAAAACAATATAAAAACAATACAAAATTTCATAAAACCGTATAAAAACCATCAGCAATAAAAAAAACAAAAACAAAAGCCGAAAAACTCGGCGATGAAAGTTTTAATGTTATTTTTCCTCGAAAATAAAGACTTATTTCTCACCCCCCCTTTTTTGGGGGGGGTGGGAGAAATCCCCTCCTCCGCCAGAAGAGAGCGCCGCGCCTCCTCTTGATTTCTCGCCGCGCCTCTATTCCGAGCACTACGGCCGCCCTCTCCGCTCGCCCCCCCCCCGCCCAAAGCGAAGCAGCTGGGAAGACTTCTCGCCCGAGAGGCGGGGGCGAAATCTCGCGGGAGCTGGGCGGCGAACTCTCGCGACGCCTAGGAAGGAGGGAGGGAGGGCGGGAGAGCGAGCGAGCGAGCGAGCGGAGCTGGCCATGGCCGATTGGGGAGGGTGAGTGCGCGCGAGCGAGGCCGAGGGTGGTCACGTGGGTCCCGCGCGGGCGGGGCGGCAGAGGGCGGGCGGGCGGCGACCGGGGCGGAGGGGTCTCGTCTCGTCGCCTCAGGGACCCGGTTTTTGGGGAGGGCGGGCGGCTTAACGGGCTTCATCCCCCCACCGGCGTCGGTGTTTCCTCGAGCTGGAGAACGAGGCCCGAGACTCATGCCCCCCCCCCACACGGCTTCTTTCTCGGTTGGTGTGCCAAGAGTGCTCCTGGGCATGTACAGAGTGCCCTACCGCCCTTGCAGTCGGAGAGCAGACCACCTTCCCCTGCTACCTCCCCTCCGCTCGGGAGTCCCAACAGCAGGAGGTTCTGTTCCCATCACCCAAGTTTGCTTGGAGACACAACCCCGCCGCACACACAACAGACACAACCACAGGGACCAATTTGGGCAGAAAAGATAAAACTGGGATGGAGAGAAACGAATAGATCTGATTGCCTTTCGGTTTTGGGTAGCCGGAGTTGCTTGGATGGAATGGGGGAGCATAGGAAACTAATGCAAAAAAAAAAAAAAAAGTTGCATCAAGAGTACTACAAAACCCCTAAACTCCATGCAGGCAAGGGATGATGGGTTTGGAGCCAGGGTCTGAGCTGGGTCCCAGGATGGGGAAGGTGCCCCTGGCTCTGGCCTTTGTGGATCGGTTTCCTCTTCACTGTTTGTTCCTTTGCAGGTTGTGTTTTATTGATTTTGCTTCTGTGTTGTTGTTGTTTTTTGCAACACTTGGCTCCTTTTGTTTCCACTTGGGTTGTGTGATTGTTGTTCCAAAACTGGTTGAAACAAAAGTGGAAACGAAAAAGTGTTGCAAAAAAAAGAGAGAGGCAAACAAGGAAAGCCTTAAACACAACCTGCATAGGAGCAAGAAAGGAAGCTAACAAAAGTGTAAAAGGAAAAGATTAAAAAAAAAAAAAGAAACAGACATTTCTGATTTCTTTTCCAGCAAATGCATTAATGCTTACAACATTATTTTTTACTCTGCTGTTACAAAAAACCCTCTTTTTTTTCCTATGATCAAAACCACAAATCAAAAGTTCGTTTTCCCCCCATTTCGTGCAAAAAAATATAAAACATTTCCAGACAGCAGTAAGATTGGAGTCCTTGGTGCCCTCTGAGCTTGATAGTTTTCTTGCAGACGTTTAATGACCCAGCTAAGTAACATCATCAGTGCCAGAAGGGAGTTGGGATTGCAGAGAGGAGGGGGAGGAGGAGGGGGAGGACTGTGGGGGCCTTGGTGCCCTCTGGGCATGGTTGTTTTCTTGCAGACGTTTTATGACCCAACTAGGTAACAGCATCAGAGCTAGAAGAGAGTGGGGTTTTATGTAGTGGAAGAGGAGGAGGAGTTGGAGGAGGACTGGAGTCCTTGTTGCTCTCAGCTTCAGTGTTTTCTTGTAGACATTTCATGACACAACTAGGTAACATCATCCAACCGTGTTCGACTCCATAGTTGAACCCTGAGTTGCAAATACTCTCTTCTTTCGATAGCAGTTAAGGTATTTGCCATCTTTTCTCTAATCAAAGATGTCAGAATATTTTTTAAAAGCTCATTTGGAGGGCTACAGTTTGGGGGTGCGATAACTTGAAGTGCGTGAAGGGAAACGGCCTTATTTATTTATTTATTTATTAAAAATTCTTTTTAATTGCATGAACGGTAGAACTCGGATGCAGATGGAGGAGGCCGAGGCGAACACCACCGTCTTCTCCATCCTGAAGTCGTACAACAACTTCATGTCCCTCTCTATGGAGGAATCGTCTGTCCAAGATGCCCCACCGTCTCCTCCGGGCTCACTCCAGACAAACTACCAGCAAATGATGAAGGTGAGACAGTCTTCCTCAGTGGTCACACTCGGCAAACAAACCCATCACCAGATCCGAGGGTCGGCAACCTGCGGCTCTGGAGCCGCATGTGGCTCTTTCATCCCTCTGCTGCAGCTCCCTGTCGCTCAAAATATGCGTCACAACCGCCAATGTGCGACACCTGCCAGCATGTGATTTATTGAGCTTTTCGACCCCCGGTAGGCCAACCATGGATATAATCCAAGAAAGGAAAAGTTTCAGAAGAAAACAGAACGTTTAATTCAACTACATAGGCTAGTTTTGTGGCTGCTGTGGAAATAGTCAGGCACGGGGAAGGGTTTTGTGGCTCCCGGTGTTTTCTTTTCTGTGGGAAACGGGTCCAAATGGCTCTTTGAGTATTTAAGATTGCTGAGCCCTGACCTAATCCAAGCAAGCAAAAATTTAGCAAACTAAATAATGACATATATATATATATATATTATTTTTTTATTTATTTTTTAATTTGATTTATATGCCGCCCTTCTCCGGAGACTCAGGGCGGCTTACAATGCGTTAAGCAATAGCCTTCATTCTTTTGTATATTTTATACAAAGTCAGCTTATTGCCCCCACAAACTGGGTCTTCATTTCACCTACCTTAGAAAGGATGGAAGGCTGAGTCAACCTTGAGCCTTGGAGAGATTCGAACCAGCAGAAATTGCAGGCAGCTGTGTTAATGACAGGGTGCACTAAACCACTGTACTATCAAGGCTCTATACCCTGTTTCCCCCAAAATAAGACATCCCCTGGTAATAAGCCCAATCGGGCTTTTGAGCGCATGGCAATAAGGCCAAGCACTTATTTCAGGGTTCAAAAAAATATAAGACAGGGTCTTATTTTCGGGGAAACATGGTATTATAAGTACAGTGACTTATCAGCTTGCCCAGCCTGGGGTCTGTGCTCAGGCAGCAATTATAGGCTTCTCTCTTTCCCTCTTCTTCCCCTTGACCCCCTGTCTACACTGTTAATTTTTATAATTTTACTATGGTTTTTATGCTGTTTTAACTTTGGATCAAGAGCTGCCCGGAGATGGTTATAAGATGGGCAATTGTTTTAAGTAAATAAATTAATTGACTTACGTAGTTGTGATTTGGTCCCTATCCAGAAGGACGTGCATGTTTTACTTTGGAAGTGAACCAACAGAAAAACTAGCTTTTCTGCCCACCAAATATTTTGCCTATCTGAACTAGCTGATGCATCCCTACTGATGCTGATTTTGCTTTTTGCTAAATACACGAAACCAGGTGGAGCAGAGGCCGTCGTAGATTAGGTACCTATATCCCTGGGCAGAATATTGTCTACCCCTGGGTAGAGGGGTGGTGGAACTTGCTTGTAAAATGCTATAGGTTTAACTCTAGGCCCTCCCACCCCACACCCCCTCCAGAGCCGGAGGCATGGCAAGCCTTCTTCAACAGTTTCACGGGATTTACTGCTTGGTCTCTTTTTCCCTTTTGGCAACGGATCAGCTGGAAGAGCAGGCCGGGCAAATCCATTCGGGCACGCGGCTTTTGCAGATGGAACGGGAGAAAATGCAGATGGAATTAAGTCACAAAAGGGCTCGGATTGAGCTCGAGAAGGCAGCTAACCTGAACGCCAACAAATTTGAGGTGAGCTGGGGAGCCAGATTAAGGAGCTGGGATTCGGCATGGTCTCGGTGCGTTTGTAACCTGGCTTGTTTGAGTAGTTTGTTCTATCACTTTGGTTTCTATGGTTTGTAATCCACAGTTTACGATATAGGTCAGTATATAATTATTTAAAAGGGACACGGTGGCTCAGTGGCTAAGACGCTGAGATATGATAGAACCTAGTAAGTTGAAGGTCTCTACTGTTGATACTGTGTTGTCTAGTGTTGTAAGAGGTGGAAGTATCCTGGAATCCACCACCATTTCTACAGTTTTGAGTGTATTTTTTTTTTTTTAATTTGATTTATATGCCGCCCTTCTCCGGAGACTCAGGGCGGCTTACAGTGTGTTAAGCAATAGCCTTCATACTTTTGTATATTTTATACAAAGTCTGCTTATTGCCCCCACAAACCGGGTCCTCATTTCACCTACATTTGAAAGGATGGAAGGCTGAGTCAACCTTGAGCCTGGCGAGATTCGAACTTACTTTAATTGCAGACAGCTGGTGTTAAATTACACTGTTTAGTCTGCAGAGCTATCCAGGCTCCTATTTAGTTTATTTAGTTTATTGGTTCGATTTTATTTATTGGTTCGATTTATGTGTCGCCCTTCTCCAGAGACTCAGGGCGGCTTACAATGCATTAAGCAATAGCCTTCATACTTTTGTATACACCTACTTAGTAGGGCTTTCGGCCCCCCCTAAGCAGTATTCTTTTTTATACAAAGTCAGCTTATTGCCCCCACAAACTGGGTCCTCATTTTACCTACCTCGAAAGGAGGGAAGGCTGAGTCAACCTTGAGCCTGTTGAGATTTGAACTTGCAGTAATTTCAGGCAGCTGGTGTTACTTAACAGTGCTTTAGTGTGCTGCGCCACCAAGGCTCTTGGTGTTCAAGACTGTTTTGGTTGCACCCCAAGGCTAGTTGTTCAACCCCACTTCTGTATGCAGAATCATCGTTGTCTCGAATGAGACCGATCACTATCCTCACCATGTAGATGGTGAGGATAGAATCCGATCATCCTTGATGCTCCAGCTTATCATCTTGGGATAAAAAAAAAAAAAAGGCAGAATCAGGATACGGGCATGTTATATCTGGCATCTGTAAAGAGTTGAATTGGCAGCCGGACGTCGTGGGAATTGCCTCTGCCGAATGTTTTGGGGGCCAGAAGTAAAACGACGAGCGTGCATTTTATCTTGGAAAATGCTTCGAAGACGCAGGTGCTTCCCAAGAACGAATCAGCAGAAAAAAAACCAAACCTTGCCAAATAGAAGTGGTTTCCAGGTCAAACTTTAATTGAAGGGATACTGAGAATTATTCTACCCTTTCTCCAACTCCTGCCCAGAGAGCTGAGTCAGTCACGGAGATGCTTAAATTCCTGTTGTGGGGGTGGGGGAAACAGACACTCCCCCCCCCTCAAAAGGAAGGGCTATAACCCAGTTTAATTGCCTTGCTTGAGGTGGCATTTTGAGGAGTCCTGTGGAACCTGGGACTGGTTTGCATAATCCTCGTTTAGTATGCAAATCCGTAGCTTGTTTTGCTTTGATTAGCAGAGCAAATCAGCTACACACAGGCTTCCGCCAATCAATGCTAATCGATTCAAGTTGGAAGGAAATAAGGAAATCAGAAATGGAGATTGGATGGGAGGGAGGGAGAGGCTGACTCTGTAAACCGCTTAGAGAGGGCTGGAAAGCACTGTGAAGTGGGATATAAGTGCTATTGTTAAGTGGGAAGGAAGGAAGGAAGGAGCCACAGTGGTTAGAATGCAGTACTGCAGGCTCCTTCTGCTGACTGCCGGCTGCCTGCAATTTGGCAGTTCGAATCTCACCAGGCTCAAGGTCGACTCGTCCTTCCGTCCTTCCGAGGTGGGTCAAATGGGGACCCAGATCGTTGGGGGGACAAGAGGCTGACTCTCTAAACTGCTTAGAGAGGGCTGTAAAGCACTGTAAAGCGGTATATAAGTCCTGTGGCTATTGCTATTATCTCTACCAATAAATCAGTATGTTACAGGCAGAGTAACTGAGATGTGCCTTGATAACTTGGATAGCAAACTAGAAAATCAATGATTGTGAATCAAGACATTAGGGACATTCATAGATTATATCTTTCAAGAAGGATTGGCAGGTGAGGACTTTCACAGGTAAAGCAGACGGCGGAGAAGGAGAAACAACAGCATAATTATTCTAATTCTAAAGAATAAAGAATAAAAGAATTGTTCTGATTCTAAAGAGAAAGGAAGCTATTGGAAACCCGAAACTCTCAGATGGAAGGACTTCATCCCGAAATGCAATCTACCCGACTACAAAAAGCAACAGCTTGAACTGAGATTAGAACATTGGGAAACCGAAAACTGAAACGTTCCGTGGGTATTTTTTAAAATTAAAAAAAAATTGGGGGGGGGAAAGATACGGAAGGAAAATTGGCCTAAGTGGTTTAAGATGGTACATTAAAAAAAGGGGGGAAATGGAAAAGAAAGCTTTCGCTGCCCAAGAACAAGCATTACGCGCGAATCTTATCAAAGGAACAGTGGGGGAAAAAAAAAAGCCTTCGGATGGAAAATGGAAAAGCCGTTGATTGTGGTAAGGGTGAAAGCGGCGGACTGTATAATGGCTAGATGCAGCACATTTGCATGACAAAGCAAGCCACGATCAGGTTGGAAGGAGGCTACACCGGTCTTCCTGTAAAAAAGGGAGCACAGATTGACAATGGCACTCAACAAAAAGCATGGAATCAAGCTTCTGAAAATGACCTGAACCAAGATTTTTTTTTACAGGATTTTAAAGTTCAGACTGTGGAATATAACACACCAAAACATTGTGGGGATGCTCTCTGAGCTTGGTAAGTTTTTTTTTTTTTTTTGGCAAACGTTTCATGACCCAACTAGGTAACATCATCAGTGCTAGAAGAGAGAGGGGGGTTTCATCATCATGGCACAGATGGTATTATGTAGTTGGGTCATGAAATGCCCGCAATAAAACAGTCAAGCTCAGCGAGCCCAAGGACTCCACAGTCGTCTTCCTTTTCCACTCCACAAACCCCACTCCTTTCTAGCACTGATGACGTTCCCTAGCTGGGTCATGAAACGTCTGCAAGAAAACTACCAAGCTCAGAGAGCACCAAGGACCCCACACTCCTCCTCCCCCCTCCTCCTATCCTTTTTTCCTTCTCTCCTTCTCTTCCTCCCCTTCTCCTTCTCTCCTTTTCCTCCCTCCTCCTCCTCCTCCTCCTCCTCTCCTCCCCTTCCTCTTCCTCTTCCTCCTCCTCTTCTTCTCCACCTCTTCCTCCTCCTCCTCTTCCTCCTCCTCCTCTTCCTCTCCTCCTCCTCCTCTTCCTCTTTCTCTTCCTCTTCTCCACCTCCTCCTCTTCCTCTCTTCCTCTTCCTCTCCTCCTCCTCCTCCTCCTCTTTCTCTTCCTCTTCTCCTCCTCTTCCTCTCCTCCTCCTCCTCCTCCTCCTCCTCTTTCTCTTCCTCTTCTCCACCTCTTCTACTCTACAGTCCCCACTCCCTTCTAGCACTGATGATGTTCCCTAGCTGGGTCATGAAACATCTGCAAGAAAACCACCAAGCTCAGAGAGCACCAAGGACCCCACGGCTCAACCCTGAGCTACAAATATTGAGCTCTTCTATTGGTACACCAAACGTTAACTGTCACTGAAAAGAACTTTGACTTATTGACGTAGCCTTTCCATGATACAGAACGGGTGGTCCTTGACTTATGACTTGTAGCTTAGCAACCGTTGGAAGTTACGACAGGCCTACCTCGAGGGGTACGTAGACCCTACTTCTGAAGAGCCAGCCGTTACTTCCTTTGGTAGTGGTGATATTTTTTTTCTCCTAAACTTTCTCTCCTCGTCTTCTTTTTCCAGCGGGAAGCTGATCGTAATCAGGATCTCCTTAAGCGCATCAAGCAGTGCCAGGAAAGGGAAACCGAGGCGAAAAATGCCCTTCAGGAACAACTCAAGACCAACAAGACCTGCCAGAAGGACATGGAGGCCCTGAACAAGAAGCTGCAGGAGAAGGAGACCAAACTGACTGAGGCGAACGAAGTGAGGGCCGAGCCGTTGATTTGGTGAAAGTGTCTTTGATTTCATTTTGGAGCCTACAGGGGTGATGCTCCAGATAACTTTTGTGTTGCAGGAGTTAGGTGACAGTTAAAAACAAAAAAAACACTGAGTGGTCTCTTTTCCTTGAAATGAAGGGCAGCATCTTCTAATGCTTTAAGGCTGGGACAGCAGAAGTTAAGAAGCTGCAATCGTTAAGCAATTCCAGAGGGAGAATCCTTGGGGGGCATAAATAAGAATAATTTGACAGTTTGAAATAAGGAGAAATTTTCCTGACAGTGAGAACAATTAACCAGTGGAACGACTTGCCACCAGAGGTTGTGGCTGCTCCAACACTGGAGGTTTTTTAAGAAGAGACTGGACAACCATTTGTCTGGAACGGTATAGGGTTTCCTGCTTGATCGGGGGGTCGGACTAGAAGACCTCCAAGGTCCCTTCCAGCTCAGTCAGTCAGTCAGTCAGTCTGTCAGTCTGTCTGTCCGTCCGTCCGTCCATCCATCCATCCATCCTCCATCTATCATCTGTCTGTCTGTCCATCTGTCCATCTATCTTATGTCTCTTATCATCTATCATCCATCTATCTATCCCATCCATCCATCCATCTATCCCATCCATTCATCTATCCCATCCATCCATCCATACCATCCATCTACCCCATCCATCCATCCATCCATCCATCCATCTATCTATCCCATCCATCCATCCATCCATCCATCCATCCATCTATCTATCTTATGGCGAGAAGGCCTAAAATTGCAAAGCGAACTCTTCGGTTTCCCGGAGCGACTCCATAATTGCTTTACAAAGGCGAGAAAAGCTGAAAAGGCCGCTTCAGATCTTTTTTTTTCCTAGCCCGCCTGTAATCTAGGTTTGAAAACTGGCTTATCCGGCTCTGTGCCAAACTTAAGGCCGTCACCGTTGCTTATCCGTCGCGGGGAGAGCGTATACAAGCCCTCTTTTGAAAGTGCACGCGGGGAGGAAATATTCATCCATTTGCATCCCTTTGATGGGGTCTTTACTAGATGGGGCAGGCTGCCTTTGAAAGTTTCCCCTTGCAAGTCCTTTTAGTAAATAACAACACTCAAGGGAGCGTCGGAGGGAACAAAGGATGGGCTCCTGTGTGTTAAAAAGGTCCAGATCAGCGTCGTTGAGTCTCATGTACGTTTTAGCTTTTGATCAGAAGTTTATTTCTTCTCCGCCGAGCCCAGAATCTTCAAGGTGTCAATTTGGACAGCGCAGCGAATGTGTAAATTAAAAATAAAAATAAAAATCTGTATACAGGCAGTCCTCACCTTACGACCACAATCGAGCCCAAAACTTCTGTGGCTCAGCGAGACGGTTGCTAAGTGAATTTTGCCCCACGTTATACGACCGTTCCTGCCACAACGGTTTTAACACTGAAGTTGCTCCGCTGGTAACCTAGTTGTGGAAGCGTAACCCGGTTTCCCCGTTGACTTTGCTCATGAGACGGTCGCAAAAGGGGATCACGTGACCCCAGGACACACTGCAGCTGTCATAAATGTGAGTCAGTGAGCCTGAATTTTGATCTCGTGATCAAAATCCCGCGACCGGGTGGTTCAAGGGCGAAAAACGGCCATAAATTCCCTTTTTTTTTTCACTGCCGTTTGCAATTTTGTAATGGTCACTAAATCAGCTGTTGTGGGTCGAGGGCTGCCTCTACGGTTTGCTCACCAAAAATTTGTTTGCTATGAGGTGTGGAGCCAATAAATAAACCAATAAACTGAATAAATTCAATAAATAAATTCAATAATGGGGATGCTGCAACGGTCGTAAGTAACAGTAACAAGAGCTGGAAGGGACCTTGGAGGTCATCTATTCCAACCCCCTGCTCACGCAAGAGGCCTGTATTAGGGATTCGAACCGCCGAACGGCCGGCCTTTCTGATCGACAAGCTCAGCGTCTTAGCCACAGAGCCGCCTAGTCAGAAACTTCTTTTTAGTGCCGTCATAACTTTGAACGAGCTGTCGTAAGTCGAGGACTACCTGTATTAAAAAGTTCCAGATCAGGATCATTGGTTCTCCTATTCATTTTAGCACCCGATCAGACGTTTACTCCTTCACCACTCAAGGGAGCGTCGGAGGGAACAAAGGATGGGCTCCTGTGTGTTAAAAAAGGTCCAGATCAGCGTCGTTGAGTCTCATGTACGTTTTAGCTTTTGATCAGAAGTTTATTTCTTCTCCACCGAGCCCAGAATCTTCAAGGTGTCAATTTGGACAGCGCAGCGAATGTGTAAATTAAAAATAAAAATAAAAATCTATATACAGGCAGTCCTCACCTTACGACCACAATCGAGCCCAAAACTTCTGTGGCTCAGCGAGACGGTTGCTAAGTGAATTTTGCCCCACGTTATACGACCGTTCCTGCCACAACGGTTTTAACACTGAAGTTGCTCCGCTGGTAACCTAGTTGTGGAAGCGTAATCCGGTTTCCCTGTTGACTTTGCTCATGAGACGGTCGCAAAAGGGGATCACGTGACCCCAGGACACACTGCAGCTGTCATAAATGTGAGTCAGTGAGCCTGAATTTTGAGATCTCGTGATCAAAATCCCGCGACCGGGTGGTTCAAGGATGAAAAACGGCCATAAATTCCCTTTTTTTTTCACTGCCGTTTGCAATTTTGTAATGGTCACTAAATCAGCTGTTGTGGGTCGAGGGCTGCCTCTACGGTTTGCTCACCAAAAATTTGTTTGCTATGAGGTGTGGAGCCAATAAATAAACCAATAAACTGAATAAATTCAATAAATAAATTCAATAATGGGGATGCTGCAACGGTGTAAGTAACAGTAACAAGAGCTGGAAGGGACCTTGGAGGTCATCTATTCCAACCCCCTGCTCACGCAAGAGGCCTGTATTAGGGATTCGAACCGCCGAACGGCCGGCCTTTCTGATCGACAAGCTCAGCGTCTTAGCCACAGAGCCGCCTAGTCAGAAACTTCTTTTTAGTGCCGTCATAACTTTGAACGAGCTGTCGTAAGTCGAGGACTACCTGTATTAAAAAGTTCCAGATCAGGATCATTGGTTCTCCTATTCATTTTAGCACCCGATCAGACGTTTACTCCTTCACCGTAGGCTCTGCGAGGTGTCAGTTCGAACAGCCGTGAGGAGCATACGCATTTCATAAATAAGAACTCCTTTCTCCCTCAGACCATCAGCGCCTTGAAGGGGAAAGTATCGGAGTCACAGTGGAACACGATGAATCAGGAGATGGAGATGAAGAAGCTGCAATCCCAAAACCAGGAGTTGACCGAACAGCTGGATGTGCTTCACAAGTAAGCGGGCGAGCGACAACGGGTGGGAATTCGATTCTTAAAACTTTAGTTCCAAGGAGTGTAATCATCAGAAAAAGTAGTCTTGAAAGCGGATTGTCAAATTTCGAGGTCGTCTCAAATAAATTGCATTTCAAAACAAATCTTTGAAGGAAAACTCCTATTTATTAAGCACGGCATTCTAAACCCGACTACAATCGAAGCCAACACTGACTTCCCAGCCCCCAAAACCCTCTCTTTCCGTTCCCCACCACTCCCCTGCACTCATTGGCCATCTTCCAAGTCACTCTACCCGTAATCTACTCCAGCTCAAAGGAATTTCCCCCCTCCCATCCCATCTCCTAGAGGATATTATCTCCAGGGAAAATAAGTAGGTGAAAAGTCAAACGTCCCTTTCCAGACCCTTCGCTTCTCCTTCTTATGTCAGCACTAGAGTAAATGCAGCTTGAAGTGCTGATACCTTCTTTTCCTTCTTTCTTTCCCCTCCCTCCCGTCTCTCCTTTTCTACTTTCTTCCTCCTCCTCTCCTCAGAGTAACAGTATGTTACTCTGCCTGTAACATACTGAGATAATATCCCCTAGGAGATGGGATGGGAGGGGGGAAATTCCTTTGAGCTGGAGCAGTAGATTAGGGGTAGAGTGACTTGGAAGATGGCCAATGACTGCAGGGAAGTGGGGAACGGAAAGGGAGGGTTTTGGGGCAGGAAGTCAGTGTTGGCTACGATGGAGTCGGAGTTAGAATGTCGTGCTTAATAAATGGGAGTTTTTCTTCAAAGACTTCGTTTGAAATGCAATTTATTTGAGACGACCTCGAAACCTGACAGAAGGTTTTGTTGAAAAGAGGGGAAAGAGAGGATAGAAGAGCAACCCAAATGTGATTAAAATGTCTTATTGATGCTTTCGTGAGAAAAAAATTATGTATATATATGATCAATTACAGGATAAGAGAATGTACATTTACAATATGTATATAAGAAATAAAAATAAAGAACTTTTTAAAAAAAAAATGAATTCACTGATACCAAGAGAATGTGCAGTCAGGAGGCTGTAACGGTTTCTGGAAGTGATTTGTTGGTCGGATTATGTAATATTTGCAAGACGTTTCTGGGCGAAGTCATTTGGAATATATACAGACATATTATCCGTCCATGGATGACGTCCAATTACATGTCCCTACCCCAGACCCATTTATTTATTTGATTCATTAAATCAACCGTCTCCTCGACAAGGTGGCTCCGGGCGGTGTCTAAAATCTAATGAGTTGCTTTTTCAAAAACCAACTGGGCTTTCTTTTTTCGTTTTTTCCGTGAAGACGTTTCGCTTCTCCTCCAAGAAGCTTCCTCAGTTCTTTGGAGGAGAAGCGGAACGTCTTCAAAATAAAAGAAACTCCAGATGTCTTTTGAAAAAGCAGCTTTGGGGCAACCACGATCTGGATGACGGAGAATCTCCATAATCATTCATGAGAGAAGCTTTGAGTTCAACCAAAATCCACCCATCTTAAACGCCGCCGTGTGCGATAAATGGATATTTTATCTCCCCTTTCGACAGAAAATGGCAAGAAGCCACTCACCAAATCCAAGCCCTTCAGGCAAAAGAAGAGCTCATGTCTAAGAAGGAGCAGAAGATTCAGGTGAGACCTCTTACGTCCTTCCTCTTTGCGTTACCTGGAGATAACTCTCTACCCAGCTGCTCTTAGGAAAAGCACCAACATTTTACCACTTACTACGGAGTGATAATCCTTGTTCAGTTGTCTTCTGAAGGTTTTCCTTGGCCCTGTTTCTCCCAGGATCTCGAGCAAAAGCTCTCCATGCAAGAACAAGATGCAGTCATCGTGAAGAACATGAAGACGGAGCTGGCTCAGTTTCCCCAAATGGAACGGGAATTGCAGCAACTCAGGAGGAGAACGCCTACCTTAGGTAAGGAAAAGAAAATGATTATATGTTTGGATTGTCTGTCAGTGTGTCAAGACCTGCGCCTGTCTCTTGGACGCTGGCGTGGATCCAGCCAAGACTTATCTCCATCACTGTCCGACTGCGAGGTGATACCTGGCTCCTGGCCAATCTCTTCTCCTTCGGGGGACACCTGAGGCATTGCCAGAGAGGAGGGTCCTGGAGAGGGAGGCCTGGCCAACTCCTCTCCTCATTCATGTTCGGAGCCTTCTCCCTCCGATAAGTCGGCCTCGGTGTCACAACAACCTTGCAATTTTAAGACTTGCGGACTTCCAATTCCCAGAAGTTTCCAAGTCTGGACCCCCCCCCCCCCCGCGTTTAGAGTTAGGGGTGTTTTCAAAGGCCATTTCGAGAGGACAGAATATGTAGATCGGATTGTGGCGAACTGTCCGGCACGACTTACTACGGACACGTCTTATTGTTTCCTTTGTCTCTCTTACCTGTCTCAGTTTTACATTTTTGATGCAGTCCATCGAAATGGATCCAAGTTTCTCTTCCTAACCAAGAGTGTTTTGGGGGCGGGTTCACAGGGAAATGCGAGAAAACAATGGCTTGCTGAAAGAGGAAGTCGAGAGTCTTCAAAGGAAGCTCGAGAGATTCGAAAAGGTCCAGACAGAACGGGTGGCTTTGGAACTGGAGAAGGAGGTAAAATTCTGGAAGGCTACACACCTCACCGTTACTTCTGCTCTTAGGTGTGAATAAGATTCACTGAACGCAGGTCGTCCTCGACTTAGGACCGCAATTGAGCCCCAAACATTTTACGTTGTTAATTGAGGCCTTTATCTTGACTCATTTGTGAAGTGAATCCCTGCAGTTGGTAAGTGAGTCACCTGGTTGTTAAGTGAATCTGGCTTTCCCCCATGGATTGGCCTTTCCTACACAGGTGAAACATCCGCCAATTTCGTCCATCTTGTCTGAAAGGGAAAGTCGAGGTAAGGAGCCTGAGTGGCGTAGGAGGCTAATGCCTCTTAAAGGCAGCATTTAACATCCAGCTGCCTGCAATTACTGCAGGTTCGAATCTCGCCAAGGCTCAAGGTTGACTCAGCCCTTCCATTTTTCTAAGGTGGGTGAAATGAGGACCCAGTTTGTGGGGGCAATAAGCTGACTTTGTATAAATATACAAAAGAATGAAGGCTATTGCTTAACGCATTGTAAGCCGCCCTGAGTCTCCGGAGAAGGCGGCATATAAATCAAATTTAAAAAAAAAAAAAAAAGGAAGAGTTTGAATTACAGGGAACCCTCGACTTATGACCGTCGTAGAGGCCGAGATTTCTGTCGTAAGTCAAGACGGCGGTAAGCCGAGGCGATGTGACCGGGAGATTTTTTTATACGACCTTTTTTAAAATTTTCCAATGGTGGTTAAGCAAACACCGTGGTCGTAACGCGAAATGGATCGGTCCTTAAGCGAGTCGATACATTCCTATGGGCGGATTTTTTTTTTTTTTTTTTGGCCCAAAAAGTTTTCTTTCCAGGAAAAATTGTCATAAATTGCATCCGTCACGTGACTGCAGAACACAGCGCAGCCGGCTGTAAGTGAAACTGGTGTGTGTTTTGCGTGTAATTGCAGACGTAATTATTACATTGTTGGGATTTTAAAAAATCTGCTTTCTCTCCTTTTGCTCCTTCAGAAAGTTCAGGAGAAACTCACCATGTGGGAAAAACTGGACCAGAGCATGGCTTCGAGATCAGGTAAGTGAAAAAATGGCTCTGCCATTCTCACCCACCTACCCACATTTCTTTGCTTGCTTGCTGGGTGTCTTACAGGTAGACCTCGACTTTACGACTGCAACCGAGCCCAAAATTTAGGTTGCTAAGTGAGACATTGGCTAAGTGAATTTTTGCCAACTTTGAAGAAGACCTTTCTTGCTACACTCAGTTACCTGAATCACTGCGGTCGTTAAAAATTAGTCACCCAGTCGTTAAATGAATCGGGCTTCCTCTGTGGATTCTGTAAGAAATGGATTGTTATTGGTTGGGAGAAATAAGAGACAAATACTATGTGAAAATACCAACATGGTTATCGACACTGGAAGCTTTAATACACCCAAATGTTTTTTATTCTGGCAATATTGTTAGATATAAAGACTTACTAACAGATGAGGGAAAATTGAAAGGAACTAGAAGGACAGGGGATTGAGGCAGACTGGTATATGTATACGCAGATACAAACAAGATATGAGAAGGATGCTAAATTAGATGGTTTTTATATGGAAAAGTCTGAGTTGGATAGGATACTCATGGGAACAGATGGTAATTTAATAAAAAAAAGTTATAATTTTTTGCTTAGTATCGAATTAGAGGAGGAGCAAGTAAAAGAAACAATGATAGCTTGGGGAGAAACTTTGGATATTCAATTGATTTGGAAAAATGGCAACCGCTAATGGGAAAGGAACTATAAATTAACGGGCGTCCACTGCATGTAAGGAAGATCAATATAAAGTGTTTTATATAGATGGCAAGTGCCCCCCACCCGTGGTTCTAGGCTGCATAAACAGAGGGAATAGCATCAAGATCAGGTGAAGTGTTAATACCACTTTATAAGGCCTTGGTAAGGCCACACTTGGAATTCTGCATTCAACTTTGGTCGCCACGATGTAAAAAAAGATGTGGAGACTCTAGAAAGAGTGCAAGAGAGAAGAGCCACAAAGAGGATTAGGGGACTGGAGGCTAAAACATATGAAGAACGGTGGCAGGAACTGGGTATGTCTAGTTTAATGAAGAGAAGGACCAGGGGAGACATGATAGCAGTGCTTCCAATATCTCAGGGCTGCCCCAAAGAAGAGGGAGTCAATCTCTTCTCCAAAGCACCTGAAGGCAGGACAAGAAGCAATGGGTGGAAACTAACCAAGGAGAGAAGCAACTTAGAACTAAGGAGAAATTTCCTGACAGTGAGAACAATTAACCAGTGGAACAACTTGCCTCCAGAAGTTGTGAATGCTCCAACATTGGAAGTTTTTAAGATGTTGGATAACCATTTGTCTGAAGTGGTGAGGGTTTCCTGCCTAAGCAAGTGAGTTGGACTAGAAGACCTCAGGGGCTGCCCCAAAGAAGAGGGAGTCAAGCTATTCTCCAAAGCTCCTGAGGGCAGGACAAGAAGCAACGGATGGAAACAAATCAAGGAGGGAAGCAACCTGGAATTGAGGAATAACTTCCTAACAGTAAGAACAATTAACCAGTGGAACAACTTGCCTCCAGAAGTTGTGAATGCTCCAACACTGGAAGTTTTTAAGAAGATGTTGGATCACCATTTGTCTGAAGTGGTGTAGGGTTTCCTGCCTAAGCAGGGGGTTGGACTAGAAGACCTCCAAGGGTCCCTCCCAACTCTGTTATTCTATTTTAAGTGGGAAAAAAATGGATGTGTTTCTGTCAGATTGGGGTTGGGAGAGTTAAATCTTTTGGGCTCAGAGGTTCCACCTGACAGCCGTTCCTTGAGAAGCCAAACCAGGGAAGGAAGGAGGCGATATTTTTCAATTCCTCATTTTCGTATTTTAATGGGGTAATTTTGCAGTGGGAGAGGAATGGCGCAGAGACTCCGTCTCGCTACAGATAATTAAGCTCTTCATTTAAGTTTGATGGCAAAGACGAGCGAGGCGTCTGATCGGGCAGCAGAGCGATCCCCGTCCTTCCTTCCTCCCTCCCTCCCTTCCTCAAGAACGACGTTCCCCAAATATCTCTTTTATGAAAGTAACATGGAATTGCCGTTTCTTTTCATTTATTTATTAAATTCGCTCGCCACCCATCTCGCCATAAGGCCATCGGCCAGTTTCGGACGAGCAGAGTGAGTTGGGGGGGAGGGCCCCCCTGGATTCACTTAAGAACAACCTCAATTCATTTAACAACGGTGGCATAAAAAAATGGGGCCTGATTCACTTAACAAGGCAGAAATTCTGATTCTAAGGGATGTCGTAAATGGAGGTCTAACTGTCTTAATATTCTCTGCGTTCGGATTGCAGCTTGTCCTCAATTTAATGACCGCAATTGAGCCCAAAAATTTCTGTTGCTAAGCAGGAGAGTTATAAATGCATTTTTGCCCTGTTTTATGACCTTTCTTGCACAGTTGTTAAGTGAATCATTGCAGTTGATATGCCTTCCTTCCTTTCTGATGCCTGCCTGCCTGCCTGCCTGCCTTCCTCCTTCATACTCTCCATCTCTCCTTCCTTCCTTCCTTCCTTCCTTCCTTCCTTCCTTCCTTCCTCCTCATACTCCCATCTCTCCTTCCTTCCTTCCTTCCTTCCTTCCTTCCTTCCTTCCTTCCTTCCTCATACTCTCCATCTCTCCTTCCTTCCTTCCTCCTTCCTTCCGCCCTCATACTCTCCATCTCTCCTTCCTTCCTTCCTTCCTTCCTTCCTTCCTTCCTTCTCCTTCCTTCCTTCCTCATACTCTCCATCTCTCCTTCCTTCCTTCCTTCCTTCCTTCCTTTCCTTCCGCCCTCATACCTCCATCTCTCCTTCCTTCCTTCCTTCCTTCCTCCCTCCCTCATACTCTCCATCTCTCCTCCTCCTTCCTTCCTTCTCTCCTTCCTTCCTTCCTTCCTCCCTCCCTCCCTCCCTCCTCCCTCCCTCCTCCATACTCTCCATCTCTCCCTTCCTTCCTTCCTTCCTTCCTCCCTCCCTCCCTCCCTCCTCCCTCCCTCATACTCTCCATCTCTCCTTCCTTCCTTCCTTCCTTTCTTTCTTCCTCCCTCCCTCCCTCTCTCCCTCATACTCTCCATCTCTCCTTCCTTCCTTCCTCCCTCATACTCTCCATCTCTCCTTCCTTCCTCCTTCTTCTTTCTTCTTCCTTCCTTCCTTCCTTCCTTCCTTCCTTCCCTCCTTCCTCCTTCCTTCCTTCCTCCCTCCCTCATACTCTCCATCTCTCCTTCTTTCCTTCCTTCCTTTCCTTCCTTCCTTCCTTCCTTCCTTCCTTCCTTCCTTCCTTCCTTCCTTCCTCATACTCTCCATCTCTCCTTCCTTCCTTCTTCCTTCCTTCTTCCTTCCTTCCTTCTCCAAAAGGGGCTGAGAGAACTCTGTTAATGCACTTTTTTGGGGGGAGTGGTGGTGGTGAATCATCCTTAATAAAAGCCCAGGCCCTGCTGCTAAAATGACAGCCATTCCCTCTTTACGGTAGCTGCCTGAGCATTCTTCCCAGCGTGTCGGAAGTCCCAGCGGTGGTGCTGGAATTACGATCGCATTTCCATTTGTACGAGTCGTTTTGACAATGCAAGTTTGAGACGGGGAAACGGGCTCATTCCTTTCCCCCCTCCTCTGCCCCCCCCCCCCGCCGACAACTTGCTCGGACGTGCAGTCTGCTCGAGAGCACAAGAGTTTTTAAGAATTGCAAACCCCAATTTCTGCCTTTCGCTTTTGTGCTGGCTAAAGTGCACCCCCCTCCAGGGACAAAAAAAAAAAGCAGAATCCGCCCCGCCTTCCGATCTTTTCTTCTAAAAAGCTTTGTTTGGATATTCGTTCCTCGTGTAGGTTTTTCAAAAAAAAAAAAAGTGAGGAAATAATTTCAGGTAGAATGCAGCACCTGGCTCAGGAAGTCTACTTTCCCCAGTGCTGTTGCGACTTTGAACGGTCACTAAATGAACCGTCGTAAGTCGAGGACTCCTTGCTTCCCACGATTATAGGAGATGGCCAGGCTGAGTCTGAAAGTGGGGCCAAACGTGCCATCGTTTTGGAGTTTCCTTGCCCTAAATCCAACTCCCTTTGAAGTCCCTCGACTTTGCCTTGACCATTAACAGTTAATGGAGTAACAGTTGGAAGGGACTTTGGAGGTCTTCTAGTCCAACCCCCTGCTCAGGGCAGGAGCTTTACAGTCAAATCACCCACCTTTATCTCCCTTGACACGCTGCCAAAAACCTAATTGGCAAAGTCACACGGAGTCCAGAATCAAACAGAGCTTCAGACTTCAAACTGAACAGAATTAACAACGTTGCTTCCTGCAAAGGCCCACGTGCCTTACGGGAGGGGCCATCATCTCCAAGCCCTACTCCCGAGTCGTCCCTTTTGTTTTAACTGTTCTTGCCTTCTGGCAGCTCTGCGCATGCGCGCACACTGGGAACAGGCTCCCCCTGCTGGCTTAGCTCCAGCACACATGTGCGCGCCGGCCACCTGATTTTCAGCCTTTCCGGCCCACTGGAAGTCGGGAAACAGGCCGTTTCCAGCCTCCGGAGGGCTCTGTGGGGTGGAGAAGTCCGTTTTCGCCCTCCCCAGGCTCCAAGAAAGCCTTTGGAGCGAAAAACGGATCTACTGTGCACACTGTGCAATCATGTGCCAAAAGCAGAGGGGAGTGCGGGGCATATTGAATTATGGGGGGGAGGTATGCATGTGCAAAATTATTTAATTTGATTTTATTCTACTTTTAAATTTTGTATGGATGTGTTTTATTGTTTGGCTGTGCACCGCCCTGAGTCCTTCGGAGTAGGGCGGTATAGAAATCAATCAAATAAATAAATAAATAAAAAAAAAACACCTCCGCACTTCCCCCCGCTTTTGGCACACGACAGCAAAAAGGTTAGCCATCACTGCTCTAAGGTTTAGGCCTCTCCGGGCTAAAAACTAGCTAAGAACACTGCTTCAAATTCTGGTTTATTGGAGCGATGCTTCTGAGCATTTTTAAACGTAATTTTTACGAGCTTTGGAGAGGAGGCTTAGGAACGTACTTCAGAGTTTCCAGCTCTTTGTGTCGCAACTAATCCATTGTGATTTGTAGGTCTGGTGAGATTTTTTTTTTTTTTTTTTTTGGCAGATGTTCATTACGAACCAAAAATGGATTAAATCGTTCTAAGCCTTCGGTCTACCTGTGAGGACTAATACTAAAAGTCAGCCTTGCTTGTCTTTTGATGCTCGTACTCCTCTTCTTCTTTTTTTTTTTTAAAAAATATTATTATTTAGAAGAAATAATTTGGCTTCGCATTCCTTGTACTTTGATGGAGAATTGTGTAGCATGCATTAATTAATAACGATTTCTGTTTTACTTCTTCTTTGAAAGGCCTCCAATAGTTTGGCGGCGTAAAAGGGAGAAGGACCGTATCCCTCTGTGCCTATTCTCCTTTTTGTGTGTGTGCAGGGAAATAGTATTCATTTAGGAGTTATTGTTGTTGTTGTTTTAATTTTGATTTATATGCCACCCTTCTCCGGAGACTCAGGGCGGCTTACAATGCGTTAAGCAATAGCCTTCATACTTTTGTATATTTTATACAAAGTCATCTTATTGCCCCCACAAACTGGGTCCTCATTTACCTACCTTAGAAAGGATGGAAGGCTGAGTCAACCTTGAGCCTGGGAGATTCGATCTTACTTTAATTGCAGACAGCTGGTGTTAAATTACAGTGCTCTGTCTGTTGAGCTATCCAGGCTCCTTGGTAGTTGTGAAGTCGTGTCCGACCCATTGTGACCCCATGGACAACGTTCCTCCAGGCCTTCCTGTCCTCTACCATCCTCTGGAGTCCATTGAAGCTCACGCCGACTGCTTCAGGGACTCCCAGCCAGCCACCTCCTTCTCTGCCGTCCCATTCTTCTTTTTGCCCTCAATCGTTCCCAGCATTAGGCTCTTCTCCAGGGAGTCCTTCCTTCTCCTTAGGTGGCCAAAGCATTTGAGCTTCCCTCTTCAGGATCTGGCCTTCTAAAGAGCAGTCGGGGTTGATCTCCTCTAGGACCGACCGGTTGGATCGTCTTGCAGTCCAAGGGACTCGCAGGAGTCTTCTCCAACACCAGTTCAAAGGCCTCCATTCTTTGACCTTCAGCCTTCCTTATGGTCCAACTTTCCCAGCCATCCATTGCAACTGGGAAAACCATCGCCTTGACTAGACGCACTTTTATTGGCAGGGTGCTGTCTCTGCTTTTTAGTACGCTGTCTAGATTTGCCATAGCTTTCCTCCCCAGGAGCAAGCGCCTTTTAATTTCTTGGCTTCCAGTCCCCATCTGCTGTGATCTTGGAGCCCAGGAAAACAAAAGGAGTTAGGAGTTACATACCTGAGCAAACCGCTGTCCAGTTATCCAGGCTTCTGGTGCTGCATTGGGGTATCATTGTTCCTAAATAGCCAGTTTGGCGCCTTCGCTTGCAGGTTTGAACATCTGAACAATCACTTGCGTTGGGGATCAGAGGGAGGCCTCTTGTTGACAAACATTGTCAAGCTAGTGGGTTTCTGGAGAACTGCCTCTTCTGAATTGAGGGCGAGGTGGTTTGCCAGCTCGTCTAAAACCTGGCACGGAAGGATGCCAGCTCTGCTGTTCAGCAGTTGGTGTGCCCATCAAACCAGTTATCAAAAAAACATTTCCTGGGGAAGAAGGATGCGGCCCTCGTCCGCCTCCTCCGCGTTCTCTTTCCAAGTTGAAGCGATGTGAGATGGAAAGCGTTTTGCTGCCATGGTTCATTTCATTCACCGCGGAGCGAAGTTAATTAGCGATATCATGAGCGAATAGCGAAATTTGCCTGCCCCAACGAGAGGAGGCCCGTTCGTACACAGGAAGCTTGTCAGACATTAGGATGAACCACTTTCAGAGTCCTCGTTTTCTTTTTCTTCAATAGATAACAGATTTATTTATTTATTTATTTTTAAATTTGTACACCGCCCTTCTCCCTGAGGACTCAGGGCGGTGAACAGCCAAATAAAAACATAAACTACAAACATTAAAATACAATTTAACAGATTAACGGAGTGGGAAGGGACCTTGTAGGTCATCTAGTCCAACCCCCCGTGCCCAAAGCATGTGCCAAAAGCGGGCGGAGCACAGGGGGTTGCGTGTGCACATACCCACACCCATAATTCAATGCTCCCTGCCCCCCTGCGCTCCCTCCGCTTTTGGCAGGGTGGGCCCGGTAGGCCTGTTTTTTTGCCCTCCCCCGGCTCCAGAGGCATTGTTGGCGCCTGGGGAGGGCTAAAACAGCCTTCCCCACACCGCCGGAGGTCTTCCAGAGGCCAGAAATGGCCCGTTTCCCAACTTCCAGTGGGACCGGAAGGCCTGTTTTTCGCCCTTCCCAGGTTCCAGAGGCTTTCTAGGAGCCTGGGGAGGGCAAAAACAGCCTTCCCCACCCCCTGGAGGCCCTTCTATTTTATGGAGGTCTCCTCTATAAAATAGAGAAGACATACTTTTAGTCAACTTAACCTCCTGTGATTTTAGGACAGGCAAGATTGACCACATTCTTTTTTTAATTCAAGAGGTTGAAGACTTAATACCTACATATTTGTTTTCTGTTTCTTCAAAAACGAACCCCTTAAAAAAATGCCTTGAAGAACAAGAACTTGGTGGGTTTTTTTCCCCCTATTTACCCCACTGGGGGAAAAAAAAAAATCTAGTTAAACACTTCATTTGCTTCTCTTCTTCAGAACGAGGTAGAAAATGGCTGCGCTTTAACTAGCGATATTCTTTTGTTTAATTTAATTGCTCGGAAGACCGATTTTGAGCTTCCATATTTACGCTCTAGCCCCCTTTGCGGTCCGGCTGGCTAGCTCTGGCTGTTTCCTGCATAAATACAAATATAGACGGGCAGCAGACGATGAGTTCTCACAAGTTTAAACACAGATGGTGGCTGCCTTTCCATTGAGTTTCATCGTTTAATGGAGCAGAGAAAGGCATATATATCCGGACGGGTAGTAGCGGGGCGAGAACTTCGAAGCGTGCATATTTTGTAAACTGGAGTTGGCTTAGTGGAAGCATTTAAGTTATTATTATTATTTTTTTTTTGCTCACAGGCAGTGAGACATCTGCATGAGCATTTCCCAGCATGGCCTCCTCCTGTTAGGTTGGAACAGCTCCCATGCTGCACAGTTTAGAAACTTGCATTCGTGGTTTTCGACTGGCCGGGATCCAAAGCAGGCGATGGCTGGTGAAAGGTTTACATTGATCGAAGTGTACTTACGGCGGAGAATTGAACCTCTTGTCACTTTATTTATTGGAATTAATTTTGCTCACTGTACTCCTCCCCCACCCCCTCTATAACGGTGCTAATACAGATGGACTCTGAAAGCAGCCAAACCATCCGTAATCATGGTTTAAATGTTTGGAACGTGGTTTGAAATTTCATGCTTTGATTTGTCCCAACTACCCTTTTGCAAAATATCTCAAGCTTTCCTTTCTCTAAATTTCTCACTCCTGCCGCGCCGATGACATGGGTATAATAACCAGAGGGTCCTGTTTTTAGGGCGGATTAGATGTTGATGTAGGAGAAGCTTTGTGAACATCTCCCCAACCTGAGGTTGAACTGACCCCAACTCTTTTTGGCTTTCTGGAATGGCCTGAAGATATGCTATAGTTTACCAATGGTTACGTTGCTTGTGAGATGGATGGCATTTTCCTGCCAATTATGTTTCTATGTGGGGTCCTTGGTGTTCTCTGAGCTTGGGTGGGGTTTTTTTCTGCAGATGTTTCCTGACCCAGTTAGCAATAGCACTTAGACTTATATACCACTTCATAGTGCTTTGCAGCCCTCTCTAAGCGGTTTACAGAGTCAGCCTTTTGCCCCCAACAATCTTGCAAAGCTTTCAAGTTGCCATGAGCAGGAGGGAGGGAGAACTGATAGAGCTGATTGGTTTCCCTAACTGAAGTGCATTCCATATATTCTTCCTGACCGCAATCAGAAGGAGGGTGTTGGATTTCACAGCCGGCCAAAGTGGTTAATTGGAGAATGTGATTTATGACATGGCCAGAGAGGAGGGGAGAGACAGGGTCATAGGGGAACGTAAATCTACGTGGGATTAGTTCTAACTGCATCCGAATATTGCCGAAATGGTGCTCCTAAGAAATGACTGTATTTCTTTTGAAGTTTGGCTCATGGCTCATGAATTAATTAGGGCATCTTTCGGAAACTTCACACCAGGCTTGAGTTTCCTCAAAGTTCCATTTTATTAGAGATGTCGTAATGGCACATCTGGGAAAACCCGAATCTGAAAGCTTCCAGGTTTTCCCCACCCGAAAGAAAGTCCAACACCCACAAGTCTTATCACATGGTCCAATCAATGCACCGTCCCAACTGGAGATGCCTCCCAGTTCCAGCCGTCCAGGTGCAGGGCAAGATGTCCTTGACTCTCCGAGAAAGGAATGTTATTATGACTACGTATCTCCCCCGCTCCATACAATCCCCCCTCCCAGTTTCCCACAGCACTAAATGTGGCAGCCCGGAAGATCCAAAGTAACAGATTGTATTGTATGTTTTTATCTGGCTGTACACCGCCCTGAGTCTCTCGAGAGAAGGTGCGGTATATAAATTCAAAATAAAATAAAAAAATAAAAAAACAGATGGCTTCCAGGCCTGAAAATTGTCTTCCCTGTCAGGAAGTTTCTCCTGAATGCCAGGTTGCTTCTCTCTCCTTGATCAGTTTCCATCCATTTTTTTTTACCTCCTCCTGGTGTTTTGGAAACTAAAACCTCCTCCTCCTCCTCCTCCTCCTTCTCCTCCCTTTCTCCTCCAGTGTCTTTTACCCTTTCTCCTTTTCTCGCTTGGCTTCTCGGCAGGATCGCTTTTAAAGATCCTTTTGTGTGGGTATTTTGTCTCTTGTATTTCACACCTTTGTTTCCTGGGTGACTTTTAAGAAGCTTATCCGAAGAGGGCAGCCCATGCCAAGCCTCTCTCCTCTAGAAGACGGTGCCCTTTGGAAGCAGCTCCGGAGCTCCCCATAGTTCTCCCTTCTCAGAAGTCTCGAGATCCCCCTTTTCCTGTCTGAACAATAAGCTTTGTATCCGTTCGTATGGAAATGAGACGGCGTTTGTTTCTTTCAGCAGCCCGCTCTGCTATCTGGAATGCCTCCATTTACAGACAATTCTTGCCAAATTAATTTTATTTAATTATCTCCTAAGGCTAAGCTTGAATACATTTGCGTCGGATTCGCCACTTCTTTTCTCTCTCATGAACGAAATGGAGTTAATATCCTTGTTAAAATCTGATTAAAACTAAAATTGAGTTTTTTGAAGTCTGATTATCCCATGAAATGGAATTTTTAAACCTAATTACAAACGGATTTGCATACATTTTTTTTTTCTTCCTTTCCACGCTATTGAAAACGAGAGGGGGGCAAAAAAAAAAAAAAATTTATTAATGAAATCCTCTCCACTGTCTCCTTTGGGGCATAATGTGATTGCAGGTGGATGGGGTGCAGGGAGCAAGGAATGTCTCCGCTTCTAATGCATATTTTTTTCCCCCCTCTTGATAAAAGAGTCTTGACCTAGCCTAATTTTTTAAAATGGCAATTAATAGAATTTTTCACAGACTTCGGTTAAACTTGACTGGCATTCATCCTTCCAGATCTTTTAAGCCTATTAGAGATGGACTATACAGGTACTCCCTGACTTACGACCACAGTCGGGCTGCGGATTTATGTCGCTAAGTGACACATTTGTGAAGTGAGTTTTGCCAGTGCCAAAAACGGGCATCGAAGAATGCCAGCGCTGCTTACGACCTTCCTTGCCACGGTTCTTAAGCGAATCTGGCTTCCCCATTGTCTTTGCTTTTGCCAGAAGGTCACAAAGTGCAGTCACATGATTGCAACCGTCATAAGTACGAGTCAGTTGCCAAGCGTCTGAATTCTGATCACGTGACCCTGGAGAGGCTGTAACGGTTCTTAGTGTGAAAAATGGTCAGAAGTGACTGTTTTTTCAGGGTCCTTGTAACTTTGAAGCGTCACTAAGTGAATTTTGTAAGTTGAGGACCACTTGTAGCAACTTGTAACGCTTAGTATATCTAATCTTGGTTTGTTAACAAGGCACGGTGGTTCAGTTGATACCCCCCTCCCCGCTGTATTGAGCAGTGAACTATGGTTTGCAAATCAGTAGTTGAGTTCACCCAACAGGCTAAGCCAGGGTTCCCCAAACTCTGCAGCTTTAAGACTTGTGGACTTCAACTCCCAGAATTCTCCAGCCAGCTATGCTGGCTGGAGAATTCTGGGAGTTGAAGTCCACAAGTCTTAAAGCTGCCAAGTTTGAAGACCTCTGGGCTAAGCTAACACCAAGCAAAAGACACAATAGGCTTTGACCGGATGAGCGAGCTCAAATTTTCATTCCATCTGGCATCTTCTATTAACAAAACCTTTGAATGAAGGCTCTCTCTTACGTAACAAAGGGGGCATCTGGAGTCCTTGGTGCTCCCTGAGCTTGGTAGTTTTCTTGCAGACCTTTTATGACCCAACTAGGTAACATCATCAGTGCTAGAAGGGAGTGGAATTGAGGGAGTGGAGGAGGAGGAGGAGAACGACTGGGCTCCTTGGTGCTCTCTGAGCTTGGTTGTTTTCTTGCTGACATTTCATGACCCAACTACGGTAGGCGACATCATCCATGCTATGATGGTGAAACCCCACTCCCTTCTAGCACTGATGGTGTTACCTAGTTGGGTCACGAAACGTAAGCAGGAAAAACCACCAAGCTCAGCACCAAGGACAGCACCCACAGTTAACCCTGAACTACAACTATTCTTTTCCGTTGGCACACAGGAATCCTTTTTGTTATCCGCAACTTCAGGATTAGGCAGATCGTATTAGTGGTCCGCGGAATTTAAAATTATGAATTTAGCGGTCCCTGAGGTCCAAAAGGTTGGTGACCCCTGTTTTAAAGGATGAAATGGATATTGTATATTGCAGCAATGCAATTTTGCACAAACCAGGGATGACTCTCTAATTACCTTGAAGTTTTAATAATATTCTGTTCCACCTACGTATTGCTGATTTGGCCCCTTAACTTCTAACATCAGGAAAGGCGTTGTAAACTTCCTTTAGGCATCGTATTTCTTCCAGCGAGGTCAAAAGCAATTTTTATCTTTGGTCTCCTCCGCGATGTCTTCTCTGGTTCTGCCTTGGCTTCCATTTCTTGTGTGCATGTGAGAATTGGGCCCGAGAAATGATAAATAAATTGAAGGGGGAAAAAAAAAAAACATAGTTCCCCTAATGGAGAAAGCTATATTTTGTTCCGTTTCAGAGAATGTAGGTTACGCGTTAATTGTAATTGCCCTGCAGAAGTAGCTAAAATATGTAAGCTTGAGTTCAAAATTTTTCATTTCAAAGGGTAATTATGTTTGCTGTGAAAAAGCAATGAGTAATTTGTATCTTATTGATGAACGTAATTATAGCAGCATAAAGTACAGCCAACATTTATTACAACAATTCATTTTTTGACCTATAAGATGATGTCACACATGACTGTGCTTGATGAGTAATAAGAAGTGTAATATTCTACTTATATCTGTTTAGGCTGTAATGTCCTGTGAAGAATCAAATTATAATTGAGTTTTAATATAAAACATGGTTTTGTTTTCTTTTTTCAATCGTATTCAAGTCAGTTTCTTGTCTGTGCACTATATATCCTAGAGGAGGGAGAGAGGGAAGGGAGAGGAAGAGGGAAAGGAGGAGGAAAGAGGAAGAAAAAGAGAAAGAGAAGGAAGGAAAATGAATGGAGAAGAGAAGGAAGGAAGAAGGAAGGAAAAGTCAGAAGGAGGGAGAGGTAGGCAGGATGGAAAAGAGGAAGAAACAAAAGGAAGGAGGAAGGAAAAATGGGAAGGAAGAAGGAAGGAAAAGTCAAAGGAGGAGGGAGGGAGACAGACAGGAAGGAAAAGAGGAAAGAAGAAAGGAAGGATGAATGAATGAAGGAAGGAAAAGAGAATGGGAAGGAAGGAAGGAATGAAGGAAGGAAAGAAGAAGGAAGGAAAAAATGGGAAGGAAGGAAGAAGGAAGGACAAGTCAAAGGAGGAGGGAGGGAGGGAGAGGGAGACAGGAAGGAAAAGAGGAAGAAAAAAGGAAGGATGGATGAAGGAAGGAAGGAAAAGAGAATGGGAAGAAAGGGAAGAAGGAAAGTAGGAAGAAGGAAAGAAAAGTCAGAGAAGGAGGGAGAGAGAGGTAGGAAGGAAAAGAGGAAGAAAGAAGAAAGGAAGGATGGATGGATGAAGGAAGGAAGGAAGGAAAAGTCAGAGAAGGAGGGAGAGAGAGAGAGGCAGGAAGGAAAAGAGGAAGAAAGAAGAAAGGAAGGATGGAGGAAGGAAGGAAGGAAGGAAAAGAGAATGGGAAGGAAGGAAGACAAGGTTGATGTTTTGAGGACAGTCCTCCACCTGTGACGGTCACCTGTTCTTTTGCCTTGAGTTCTAAAGCTGCGCCCGGCCTGGGACATTAACCGCCCTGAGTCCTATATTGGAGAAGGGCGGTATAGACATTTAAACAAATAAATAAATAAATAAATAAAATTAACGGTTGTGTCATCCTTCAAGGGAAGCATTCAACCCTAGAAATGATCAAACCTTCCTTTCCAGGAGCCAGGCTCTTATTTATTTGAAGTTCAGAAAGCCTTTTCCTCCCGTAGCCGAACAGTTCAAAGAGGGCATCTCGCTAATCAGAAGACGCTTCCTGCATCCCTGGGGTGGTCACAGCGTTTTAATTGGATCTCGGGCTGCTTTGAAGTTCCTCTTAATCCTCCTTGAGCTACAGAAGAGGCAACGACTGTAAATCTGACATTTCTTCATTTTGTTTACATGTGTCTAGGGAGGCGTAAAATTCATTCCCTCTCCACCCCACCCCACCCCACCCCACCCCAAGTTCTTAAACTGAGTTTGCAGGAAGCTTCACGAGAAAGCGAGAATCAAGATGGAAGTTTGCTCACTCTCTCTGTGTGTATGTGTTTGTGTGTAGGCAACTTGTATCGCGTTGGGTGGAAAACTACATCCAGTTTTGGTCGCCACGATGTAAAAAGGGTGTGGAGACTCTGGAAAGAGTGCAGAGAAGAGCAACAAAGAGGATTAGTGGGACTGAGGCTAAAACATATGAAGAACGGTTGCAGGAACTGGGTATGTCTAGTTTAATGAAAAGAAGGACTAAGGGAGACATGATAGCAGTGTGCTAATATCTCAGGGGCTGCCCCAAAGAAGAGGGAGTCAAGCTATTCTCCAAAGCACCAAAGGCAAGACAGGAAGCAACGGGTGGAAGCTAATCAAGGAGAGAAACAACCTAGAACTAGAAATTTCCTGACAGTTAGAACAATTAACCAGTGGAACAGCTTGCCTCCAGAAGTTGTGAATTCTCCAACACTGGAAGTTTTTAAGAAGAGATTGGACAACCATTTGTCTGAAGTGGTGTGGGGTTTCCTGCCTAAGCAGAGGGTTGGACTAGAAGACCTCCAAGGTCCCTTCCAACTCTGTTATTCTAAGATTATGTGTTGCCTTTAAGCTCAGCCTCCAACTCAACCGCCTGCTACAGGATGCTGAGCTGGTTAATCGCCTGCCTTCAAGGGTATAGGGAATCCTTGACTTAACAGCAGTTTGTTTAGTGACCATTCAAAGTTACAACAGCGCTGGAAAAAAAGTGACTTTACGACTGTTTTTCACACTTACGATCTTTGCAGTATCTCCATGGTCACGTGATCAAAATTCGGATGCTTTGACTCATATTCATGAGGGTGGCGGTGTCCACGGCAGAGCTGGGTTTCAGCAGGTTCTGACCAGTTCTGGAGAACCGGTAGCGGAAATTTTGAGTAGTTCGGAGAACTGGAAAATACCACCTCTGGCTGGCCCCGCCCCCATCTATTCTCTGCCTCCCAGAGTTCCAGTGTTGTGGCCTGTACGCGGTCTGTGCAGCTAGTAGCTGATTCCGACAGCGAGGAGGCTGGTGTGGTGCTGCGCCAGCAGACTGTGCAGCTGGCGCTCGAGTCGGACAATGAGGAGGCTGGAGAAGATGTGGTGCCAGAGGCGGGGATTCAGCCAGGGCCTTCAGAACCTCCAGAAGCTCCCACAAGTGAAGAGGACGAAAAGGAGGAGCCTCTTCTTGATGCACGGGCGCGCAGAGCTGCCAAAAGGCAGGAGTGGCTCCTCAGGAGGAGGTCTCCTCGAGAGTAAGGCTTGGGGCTAATTGGCCACTCCCTTAGCCTATTTAAGGAGGAACGCCGACTGAAGCAATTTGCAGGGAACAACTTCGTTCACATACCTTCGTGTCTTGTCTTGCTTATCTTATCAGCTTCCTGCAAATTGCTTCTGGGCATTCTGCCAACCACAGTAAGCTTTCAGTTATTATTCTTTGAATTCTTGGCGGCTGTTAATGCAATTAATTAACAGCCGTTGTTGTAAAAGACTGGTTTATTCAGTAAACTAAGGTTTGAACGGACTTTGTGTGTGCTGCGTTCTTTGGGGCAGAACACTCAGCTGATCAGGAGGAAATGGGGATTTTGCAGTATCCTTCTGCCACGCCCACCAAGCCACGCCCACAGAACCCATAATAAAATTTTTTGAAACCCACCACTGGTCCCCGGGGATCGGTTTTTGCAACCTCCTGACAATCTGAGTCAAAGCGGAAGCCAGCGTCACTCAACAGCTGAGGAATTCTGGGAGTTGAAGTCCACAAGCCTTAAAATCCCCAAGTTTGGAGACCCCTCTTCTAGTCCCACGAAGCTCCAAGACCCTCACCAGATTCTGCCACCGGAATCTGTCAGCAAAGCATGGAAATCAAGCTTGCAAATGGTCGACGTTCTTGTGCACCTTTTGTTGAGCTCGCAATAACTGGTAGAACAATTTATATATAGAAGGTATAGAAATTTAATAAAATAAAATAAAATAAATAAAATAACAAGCAAACATGGGGGCCGTCCTTGTGAAAGATATCGCCCTGCCCCTGTAGCTAAAACCAATAAGAGGGAGTTTTAAAAGGTGATCTAATTAATAAAAGCTTAGAGGTCCCCCATTTAAAGACAGCTATCTGTCTAATTGCTGCTGAGAGACACGGGGGATTTACGGATTCAAATAGGCAGGAAAAGAATGCTTAAGGGTTTACAGGAAGACCACATTGAGATTTTTAAAAAAAATAATAATAATTCTATTCAATACATGATTTACATTTGAGACCATGCTGAACAATAATGTAATATTCACTCCTGTAGCCTCCTATCATCCAAAATTTGTCATTTTGATATCTCTCTCTCCCTCCCTCCTTCCCTCCCTTCCTCTCTCTCACACACATATACACGCATGAATCTATTCATCTCTCTTGATCTGTCTGTCTGCTGTTTATCATCTATCTGCTCTCTGTCTCTCTATCTGCTATCTATCAGTCATCTCTCCCTCTCTCTCTCTTCCTTCCTTCCCTCCCACTCTCTCTCTCTATTTATCTTTCTCTCTCTATCTCTTCCCTCCCTCCCTCCCTCCCTATCTCTCTCTCTCTATCTTCCCTCCCTATCTCTGTCTCTCTCTCTCTCTCTTCCCTCCCTCCCTCCCTATCTCTCTATCTTCCCTCCCTCCCTATCTCTCTCTATTTATCTATCCTGTCTGTCTGTCTGTCTGTCTGTCTGTGTATATCTATCTATCATCCATCTTCTCTTCCTCCCTCCCTATCTCTCTCTCTCTCTCTTCCCTCCCTCCCTATCTCTCTCTCTCTCTCTTCCCTCCCTCCCTCCCTATCTCTCTCTCTCTTCCCTCCCTCCCTCCCTATCTCTCTCTCTCTATCTTCCCTCCCTCCCTATCTCTCTCTCTCTATTTATCTATCCTATCTATCTATCTATCTATCTATCTATCTATCTATCTATCATCTATCTATCTTCCCTCCCTCCCTATCTCTCTCTGTCTCTATCTTCCCTCCCTCCCTCCCTCTCTATATATATCTTGTCTGTCTGTCTGTCTGTCTGTCTGTCTGTCTGTCTGTCTGTCTGTCTGTCTGTCTATCTATCTATCTATCTATCTATCTATCTATCTATCTATCTATCTATCTTCCCTCCCTCCCTATCTCTCTCTCTCTCTCTCTCTCTCTATCTATCTATCTATCGTATCTATCATCCACTTCCCCCTCTATCTCCCTCTCCCCCCCTCTCTCCCTCCCTACCTATAGGGGCCGCGGTGGCTCACGTGGTAAGACGCTGGGTCTGCGTGCCGCTAAGGTCGACAGCTTGGCGGCTCGATTCCCGTGAGCGAATAAACCGCGGCGGGACAAGAAAGGAGCCTCCCCTGATTGCCTACTGGCATTCAGGTGTCCCCTGGGTAAAGATAATACCGCCTGAAAAGGCCACCTCAGTGATCCCTGGCTAACACGTGCCATACGCTAAATAAATAAATCTACCTATCATCCATCCATCCATCCATCCATCCACCCACCCACCCACCTACCTACCTACCTACCTACCTACCGATCTATCTATCTATCTATCTATCTATCTATCTATCTATCTATCTATCTATCTATCTATCTATCTATCTATCTATCTCTATCTATCTATCTATCTATCTATCTATCTATCTATCTATAATTATCTATCTATCTATCTATCTATCTATCTATCTATCTATCTATCTATCTATCGATAATATCTACCTACATAATCTTAAATATCTCCCGGATTTTGTGAAAACCTCCTTCAAGGTTACCTAGGTTACTAATTTTTTTTTTTTTAAAAGAACCCCAACCCTTCCTTCTTTAACTGTTTCCAATCATCTTCTAGAGCTCCGATGCCTCTTTCCTATTTGCATTTGAAATTAAAACGCCCGGTTGTTATCCCCCAAAATAATTTATAGGTCCCAGTGAAAATAGAAGTTCAGCCTTTTGCATAATTGCATTCCAGCCATTGATTTATAACGGTTGGGAGATTCTAGATTCAGATTTACGATATCGTGACTGTGATTTTTTTTTTCCTTTTTTCCTTTTTGCTGTTAAGACACTGACATCAGCCGCCTCTCCTAAATCACTAGTCGGTATGCTTGTGAGCAGAGCCATCCATGCTGAGGATGGCGTGGCTGAACAACCCAGAAATCTGTTTTTTTTTTTAAATGTACTACCCAATGCCGAGATACCGGCTTCCTGTGCCAAGAACTTTAATTAGCAATTTTATGATGTTTGTGTGTCTATATTTTTCTTGACTGTACACCGCCTTGAGTCCTACAGGAGAAAGGCGGTATAGAAATATAATAAATAAATAAATAAATAAAATAAACAGCCCCTTAATTATGACTTCGATAGGTACAGTTATAACGGAGAAAAACCTGGGTCTCTTGCGGAGAACTTACACTATACTAACAAGCAGAGATGTTTGGATAGACCAGTGTTTCTCAACCTTGGTAGCTTGAAGATGCTTTGCTGACAAATTCCGGTGACAGAATCTGGCGAGGGTCTTGGAGCTTCGTGGGACTAGAAGAGGGGTCTCCAAACTTGTGGACTTTAAGGCTTGTGGACTTCAACTCCCAGAATTCCTCAGCTGTTAAGTGACACTGGCTTCCACTACCGGTTCTCCAGAACCTGTCAGAACCTGCTGAATTTCACCCCTGGGTTGACCGCTCAGTCAAACATCAGACAAAGATCTGTCGTATCTTGTTCTCTCCTTGTCGTATCTTTGGTCCTCCCCAGGCTCCTAGAAAGGCTCTGGAGCCTGGTGAGAGCAAAAAGCGGGCCTACCACTGTGCCAAAAGCGGGGGGGGGGGGGGGAAGTGCGGGGGGTTGTCGCGTGCGCATGTGCGGGGTGCATAGAATTATGGGTGTGGACACGTGCGCGACACCCTCCCCCCCGCGCTCCCCCCACTTTTGGCACGCGATGTCACTGGTCTAGAGTGTTCTCTCTCAATGAAGAGATAATTCACCTCATCCTTTTTCCGAGGCATCTAACATGTGTCTGGAATTCGCCTGCTCCCATTCAATTATTTATGAATGGATCATTATTTTCCGTAGCGGAGCCCAGAAATGTGTTTTAAACGGGACTTTTAAAAAGCAGGATGAAATTGCCCTGGGTCGCCTTATCTACTGTTCACCTCTTGGTTCTGGAGGCTGTGGTGACACACGACGGGAGAGCAGTTGTTGTGATCCGTCCCTCTGGCTAAGAGGCAGACAAATTGGGCTTTTACAGAGATACGATTGCCATTTTATGAGCAGAAACTCTTCCTCGCTTCATCTCCCACAATTTGTCCTTTGCGCTGAATGAGCTGGAGCACCTTGTCTTACTTTATTTAGAATCACAGAGTCGAAAGGGACCCTCGGAGGTCTTCTAGTCCAACCCCCTGCTTAGGCAGGAAACCCTTCACCACTGGAATAAATCTTTTGTCTCACAAACGACAACTTCTTTCTTCCTTTCTCCCTCCCCGTCCGGCTTCATCAGTTGCAAATACTAAATGGTTAGTAGCACACTCGCCTGGGAGGTAGAGACCGAATCTTAGGGCGCAGCCCTCGTGATTCCAAAGTGAAATCTGAGCCAGGGTTTTACGGCTTTTCCTTCGTAGGCCAATTTTGTGATTATTATTTTTTTTTAAAATTTGATTTATATGCCGCCCTTCTCCGGAGACTCAATGCGCTAAGCAATAGCCTTCATACTTCTGTATATTTATACAAAGTCAGTTTATTGCCCCCACAATCTGGGTCCTCATTTCACCTACCTTAGAAAGGATGGAAGGCTGAGTCAACCTTGAGCCTTGGAGAGATTCGAACCTGCAGTAATTGCAGGCAGCTGGTCTTAATAACAGGGTGCTTTAAACCACTGTACTACCAAGGCTCCTTGTTTTCCAGACCAAAAGCACAATATCAGTTAAGAGCTCCCTGTCACCAAGTTAACGCGTCACTTGGAGTGGTTTTAAAATTTCATCATCCTTTTCAAATGACAGCGCTTAGAATTAGCCGTACTTGGAAGGATCTGTTGGGAGCTTTGCTTTTAAGTATGATTTATGTATTTTCCTGCCTAAAACTAATGATAGCCTAATGTGAACATACAGACCTAATCTCTCCCTCTGTAATCTAAATGTTTCTGCCCCCCCCCATAATGAGGAGGAAGTAGCTTTGTCAGGAGTGCTATTATTGATGTAGAAAAATGCTTTCTGTGCTTATGATTCATTGGTTCAGTCAAAACAGGGAAACGGCGAATTTACTGACCCTTATATGAATACATGAATCATAATTTGTTTTGTTTTGCGTCTGCGGCATATTAAATGCCACATTCCTTGATTTTAATCTAAAGTCCCAAGAAGCAAAACGTCTCTCCAGAAAGTCCACTTCGGAGTAACCTTAAAAGGTTGGGTCTCCAGAAATTCTGCACAAGCCTCACGCAGAAAGCTCAAACAGGTGTAAATAAAACGAAATTTGTCTCCTTTACGCGATCGGTGTCCCTTTTCATATTTATAGCCTCAAGTCGCAAATCCTGCTAAACCCGTGCTTGTGTTTAACAAGATTTATTTAGTAAACCAAACTTGGCTTTGTTTTTCCTACGCTGCACACGAAAATCAAGACAAGCTATATCTGATATTTACGGCGCTGGGGGTACAAATTTTCACGTTCTCCTATTCGTGGCCTGTCTTTTTTTTTTTAAAAAAAAAACCCTCTGCACGCATATCTTGTCTTGTTTTACAGAACAAGTTATCTTAAAACTTCCCTTTTTTCCTTGGGTAAGAAATTTATTTATTTATTTATTTATTGGTTCGATTTATATGCCGCCCTTCTCCGGAGACTCAGGGTGGCTTACAATGCTGTTAAGCAATAGCCTTCATACTTTTGTATATACCTGCTTAGTAGGGCTTTCGGGGGGCCCCCAAGCGGTGTTCTTTTTTATATACAAAGTCAGTTTATTTGCCCCCACAATCCGGGTCCTCATTTTACCTACCTCGGAAGGATGGAAGGCTGAGTCAACCTTGAGCCTGGTGAGATTCAAACTTGCAGTAATTGCAGGCAGCTGCTGCTACTTAACAGCGCTTTAGTCTGCTTTGCCACCAAGGCACTATGCTATATTAGCTTGTCCTTCTGTCTCTGGTGAGCCTATGGCTAATTTTAATGAGATGGGCTTGAATTCTACTACGGCTGACCCTTGAATTGAAGGAACGGAATTAAATGCAGGCAATTAAATCTCTCTAATCTTCTTTTTAATATATATATATAAAATCCTCTCTAAAATTGCGTGATTTCTATTAGGTTTCTTCGGTTAATCATCTCCTTTTCCATTTTATGCTTCTAATGTCTAATGGTCAACAATTGATTATCCAGATTCATCTTGTTTAAAAAAAAAAAAAAAGAAGAAGAAGAAGGCCGAAGGGCAAAGTTGCTAAAGGAACATCTACATCAAATGTTAATTGTCTCCTTATCAGCCTGGGAAGGAGGGCAGATGGGTTTATTTCAGAGACAGCCACACAAGTAAGAAAAAAAAGGACCACTTTGTCATATGGGCAGAATAACAGAGTTGGAAGGGTCCTCGGAGGTCTTCTAGTCCAACCCCCTGCTCAGTCATAGAATCCTAGGCTGGAAGGGCCCTCGGAGGTCTTCTAGTCCAACCCCTGCTCAACCATAGAATCCTAGGGCTGGAAGGGCCCTCGGAGATCTTCTAGTCCAACCCCCTGCTCAACCATAGAATCCTAGGGCTGGAAGGGCCCTCGGAGGTCTTCTAGTCCAACCCCCTGCTCAGTCATAGAATCCTAAGGCTGGAAGGGCCCTCGGAGGTCTTCTAGTCTTCTAACGGCCTTAAGTCCCTTCTTTTCAATCCCCTGGTAACTTTGGAACGGTCGCTAAATGAAGTGTTATAAGTCGAGAACTAAGCTGTATCCGTCAACGAGACAGAAATCTTCCTACGGGAATCCTTGGCAGCCTTCGGTTCAACAGAGGGCAGTGCTGCACCGGGTATAAAAAAAACCGTAACGCTTCGGGGCTCCGAGCGTGAATGCCCCCATTTGCAGTGGGGAAAGGCGAGGATCCTTTGGGCCCGGCGGAGTTTCAGGAGCCCGCGGGAACCGTGGCGGCCTTTTTCTCGCCGGCTGAAAACTTGAGCCGTCTGATTGTTCGTTGGCGCTATATAGGTTCCCGATGAGCGGGGAGGAAAAATAAAATGAAATAAATCGATTACCTTTTAATTCTCTGGTTCTCTGCCTGCGGGGGATTCTGGCAAGTGGCTGCATATTTCAAACATGCTGCCAGATCATCAGCCGAGGCTGACATCTCTCGACTGGCTTTGTCTAGCCCACCGAGGGGAGATGGCGCATCCCCTTCACGAAAGGAGCATCATCCTCGAAGCATGTTTGCGCGAGGCGTTTGATAAGGCGGTTCCGGTCTCTTCCTATCTGATGGGAGGCAATTAGTTTTAAAACAATTAGAATCTCTTCGCCCCCCCCCCCCCCCCCCCCCCCTTCACCCCCAGTGTTTTCAAGCAGTGTGAACAGTCTTCCTTAATGAACAGTGGATTTGCCAGGCTTCTGATGTGGAGGGTCTTTGGTCAAAAGGAAAATGAACACGAGTTTTGAAGTGGTGTGCCTCTCTGTTTAGGAAATCCCTTCCTTCCTTCCTTCCTTCCTTCCTTCCTTCCTTCCTTCCTTCCTACCTACCTACCTACCTACCTATCTACCTACCTTCTCATTCCTATCTCCTTCCCTCCTCCCTCCCTTCCTCTTTCATGTTTCCTTCCTTCATCTCTCTCTCACTTTTCCTTCCTCCCTCCCTCCCTCCCTTCCTTCTTTCCTTCCTTCCTTCCTACCTACCTACCTATATTCTCATTCCTATCTCCTTCCCTCCTCCCTCCTTCCTCTTTCATGTTTTCCTTCCTTCATCTCTCTCTCACTTTTTCCTTCCTTCCTTCCTACCTATCTACCTACCTTCTCATTTGTATCTCCTTCCCTCCTCCCTCCCTCCCTCTTTCATGCTTTCTGTCCTTCATATCTCCCTCACTTTTTCCTTCCTCCCTCCCTCCCCTCCCTCCCTCCCTCCTTTACCTTCCTTTTTTCCTCCCTCCCTCTTTCACCTTCCTTCCTCCCTCCTTTTCCTTCCTTCCTCTCTCTTTCCTCCTCTCTCACCTTCTCTCTTTCCTCCTCTCTCACCTTCTTTCTTTTCTTTCTTTCTCTCTCTTTCTCTCTCTGTCTATTCCTTCCTTCCTCTCTTTCCTCCTCTCTCAACTTTCTTTCTTTCTTTCTTTCTTTCTTTCTTTCTTTCTTTCTTTCTT